>VDFB02256376.1:0-580657 GCA_007258455.2 Sequoia sempervirens | reverse complement strand
AACCAATAGATTAATGATTATATTGAAGAATATTAAAAAATATTGTCTACTTGTAAATAGTCATAAGATCTAAAGATTTACTATTGATTTGTGAAATTATAGCACTCTATTGGTGAAATAAAATAAGACAATAAATTATTTTCCTCTATGGAGGTGGAAACTCTATTAATACAATCCCAATAATATTTTGTGAAGAATCAGTATGGATGGAAGAAGTTCATTGTTTAAAAGCAATCCTCAAAAGAAGATATTTGGTTGGATGCATGAGAAGGTACAATCTCAATGGAAAGAAAAAAGTACTAGTATATATTTTGCTTCATTTATTGATTTTAATAAAAATAATATTACAAATCAACCAATGATAGATGATAAATTGGGAATCATAGTGAAAGACCTTCTTTTGGAGGCCCAAAATAAGGATATAAGATGAATGTCATGGTCCTAAATATCAAAAAATGGTAGATGAAATAATGAATTTTGTAGGAGAAAGGGAAATAAAATCTCATTTAAATGATACATTTATAGAGAGAATGAACACAAGATGAAATGCACCCTATGGTGGAATGCCAATTCCACTAGGTAATATATTTGATAATGTTACATTGGTGGTTTTTCGTTGCACCAAAAGATCAACTTGTTAATTTCCAATACAACCACCAAATTTATACAAGATCCACAAGAGGCAGTTAAGTCATGTCATGAATCCAAGTGTCGGGTTGAACCAAGGAGACCAAGGGACACACCATCTTGCAACAATCCCCCCAACACGAGTGAGGGGTTTGAACCCGTGACCTCAACTCTGATACCAATTGTTACATTGGTGGTTGTTGTTACACCAAAAGATCAACCTGTTAATGCCTGATACAACCACCATATTTAAACAAGATCCACGAGAGGCAGCTAAGCCATATCATGAATCCAGGTATCGCGTTGCACCAAGGAGACCAAGGGACACACCATCTTGCAATAGATAATCCCTATTAGTATAGAAATTACTAAATTTATTAGGAAAATGAAGATAATGAAGAATATGAAGAGGAATAGCCTAAAGTAAAACCAAATCATAAAAATCAAGGTAAATATCTTGGTCAAAGAATGGCTATATTGAGAGTAGAATTGGCCAAGATTTAAGTTGAGAAAGCTTAGGAAGATCTCAATGTTAGAGCTAAAAAATTAATTAGGTAAATAGAGGAAGAGTAGAGAATCCCATTGATAAAAGAAGACCTCTTAGAGGTGCAAGAAATAACATAAGGTATGTTCCTAAAAGACCTCCTTTGAATTTAGATGGGTATAGACAAATGAAGTTACATAGGAATACCTAGGTATCCAAATGATGTCCCAAGTGAAGATGGAGAAAAAATTCCCAAGTTTCAAGAAAATAATACAATTTCAAGAGAGGATCACTAGAATTCATTCAATAATGTAATTAATAACTTTGAAATCAAAGATTAGGATGTATTAATGAAACTATTTTCTCAATATTTAGATGATAATGCTAGAGATTGGTATAAATTTTGTCCTACTGGAAGAATCAAATGTTGGGAAGAATTTTAAATATTTTTCAAAGACCAATATGGTGAGAAAATAGATCAAAGATTTATTATTAATGAATTTATAAACATTGTAAAGGGTTTGAATCAATTTCATACTTTAATGTTAGATTTGTTAGATTAATGTCAAATATTCTAGCATATATGAGATATAATAAATCTATGTGTTTAGTATTGGATGATCCCATAATAGTGTGTCCCACTTTTTGGCCAAAGTGGGAAATTGAAATTAACATTTTTTACCAATTTTTCACTTTTTGACACCTATAGCAACTAAACCGTTAAGAATTTGAAGACGATGTGAACAAGTGATTTTTGAGATTTTGTTTCTAGATTATAAATATATATTTTTAAAAAAATTAAAAGATAATTTGTGAGTTTTTTCTATAAATTTTAATAACTTATTTTTATATTTAGAAATATTTTTTAAAAGTGGCATAGCTCTAGTAAAACATAACTTTATTTTTAGAAAGGATAAAACTATACAATTCTACAAATAGATTCATATCATCAATATCTGGTGTACAAATAATTTTTCATAATTTTTTATAAAATTTTCAAGTGAAATTAACTATAACTCAGACATTGGTTACTTTGATAACACAATTGTTGTTAGTATTCATCTGAATTAACTTCTTCTTTTTTAAATAAGAACATCAATACCTAATGCACATATTTTTCAAAAAAATTAATCTATTTTATTATGTTTCCATGTGTATGGAATAGAGACCTTGATGATTACTAAAAGAACTATGTTCACTAGAAAATAAAATTAAATAATTCAAAATTATATTTTTTGGAAAGCTTATTTTGAGTGCTACAATCTTGCCAACTAATTTGTCTAGTTGATTTCATTTGAGGGCCCAACTTGAGGATTGGAGCTAGTAATTCTAAAAAAAGTCTTAGACAAGGAAGGTAAGAGGCCTCCCAAGGGCCTTCATTTGAAGGTACTTGGGAGTTTGTAGGAAAAAATTAAATACTTTAAATAAAAGACCTTCAAAAAAATATCAATATGATTAAAAATAATAATAAAAGAGACCTCCAAACAAAGGTCTTTAGGCCAAATTTCAAAAAATAAAATTAATAAGTATATATTAAAATAAACATATGAAAATTTCTACAAATTAAAAAAAAAAAAAATCTGAATTTTTATTTTTTGCAAGTGAATTTTTGAAGAAAATTTGTAGAATTTTTTTTTACAAATTTTAGCTTTTTAGAAGGAGAAAATATTTGTCAAAGGAATCTTGGAGAAATATTTTGCAAATGAGAAAACAAGAGATAAGAGGACAAGGAAAAACAAAACTATGAGGAAATATTCAGTAGAAAACTTGGATTAAAAATGATGTGAAGAAAGGACTCGAAGATTTATCTCACAAAGACAAGGTATGTCTAATTTTTTAATTTATATAAAAATGTTTTTAAAATATTAGATTTGTATTTACCCTTGTTTCTTCTAGGGCTTGAATATATATAATTTTATATTTCATATTTAATTCAATAAAAAAAATGATTCCTACATGTTTTAGATTCATATAAATTTCAAATTCTACATCGATTTCAAATAAATTCTCCACATTAAATTTACTAGTTCTTCTCTAGGGTTTGTAGATTTCTTTCCTTACTTCTTCAACTCTAGAGTTCTAATATTGTTTCTAATTTTAGATTTAATTTTAATACTTAAATTAGATTCCTACATGTGTGAACTACATTCATCTAAATTTAATAAGTCCTACATATATATTCCTATATATTTTACATTCTTCTTCAAAACATTCATGAGATGGACATGAAAAAGACTAAAGACCGTCAGGAATGGGTTGGAGATGATGTTGTCCATCTCCTGTCTAAGAACTGGGAAGATACTTGGTAGTCTGTTGTTGGTCTGTTGTTCGTCCATGTGTTGTTGATCCATATTGTGTGTTTTTTGGCTTTCTATTTTTTGATGCTTTTATGAACTTGAACTATTTTGGCCCTTGTTGTTCTATGTGAAGGGTACATCACCTTGTAAATGCTAATTACTTTATCAAAAACATTCATGTTATGAACATTCTTTACAGGAAGATTAGTATTATGAGAAAATTCATCTTTTTAAACCTTATTTAATCTACTAATACATGACTCTCCAAAATCCTCTTTATAGATGTACAATCTAAACATGTGAACCAAGACAAATATATTCATACACTTTTATTGTCATAGATCTACCTAAATCGCCTACAAAATCTAGACTGAACTATATTTTCACATGATAGTACATTTGGATTTGAAGTGGTTGATATAAATTTATAGGACTAGTTTCCAATTTCTTGGTTGAATACCACATGTCACTTAGATTACAATGTTAAACGTAATTAGAATCATCACTTCAGTGTATGTGGCTAATTAATGTAATATCAACTTTACAAGTTAGATATGGTTTGGTGGCCCCAAAGTTTCCATCCACCAAGTAAGAGTACATACACTTCAATCTTAATAAAAATCATCTTATGAACATTATTTATACATGGATATATTAGTCTTGTGAAAATTATTAATTTTTATTATACTTCAAGTTAATCTACTAGAATATGACTAGATACAAAATCCTCTTTATAGGTCACAATCTAATCATACATACATGAACCAAGACAAAGAGATATTATGATGCACTTTTCTTGTCATATCTACCTAAATCACGTACAAAATTTATTGAACTCTACTTTCACATGGTAGTGTTTGGATTCGAAGTGTTCGATCTATATATGAGACTAGTTTCCAAATTCTTGGCTTAATAACATGTCACCTAAATTACAATATGTGAAAAAAATAATTAGGATTATTAGTTTGCATATGTAGCTAATTAATATAATACTAAATTTATAATTTAGACATGATTTATTGGCCCCAAATTTTTCATCCACCTTAAGGATACATGCAGTTAAATAAGACTAATCATTTTTATGAATATTATTTAATTTTAGTTAATTTTTTTTTTAGAATAAGTTTATATATATGACCCATCTAGGTTATACAAATAATACATTCTAAAGTCTTGTATATTTTATACATGTAGGGGCTCAACATACAAAAAGTGGAGTACAAGTCAATCCTAATTTATGTTGGCAACATAAGCATGATGGTGTATGGTGTTGTCATTGATGTCAACACATTGTAGAATTGATGGTGTATCAATATGTATATAGTTCAAAGAAGACCAAGTCCTTTTTGGAAAATTGACTAAGTCCCAAAGTTACTTTCAATGTAGCAGAGGAACAATTTTGTGGCCTGTATTGTTTCGCATTGCATTATCTTGTCGTGTAGATTTGAGGTAATAATAGTATGTATTGAAGAACTCCATATCCAAATTTGTAGAGTTTTATGTCCTTTGTAGTAGAAGATATTAATGACAGTGTATCGAAATAAGTAAAGACAAAGTTACAGTTGCGGAGTTCAAGTTGGAATGCTCTGCATTCCAACTATGGATGATCATTTTGTTTTTTCGGATTTTAGGAAGTGTTTCAAGGAGATGTCAGATGTGTGTGTATTCTAATTTTCTAGTGGTTTGGTGGTTTGTGTGTCAAGTTTTGGATAAATAGTTGGTTCATTTAGTTGTTGCTTTACTAGTTTTGTTGTGTGGTGTCGACCTAAGGGTTTTGGGGTCGTGTAGGACTAAATTTTGTATGGAGCAGATTCATAGGAGTATTTATAGGTCATGTTGACCTATTTGGTGAAGAGCATGCTTTGGATACTTCCACAAGGCATGTGTGTTGTAGTTTTGAGCCAATAGGTTTTGGGGTCATACATTCCATCCAAATAGGATGGCCTAATTGATGGTATGATTGATCGAGGAAGATATATATGTAGAGAAGAGTATAATGTGATATCGAGGAAGGTGATGTAGATATTGTCCATGTGAATAAGAGTGACAACAAAGGATGAAGTGTGTAAAGTTATTTTTATGAGTAGAACAAGGAACTTTGTCTTCAACATATAATAGATGCATTGTAAATAGTTCAACCTCTAGCAATGAGCCATTTTTGTATGTACATTTGTAATTCTAGAAGAAGTCATCTTCCTTGGGCAGTGAGCCTTCCTATTTTTTGGATAGTGAGTCTTTAGATAGTGAGTCCTTTAAACTGTGATCTATTGTAACTGCTTATGATATATAGTGAGTTAATCCTCACCATGGTTTTTCCCTGTCAAGGGCTTTCCATGTAAAATATGGTGTTCATGTGTTGATTTTTGTGGTGTATGCTTTATTTGTTTCTTTCCATTTCTGCTAGTTTAATGAGATTCTTTGTAGTGAATTTTTAAGTTATTGAAGTTTAGGGAATACTAATTCACCCCTCTTTTAGTATTTCAAGTGTTCAACAATTGGTATTAGAGAAAGGTTCCTCCAATTTTCCTAACAGCTAAGGTAGATCTTGGAGATTGAACACATGGCAACCAGGAAGTATCTTATCCATTCAAAATAAATTATAATGGGAGGATTTACTAAAGAAGACTATGAAGTTGGTATGAAAGGAGAAATCATATCTTCTCTTGATGACTTGGATAAAGTAGAATGTAAGAATAAAGATCTAAAAGAATATCTTAAGGAAGCAAATGATTGTATCAAGAAGTTGAGGTCCAATCAAGTCAAGAAAGTTAAGGATCAACTCAAGGAAACAAATGAGCAAATCAAATAATCAAATGAGACAATCACTAATCTAAAAGTGCAAGTTTAAGAAGGAAAAAGAGTTGAAGACTGCTTGAATGATAAGTTGAAAGACAAATTTGCAAAATGCTCAAATCTTGAAGAAGAGAATGTGTCTATAAGGAAATTTCTAGAGAAAGTAAAGAGTCGAGAAGATAAATTCAAGAAGAGCTCCACCTTGCTTGATGATATGCTTGCTTGTCAAAAAACTCTTAAAGGCAAAGAAGGATTAGGGTTTGCAAAAGGAGAAAGCTCAAAGGAAAATCAAACTCCAAAAACTGTTGAGAAGAAGAATAATGAACAAAGAGAGACTAGAGATCAGAAGATCAATATCAAACATGTCTTGAACTAAAATAAATATTTCAAGAGAGGTCATCTCAAACAACCAATTGCACAAAGGTATCCATCTTTTAAAGGTCGTTGTTATTTTTACAATAAATTTGGGCATAGAGCTATAGAATGTAAAAGCAGGATGAATTAGAATTATCACTCATTTTCCTGTCAATGTTATGCATGCAATAGATTTGGTCATAAGGTTAGTGAATACAAAAGATAGGTGATGAATGGTTGCAATAATGGCATGGTGTCTTGATCAATCCACGATTATTGTTACTCATGCAATGGGTTTGGGCATAAGGCTTCTAAATGCAAATCTAAAATGGCAAGAAGTAAATTTTCTCTACAACAAACTATCATATGTTATAACTGCAATAAATCATGATACATAGCTAAGTTTTGTAGAGAAAATAATGTGAAACCCTCTATTTCACAAAAGAAAATTGATCCAGTTGATGAAAAGAAGAAGACATGAACAAGATCTAAATGAAAAAATAAGAGAAAGATATGAAGAATGAATTTGTGCCAAATTTTGGTGTAGATGTTTCCTTTGAAAGCTAGATAGAAAGCATTGGCTCAAGGGGAGTTTTAAAAAAACCTTCTAGACCCCTACCATAGTTGAGTTACTGACATCTTCAACATATTGATGCATGAGTTGGTTGATATGCTTGATCCATTGATGAAAATTCCATCGAGGAATCTCTTGGTGCAAAGATTTGTGGAGTGTTTAGAAGTGCTTATGATGATATAGAGAAAGCTTGATAGTATTTTGACCTAAATTTTTGCTATTGCATTTAATGCACATTTTAGGTCACTGGTAAAGTGTTTATATTTCATTTTCCATGTTCTAAAGGCATTTTTGTTTGAGCAATTAAAGGAGAGTAGAGATAAGGCAATTTAAGGTGATTTGAAGGGTTCCAAAGTGAAAAACCCTAACAACAATGTTCATAGGTATTTTCAATCTCTTGCAAACCCTATTTCAAAGAGGTTCATAATGTTTACTTAGTTTTTTGATGTGGTTGAGAGGCCAAGGCCTAAATTTAAGAAGAACCCTCACAAATCTATGGAGAGGGATAAATATGGTACAAATTTTCTAGGGTTCCCATCAATTTTCTTCACACAGAAGATGTGTGTATATATATTCACTCACAAAATGAATAAATACAAACATTTGAAGCTTTGGATCCCAAAGAAAAGGAATTGAGGGGTGATGATTTCAATCTAAAATTGGAATATGCGAATCTAATGAATAATAAATTAGATGTATGGACCAATTTCCCAAATTTTTGCTTAGAAGATGAATGGGTGAAGATTGTTTTGAGTAGAATACATGATAAATTCATATGGTTGGACATGCCGCATATGATAAACAAAGAAGCAATAAGGATTCATTCATGGCATCGTGGGGAGTAAGAGTAGTAACTGTAGTTTCTAGATAAAAAGAATCATTCTCAAATAAAATTCATTTGGTGAGAGGACGAGTTTACATTTTTGAGCAAATATTTTTTTGCAAAAGAGAGGTCGTAGATTTGTGGCAGAAAGAGTATTATTCTTTTAGAGATTGATATATTCACTGACAGTTTTGAAAGAGGGAAGCGAACAATTTTCTTTGGCCATTATTTTCTTTCTTTTAGAAATTTCTGATTATCCTTGGGAAATAAAAAGAAAAGTAGTGATAGAGATTGGAGTATACAATTTACTATAAGTCATTTACAGGAAGCGATAGATTTTCAATATGCTAAGATTCATCCATAGCCTGTGAAAAATAATAGGCCTTGGAAGACATTTTTAAGTGTAGAATCACAAATTTTTTCATAAGCATGCTTTCCATATGCTAAGATTCATCCATAGCCTGTGAAAAATAATAGATTGAGCTCTACAAATAGGCCTTGGAAGACATTTTTAAGTGTAGAATCACAAATTTTTTCATAAGCATGCTTTCTTAGCTTCTTTCTATTATTTCTTTAGTTTTACAAGAGATAGTTTTATATTATTTTGAGGAATGGTTCCAAATATGTAAGAGGAAAATGATTATGACATTTCAAAAATGTCTTAAGTTTTAGATAATCACTATTTTAATCTATTAAAGACAGTGAAATGGAAAACTATTTCTTTGCCTTATAATTTAAAAGAATTTAAATTATTTTCTCATATGGAGACTATTTTTCCAGTTTGGTTAAGCACTTGTTGATATACATATTTGTATATATATAAGTTTATATGAGAAATAAATAAATGGATATATATACATATATACATAGATTTTTACTCATGAATTTACAAAGAATAGTTTGGATAAATGATTGAGAAATTTTTGAGATTGGATAGTTACTTTCTCGATTGAGTTGTTCATGTTTGGACAGTCTAATAGCAAATTTAATGATAAAAACTTCAATAATTGAATGTCTAGATATACTTTGTGTAAATTTAAATGGTATTATTATTGTGAATAACCAAATTTAATATGGTGTTTTTATGAAAAGAACCATAAGTGTTAACAGTGGAAATCTGAAACTTTAATATGAAGAAGTAATCTTCTATATAAGTTTATTATATTATTTTTGTACTTATTTGAAATATTGTCAGTATTCTTAGAATGAGACCAGGTAGGTCAAGTAGATGACATTTTGTAATCATGATTAACTAGAGGTGCATAAAATAGGAGAGTAGTTACACTCATAGTTCAAAGTAAGGACTTGAACAAATGATAATTTCCAAGATCCAAGATGTTACAAGAACGTAACATGGGTGTTCAAAGTCATAATACTTAACCAACCTAGTCGTATACCAACTTAGTGAGTCACCATATAATGAATGAGAATCTTTTGAAAAGTCAAACCAGTTGGTGAAATGGTCAGTTGAGTTAAATTGTACGTCATTCAAGGTTTCCAAGTCAAGTTAGAGGTGCATGAACATACGACTTCACTTTTTAAGGAATTGGTTGAAATATTTTTAAAACTTTGGCCAAAGTAGTGCAAAAGTCTCTGCTTGCACTAGTTGGTTCACTGTCATCCAGAATTGCATAACCAGTCAGTAGTGTCGTACTTAGTTAGAGAAGTCTATAATTGTATGATTGAATTGGTTATGTAAGACACAACACTAGAGACTCAGATGGCATACTAGGGTTTCCTTAGTCTATACTCATTGTTGAATGGTAGGGCCACTTCTAGTTGGAAGGTGTGTGGGGACCGTCGATCTGTGGTTGGAGGTAAAGCACTTGGGTGATGCTCTCCCTCTTGCAGATGACAACATTGAGGCTTGTGAAACAAAAGATTTATCCAATATGGAAGACTTGACCTTGAAACTGAATTGTAAACTATAAAGTTGATTACTTGATTGTTATTTATGTATGAAATTAAAATTGGAAAGATATATTTCTTTTACAAGTTGAAAAGTAATATTATTTCAAATTTGATTTTTTTTTTCTTTCAATTATGAAATGTGCAATAAATGATGATAGAAAAGAAAAATATATATACATCAGTTTTTTCAAGATATGCAATTATTTACTTAGAGGTTAAAAAAAGCAATTATTGTGTTGTATAATTTAGTATATTATATATGGTATTAGAGCTACTAGGTTCAACACATGGACCTATGAGCTCATTACAAAAAAAAATTCCTTAAACATTATATGTTGCTAATGTTTGAATGTTCTTTTGCCAGAATGGTAATAACAAAGAAAATTGTTAGGAAGTCAATAGCCAAAACTCGACTTTGTTTAATGGCTAAGGAGAAGTCATCCCCAGAGGTCAAAAACTTAGAGAACATCATTTATACGGGAGGTTCTTAGGTGGTTGACTCTTAAACCTTAGTTGATGCACTCAAGAAAATCAAGATGAAAAGGAAATAGTGGAAGAAAGCAGCTATGAAGGCCATTGTACCTATCCTTGTGGTTGAAACATTTAAACCATTTGTGCATAGAGAGATTCATTTTGGTTGTGGTAGGAATTCCCCTAAGATAGAAAAGGAGGTTATGGATTAGTACTTGAGAGTACATCCACCCTCCAAATTTGTTTTAGATGACTATGAGGGTGAGAAGAACTCGAGGAAATCCCTCTTTTTGATAGTGACCTATAGTCACAAAGATTCAAAGTTTTTATATTAAATAAGGATACTAAGTAAATCCATTGATATTATAATAAAGTTTTGGAGAAATGCAAAAATATCTCTCTCCATTTGATTAAGTTAAATGAATGAATATTGGATATTGTTACAATACAAATTCTAAATTACAGGAATTGATTATATGCATAAAATAAAAACTTCAAGTGAAGTAGAAATTAAAATATGGTTCAAACCAGAACAAACCTTAAATGTAGCTAGGAGATAGGACAACCTTTTGGCAACCCCGATGCAAAATTGGATCAAATCCTAGCAATGCTAAATGAAACCAAAGCTAGAATTGGCACTTTAGAGCAAGAGGTCAGATGCCATAGTAGGCCTGAAAAGGAAGCATTTCATAGAGGTGAAAATGAAAATAGAAATGAACCCACCAACTAGAGTTGAAATGGAGAAAATAATTTTGATTGAAGAGCTAATAACGAGAAAAGGAAACAATTGGCCCTTGAATTATCTAGGAATTCGAAGAAGGTTATGCCACCTAAGTTTGATGGAATGGTGAACAGACATGCAACAAACACTTGGTTCACTGAAATTGAAAAGTACTTTGAAATAATGAACTATTCTAAAGTGACAAAGGTGATATGAGGAGCATATAAGTTGTCAGGGGAAGCATCAACTTGGTGGAAGAACAAAAATATGGAATTAGGGTTGAGTTCATTGAGCTTAACATGGGATCAGTTCATGATCATCTTTAGGAAAAGATGGTTACCACAACTATTCTTTGATAAAAAAACTCACTGATTTTCAAAACCTGAGGCAAGGTGACTTGTCAGTAATTGAGTACTAGGAGAATTTTACTCGTCTCCTAAAGTAAGTGCCCCAATATTAAAAGGATGAGAGGTTTTAAATAAGGAAGTTTATTTTGGAGTTGAATGCCCAAATTGGAGGTGAAGTAGATGTTCATGATCGCACAATAATGGACCAAGTGTATGAGAAGACCATAAAACAAGAACAAAAGTTGAAATCCATATCTTCTTATTGGGAAAAAAATCGTAAAAAGTTCAATTGGTCACAATCTTCCTATTCATTCAAGAAGAAGAATGACTTTAAAAATAAAAGTGATAAGGGATTTCGTAATAATCAGAATGAATCCAAGGGCAAAAAAAAGAATAATAACAACTCTAGGAATAATGGTGACAACTTAGGGAAGCCTTTTGAAAGGTGAGGACCTCCAGGAGGATGTTTCACATGTGGAGGTGACCACTATGCAAATCAATTTCCTAATAAGACACAAGGATCATAACCTCGTGGTAATACCTTACCAACACAATAGGAAAATTTTCATTAGAGGATACATGCAACATTGGATAATTGATAGGTGGAGTACCAAATTACTCCAATTGAAACTCTAGGTACTTTTTTTGGTGTCCCAATTTCAATTTTAACAGACACTAGTGCAAATAAAAGTTTCATTTCAACAAAAATATTAGATAAATTTCCTAAAAAATTTGGTTACATTGCAAAACTCCTTGTTTGTGCCAAAATGGGAGCTTTGGAACAGGGTATAGACATCCATCAAAGCATAAAGGATAGAGAAATTTTGTCAGATGTTGTAGTGGCAACAACCCTTGTAGACATGTATGTATGCAAAATGTGGAAACATAGACAAGGCATGCAAACTATTTTAAAAAATGCCTCAAAGAAATGTGGTCTCATGGATTGCAATGATTTCAGGATATGAACAAATTGAACTTTTTGAAAAGGCTTTAGAAACTTTTAATCAAATGCAATTGGCAAGTGTAAATCCAAACTCCACAAACTTTTCCAGTATCATACCCACCTATGCAAAATTGGGAGCCTTGGAACAAGGTATGGACATCCATCAAAGCATAAAGGATAGAAGAATTTTGTCAAATATTGTAGTTGCAATTGCTCTTTTAAAAATATATGCTAAATGTGGGATCATAGTCAAGGCACTTGAAGTGTTCGACAAAGTGCCTCAAAGAAATGTGGTCTCATGGACTACAATAATTACAGGATATACACAAAATAGATCTGTTGAAAAGGCTTTAGAAAATTTCAAGCAAATGCAATTTACAGGTTTAAAGCCGACTCTACAACCTTTGCTAGTATCCTCTCTGCCTTTTCCAAAATGGAAGCTTTGGAACAGGGTATGGACATCCATCAAAGCATAATAGAAGGGGTATTTTCATCTGATATTATAGTTGGAGATGCTTTGGTTGACATGTATGGAAAATGTGGAAGTGCATAGAGAAATCATGTGAAGTTTTTGGCAGAATGCCTCGAAGAGATGTCATCTCTTGGACTGCAATTATTGTTGGATATGCACAAAATGGATTTGTTGAAAACACTTTAGAAAAATTCAAGCAAATGCAATTGGTAGGTATAGAGCCAAATTCCACAACCTTTGCTAGCATCTTTCCTACCTGTGCCAAAATGGAGGCTTTGGAACAAGGTATGAACATCCATCAAAGCATAAATAATAGAGGAATTTTGTTAGATGTTGTAGTTGCAACTTCCCTAGTAGACATGTATGCAAAATGTAGAAGCATATACAAGGCATGTGAACTATTTGACAGAATTCTTGAAAGAGATTCCATCTCATGGAATATGATGATTGTGGGATATGCACAAAATGGATTTGTTGGAAAGGCTTTAGAAACTTTCAATCAAATGAAATTAGCAGGTGTGAAGCCAAATTCGACAACCTACGCCAGCATCCTCCCTGCCTGTACCAAAATGGGAGCTTTGGAGCAGGGTATGAACATCCCTCAGAGCATAATGGATGGGGGATTTTTGTCAGATATTATGGTTGGAAATGCTCTATTAGACATGTATGCAAAATATGGAAACGTACACAAGGCACGTGAACTCTTTGATGGAATGCCTCAAAGAGATGTCATCTCATGGAATGCAATAATTGCAAGATATGCACAAAATGGATTTTGCAAGGATGCTCTCAAAATATTTGAATTAATGAAACACTCTGAAACATATCCTAACATTGTAAGCTTTATTTGTATTCTTTGTGCATTCAGCCATGGAGATTTACTGGATGAGGGTTGTACATACTTCAATCACATGAGTAAGTAGTATTGCATTACACCTACAGTTGATCATTATGTGTGCATGGTTAATCTTCTTTCCTGTGTTGGCTATCTCAAGGACACTCTAAACTATATCATTAAGATGCCAGTTAAACCTGTGGTGGTTGTGTGGATGTGTTTTCTTATTTCCTGTAGGATACATATGAATATAGGATTAGGAGTATTTATAGCCATGTTTCTCTTCAATTTGGATCCTAAAAATGTTGTGACTTATGTTCTCTCAAACATCTATGCAAAAGTGGGAAGGTGGGGTGAAATTCAACTATTAAGGAGATTGATGAAGGATAAAGGAATTAAAAAAGATACCTAGATTTAGTAGGGCCGAAGGCCATAAAATGGTACTTTTGTTTTGTGTTGGAGATAGATCACATTCATAGACATATGGGATGGATGCAATGTTGGAAAAATAGGCTTGGGGGATGAAGGCAGAAGGGCATTTTCTAGATTCAACACATTTACTTATTGATGTGGACGAGAAGGAAAAATCATTATTTCTCTAGCCCCATAGGGAAAATTGGCAGTTGCAATTAGTTTGTTAAACACACCCCTGGAACAAGTATTGGGTGTTGATTGTCATAATGCAACAAAATTTGTCTCCAAGTTTGTTGGAAGAGAAACTGTAGTGATAGATGCAATAAACATGGACAACGATTTCGTAGAGATTATTGGTGATGCTAAATGAAGCAATCTGAAAATTAATATTGCACTACATGAAGGGAGAAGGTTTTATTTTCATTTTATAAAAGGTTTTATTTGTTTTTTATTTTTTACTTTTTATTTGACAAGCTAGACCATGTTGTTGGTGATTGTTTATATACACTGTTGAGATATTTGTCAAAGCCCTATTTTCTGATAAAATGAACATTTCATTGAATCATTTTCAAGTAATATGCATGCATATGAAATGAGAAGTTGGAGAAGGAGGTGGAGAATTGGAAAAAAAACAAAAAAAATGAAATGGGAGAGGTCTCACAATCTGCCCTAGTCATTTTGTACATTTCTTTTGTTTGGATTAGTTGTATTATCTTTTGCCTATGTCAGTTTGATTGTTTGAAATTAAAGTACACATCCCAGATTAAATATGTAGATTTTTTCTCATTTATGGTTATATATTTTTAATGTTGCTTCGCATGCCTTTACTTAATGAGATAGCTAATAGATTTGTAAGTTCACAAATACTTTTCAATGTAATTGGATTTCACTCTATTTGGTTTTACTTAGAAATGAGCTATTATAATTTATCTATGAAGAAGTTAAAAGAGATACAATTATATTTTTGTTATAAATAAAAAATATACATGGCACTTGAAAAACATAGAATGAGGATTGTAGATTGATGTTGGAAAGAAGAGAATAATTTTTTTACATGTAAAAAATAAAATCATAATTGATACTGTATTGTAATTTGTAATTGTTAATTTTATTGTCATTACAAAATTATGGATGATGAAATTTATAAATTGATACCAGTGAGATGAGGGTTTGAAGATGTAGGGAGATCTCAAAAGGGCATTTTATAAATGTTTAGAGTGATGATAGGTTTAAAGTAGGAAAAAGTAGAATCTAAAAGCATTTGTGGTAAGCTACTAAGAGGAACAAATAGCACCTACTATGTTAACAACAAAAGAACCATTAATTCATCTATTATACACACATATGTAAACCCTTATATCTCTTTATATTATATTATAATTGTATACAAAAAGCTAGGTCTTAGTCTCTACTCTTACATTGTCTCTCCTACATCTCTTTGTATTCTTTGCATATGATTTACATTATATATATGTACTTTCCCATTAAGGGACGTGACTCCTAATTGCATCTAATGTCTTCTCCTTTCTTCATGGATACTTTGTGGTAGTCTACAATAATATTTTCTTTTTCCCTTGGCCTACTAACATCATCCCCCATTTTAAAACAATGTATTTTCCTCAAGACATGATGCTCAATTGGGAAGGAGATTCTTGTATGTTTTTTATAAGGAAAAATAGTTTTGAAGGGACCCCGAAACCCTTACAAAGATGAAAATTTGCAAGAGAAACTAAGCAATTAAAACCAGTGGCCCAAAAAACCAAAATGTTGACTAAAGATAAAACATAAGGAACCTGTTAGCAGACCAATAGCAAAAAACATCAGCAACCATGTTGATCAGACAAAAAGGAAAGTGTCAACTACATCATTTTATCCAGGACATTCACCAAGGCCATATTCTCCTTAATGACCTCCTCATGCATATCCACAACATCTTTAAGCTCATCCATAGAAACAACAACTCTCTTTTTAGTCTTGCTCCTTGTGCTAAGACATGGCCCAACCTGCACATCTTTCTCCAATGCTAGAGTAAACTCCTCAGCTTTCTCCCCCTGGTTCGAGCAGTTGATCTCATCAATCACTTTCTCCAAATCACCCAAGTCAAGAGGTTTACCCGTCCAATTTAGGGCTTTCTCGTTTAAAATAAAGAGACCCCTAGTTGTGGTCTTCAGGGAGTTATTGTTGATATTAACCACAGTTTTTAAATCCTCCGAAATCTTTCCAATTCTCTCCTCAAGACTGGAAACTTTGTCCTCTAACATTTTATTGATCACCATTTCCAAAGAGGAAATCCTCTCCTCATGAGACACGCCCAAGCGATTCGCATCAACAACCAACTTATCCAATAGAACATTCATCATTTTAAATTTTCCTTTTATAGCCCATTCCCTTTGATTACCACAAAGCATAGCAACACAAACATCCTGCCAATTTTTCATCTAAATATTGAGCTCCTTTACCTCAGAAAACAACCACTTCACCAGAGACAACAAATTTTGCGTCCCATCCCCGGCCATCTTGCAGAACATATTCATATTCACATCATCCTAGTTGATAGGAGGCAGATCATTCTACTCAATGTTATCAAGGGCATCTGGAGATTCTTGTATATTTCTTTGATGTGATTTAATGACTTTCCCCACTATGCTTTTTCTTGTTGTAGTGTGGAGATGTGACTCTAAATTTGAATTATTGCAACCTCTGCCTTAGCTAGACTACTAAGGATTTGAATAGTTTTGTTGTTTCTTGTGCTTTAGCCATTATCCTTGATAGGTGTGTCATTTGATTATTGACAATATCCCTCATCTACTTAATTTGTTCTTTGATATATATAGTCACCTTTAGTAGATACCATAAAAGAAAGAAGAGGAAATAATGAGTCATTGTTGTGAGATCTATCTTACATTCATTTGAAGTTTACCTACTGAGAATGGAATATTCCTGTGTATCCTATCAGCTTACTTTCGGAAATGAGGGTTTTGAATTACCTCTGAATTCGCTGCAAAGGGCCTCATTGACTTTAAATTTGTTGCAACAAACTCTGAATTCCTTGCCCGCCTTTTCAAAAGTCTCTAGGTCATGTCCAAACAAACTTTATCGCCCATGCAAGTGCTTCAATACCTGTCCATGAAAATAACAAATGCCAACAACAATCCAATTTCATTCCCATGCCAACAATTATACATTTTACAAGTTGACTGACTTATAAATATAGACAAGTTATGTAAACCACTAGATAAATAGCATTTAAAAGAAATACTAAAATAGTTATTAAGATTAGACTTCAAAACCCTAATTAAGGTTGTCTAAGATTAGACTTCATTCATTATTTAAGTTGTATAAGATTCATTTTCAAGTATTACTTGATCTAAAGTCTCAACTTGGCTAGTGACAGTGTGGTCATGAATGGTTTGATGCTAAGAAAATCACTCTAAGTTTTCAAATGTTAAAAACACATGGAATAGATCTATAAGCATTTGTAGTCTCATTGACAGTATTTCATGCATGGGAATGTCATCACAATGATTGATTGGGGAAAATGTGTTAGAAACAGTCATGCAGAGAAGTGAGAGATACAATGAGAGCTAGGTAAGCCAAGAACAATCAATGTTAGAACATGTTTTTTGTGTAGGAGATTAATCACATCCACAAACATGGTAGAGCTATGCAAAGTAGGAGAAATTGGCTTGGAAAATGAAGGAAAAAAGGTATAAAGAATCATTTATCTACCACCATAGTGAAAAGTTAGCAATTGCATTTGGTTTGTTAAACATGGCCCTTGGTACAACTATTAGAGTTGTTAAGAACCTTCAAGTATGTTCTGATTGCGACACTGCATCTAAATTCATCTCCAAGATTGTTGTCTTTTTGTAGGTTGAAGCAAAAACAACTTATCCATTCTTGTTATTACTAAATTCAATTTTTAAAATTGAACACTCAAGAAAAAACCCTTGTTTGGCAAATTTTAAAGGACAAAAACCCTTTTGGATTCAATTTTCAATTTTGGGATTAAAACCCTCTACCAGTTGTGGAAATTCTACTCAAGGATCGCATTTGTGCTTATTATTGCTAGTACTTTGGTACATTTTGGCAAGCAAACCACCCTACATTAAGAAACCTGCATTATTTCAAAAAATTCCAGCTTGCAAATTGTTGCACCAAATTTGAAAGGGCTTATTCTCAAACATATCAACAGTTTAGGGTACTCTAACCCACATTCCAACCATGGTATTACAAGTTTTAGGGTAGTTTTATTTTATTACAGACCTGCAACACATTTGTTTTCATTTTTTACCCACTATTTCCACTCTTTTAATGAGTAGGTTATAGTTTGGACATGGTTCATTATGTGAAGGATCAATATATTGTGCGAACTAGTAGTTTTACCTAGAAAAACTAGCTCAAACGGTTACATTTCAGGAGGCTTGTATTGTAGTAGATATCTTCTTTCTATGACAAAATAAAATGGAAAGAACATAATATAAAATTTATATATTGTGGTTGAAAGCATAGTTCGCTAACTCAACAAGTCATCAAGTACTCACCAAGTTTTTTTGGAGATTTTTCAACAAAACTCACCGAGTTTTTATGGCAATTTTTTGACAAAACTCACCAAGTCCGACGGGTTGACTTGCGCTATGCCAACAAAGCATCAAAAACATGGATTAAACACCTCAAAAATATTTTTTTCTAGCTTTATAAGTGTAGACACCTAAATTTGGACACTTAATTTATCCAAATTTATCCCCTTTCGTCTAAACATCCCCTTATCCACATCAATTAAGTAATATCACTATTATTTAATTAATCCCTCTAAAGTTCTAATCCCTAAGGTATCTAGTTAAATAATTAAATATCTTCCCCCTTTCATCAAATGAATTAAATAAATATGCCATTCATTTAATTCCCTTTGTCACATCCTCTATCATTTTTTATATAATCCTAATCCATCTTCTAATCTCATCATTAGGGATGTGCACATGCCTAATCCTTGATTAGGATGTGTCACATCCTCCAACTTTTTCAAGTTGGCCTCTAATCTCTCTTAGCCACCTAACCCTCCTCTAATCCTTCATTAACTAGCCTAATCAACCTATCAAGGAATTTTTAATTCCTTTTATCCTTTCAAGGAATATTAAATTCCTTTTGCTCTTCCCCATGTGATCTTTGACTTGTCACATCAAGTCACATGTGAAATCTAATTGTCTTTAACATGTCATTAATTAGTCTAATCAAGTACTTGCATAACCTTAATCACTTAATCAAGTCAACCCTATTATATGTTTTCTCCTTTTGGACAAGGCATCTTCATTCCCCATTAATTCACATTTAATCACCCAATGCATTTAAAAGAAGTTTAAATTCCTTCTCTTATCCCCATGAGAATATTTGAAGAATTTTTAATTCCTGACATGTCCTCTCACCCACATGGGGACAAGTACCTCCTTTATGAGGAGATCTTGTCCCAATCCCAAGGTACTATGTACCCTCTCCATGTCATGTACTATCCTTCCACCTCATATACACATCCCCCTTTTTAAGCCATATCACATGCCACATGTCAAGATGTGAGGGCTTGTGAGTTCTCAACTCACCTTAGCCCTACATTTTGATCTTAGTGGATCAATCTTGACCATCCATTTCCCTAGAGAATTCCAAATTCTCTATAAATACCCCTCTTTTCTTTCATTTTGAGAGAGATCATGCATTGTAGCCAAACTCTTGCAAAAAAAAATTAGAATCCATACTTAGCCATTTTTCACACTTGCATCCACTTTCATCCATTATCATATCATCATCTAACTTGCATCTTGTGCCATCTAAAGAGCATACAACACCAAAGATCGAAGGGCCAACCAAAGGATCGATTCGACACAAGGTAAAAAGTTTCATTTGTTGTTTTTATTTTGTGTTGAATCCAACTAGGCTAATCTTGAGGTGTAGGTTGTTTTTAGTGTTATTTGCATTACTTTGTTTGCTGCTCATTTTCTAGCACATAGATTCGACCTATCACAATAAGCAATCTTTTGTTCCTTAAAAAAATTATGAAAATGGGGTGCCCCTCAACTCCACTGGGGACATTGCCCCCAGACCCCCACCAAACTCATTTGATACATTTTGTAGCTATATTTTGCATAAAATTTAAGTGTTTTTAAGTTTCCATATTTGACCAAGTTGGAAAATTTTGGCTTGCAGAGTACTCTCTGAGTTTGAGTTCATGAACTATGGTTGAAAGGATATGAAACAAAAATCAGAGGAATGTTTTTTTTAAATAAAATAAAAATCAATTTAATACAAAAAAAAAATTCTGGGATGATAAACAGGGGTGGATAAATCTTTTCTTTTGGATGATTAGTAACTAGAATCCACACTTAATGCTAACTATTTTTGTGGCTCCTAGGTGCCTAACCCAAGTTATACTCAGGAAAAGAAAATTGTTGCTTTACACAAGGATTTTATTTCCATACAGCTAAATATTGCTCTTCTCTATAAGATCTAAAGAACTAATTTTATCTACTACCCATAGACATAGACCTATAACTACCTAAAGCAAATAATTCATGCTACTAGAAAGCTTGCAGATATGGAATTGAAGCTATATCCATTGAAGCAAATTCATGTAATGCATCTAGAAATGAAAAACAATAGGAAAGTTGAAACTAGGGAACAAAGAACAAAAACACTAGGATAACATGTAGACTAGCCAAAAGATCAATTGTTTTTGTGGAGACTCTATTTATAAGATTTTGGTCCTCCATTTTTCTCTACACTACACTATTTCTTTAAAAATATAATTTTAATGAAAAGAAATATGACTTCATATCCCTTACTATCAAAACCCCACATCTACACAATTAGCTAGGAATAATGATTTACTTTACAAAAAAAATATTTTGTTTCCCTTTTGCACTTTACATAAATTTTCTCAATCATATGAACTTTTTCTTCTATATGCAAATATTATCTATGTATTCCATGGGCTACATATTTTCATCTTGGCTTTCCATTGCCTTAGGTATAATGTTTAAGCTCATTAAAGCCTTAATTTCTTTTTTATGTGATTTAACTCTCATTTAATAGTCTTTTTTAGCGAAAGTAATGCATTCAAATTTAATTCAATGTTACTTCAGCTTCCCCATAGCTCAAAGTGAATCCAGGGCTAATAAAGTACAAACACAATAAGGTGGTTGATTTCACCACAAATTAGGGTATACCTTGTTAGAAAAAAAGGAGGTTTTAAAAAACTCCTCTACCTACCCCTTTGGAAGAGATATCCTAGGCCTTATTGTTAAGGCTCTGTTAATTTTGAATGGAAAATAATCAGGTAAAAAGCATAATGTTGAGCGTGACTGGGCAATTTTTATGAGAACTTGCCCTCTTCTTATGAACCAAAAATGGCAGTATTTGAAGTTGCTCTTGGTATTCAATTATGAGCACTCATAGTTCATGTTAGTCATAAAGAATATATATATAGATCCCTTATATATATATCAATGTTTGACTAAAAAATGGAGCTTGTGGAGGATCTAGAGTTTGATTTTATGTCCTAAGTTTTTGGCTAGCTTGATTTCATTGGCTAAGGATAATTGCATCCTCATGTTAGGTACTTGGCCCAATTTTTGGCTAGCCCAATTTCATTGGCTCAAGAATTATTGCATCCTCGTGTTTGGTTCTTAGTCCATGAGACCGTGCATTATTCACTTTGCTAGTATTATATTTTCTTTGAAAAGGAGAAAAGAATTAACATTAAGAGAGTTGAGTGAAGGAGCGGCTGCCACTTTTCCTCATGGTACTGACAATTGATGGATGATGAAGCTAAAATTGTTCCAAAGCAAAAGGTATTTTTCTTGGATAAGAGTTGGTTGCTAGTTTATTGGATGAATATATCATGTCAATCTCTGCACTAAATTTTATTTCCCAGAGTTCAATGGGAAACCTCTGAGTAAATGAAGGTTACATTAGGTCCCCTTAGCTCTAGGAATAACTAGCAAAAACTACTTGAAAGAACCCTAATATATCATTAGACACCCTGAGATGCATATAAAATAGTAACGCAATGATTAAAAAAATGAAATTCAATGGTCAAAGGCATAAAGAACACAAGCAGTTAAAACAAGTTGAATGTATTTAATAAAGAATGCCAAATAAAAGAAGTTCAAATGTATTCTCAAATCAAGTTGCTACTTAAAATCCATATTAGAGTTGCACTTCAAATTTTGAACACCCCATTTTTTCCTACTCATATGATAAGAATTGCACCTGTTTTCCACATAGAGCCTGAGAATCTTGTGCTCCTTCTACAACATAATCTTGTGCTTCCTTCAATGTTGAAATTTTTTTATACTAACTACCAGAAAAACCATCAACTTGGATCAACCAAAGAAAAACAAAATCATGTCATATAATTGTAAGTTTGTAACAATGCCATGAAGAATGATCAACACTTCCCACGCTAACCATCTAATAAATAACATTGCATTTGTTTTCAAGTTCTAATTATTTGGATCATGTATGCACACATATTCAGAGATGTCATTCTCACTTTCAATTGCTTCTATTGGGAAATTTTATTTTTCCAAATTCTGGTCACCAATAGTTGTAACTAGTTGGAGAAGATAACATTTGCAAGAAAATTTTCTACTTCATGCTCAATTGTTCTAAAACATTTGGGTCACTGCAACCTCATCTTCGTAGAAAAATGATACCATGCCTTTTGTTCTTATTTTTCATCCTTAACTCTTGATGTGTATCATTAGAATAGTCTTGAGACTCGAAAAGCCTGGATGAGTAATCGTAGATCTACATATGAGCCAGGCTAAGTGAGTCTGAAAACTTGGCCAAGTCTAATAGCCAATAATCACAAGTCTTAGCAGTCAAACTCATCAAAGTTTGTGAAAAGAACAGAAAATCAACTTGATATTTTCAAAAGAAAAACTATTAAAAACATTTTTTGTACATTATTTTTTTGAATTGTTGATTTACTGCATTTTTCTACCTAGTTTGAATTAAAAAATAGCATTCTGACTTTTCGCCGAGTTTAAGTCTAAACACTATGATCATTATTGATGCTCAGCATATCTTTTGTGCCACAAATGACATGTACAAGTAACTACACAATGTTTCATCCTTGCTAATCTTCCAACACAGATAGAATTGCACTAAAAATTTAAGATATGACTTTCAATCAATAAATTGTCTATATTAGTTACCAAATGCAAGTGAACTAACATCAACAAGGAAAAAAAAAGCGAGCATCTTAGCTAAAGTGAGTCAAAGTAGAACAAGAACATAAATTTTTTTGGACAACTCCAAAACATAAATCCCTAGCAACAAATGCAATGCCTAGAAGACCAAATTATACAACACAAAAGATATGCCTTAAAGAAGAATATAATAAACCATTTGCATAGAGGCAAAAGAAGCATCCTCCTCTTCCTTATAGTAGCTTACCTTATTTTCTTTGAGCTTGTTGTATCCAACATCTTCAAACGCTCATCCACCTTATTGGAGCTCAAACCTTCCCTGTTACATCTAATATTTTCAAACACCTCCTCAACGGGTAGGTTTTCCTACATTGAAACCCAATAAAAATCTTAGAATTTGAAAAAAAAATCAAGCACTTAGTGGAAATCTTTTCCTACATTGAAACTCAACAAAAAATCTTAGCATTTAAAAACACTTAACCCTTGAATCAAAATTTTTAAAACATTATAAATTTTCCTCCAAACAATATATTGAAAATTAGTATATAGCATGTTACAGGGGAGTCAAATCTACAAAACTATTGAAATAAACTTTCCAGTATTGTTTACAAAAGCATTGAAATAAATATGCCAATATGTGTTTTTCACTAACAGTCTTCGTTTCAATTTGCAATAGAATTGAAATAGGAAGATGTTATATCAAACAAGGGTTGTCGAAGACCCCCATCCTATTGTCAATTTGGTTAATCAAAGACAATACTATTGGGATTTATTGTTTACAAGTTGGGTGATTTCTCCTACTATTAGGTGTACACTATAATCCTAAAATCAGTAGAATAACCCTAGCTTCTATTAGAGATGTTTACCTTTATAGAGAATCTTCTTTTCAGCTTACATTTAAATTTATTCATCATTATAACCCTTAAGCCTTAACAACTCAAAATCAAGGGTTAGCCTTTGAGCCTTAAGCCTTACCGACTCAAAATCAATATCAGTCAAATCGTTATTCAGTGATATGAGACAAGCTTAACCTAGGTATTTCCTACGAATTCCTTTGGTACCAATACAATTTTTGCTAGTGGGTGTTCCTTTTGATAAAATAAATCACTTGTGGATATTCATCCTGACAAAATTATGAAACATGCTACAGAACAATTTAAAGCATAGCCAAATTTTGTGGAATATGCTTTACCTATGATATGAAGAAAGCACGTGCCACAAATGGAAAATTATTAATAGTTATGATATAAGGCTTTCTTGGTACTTTTTTCTAATTATCAACCGTAAATCAACAAGAAATCAGACAAATTGGGAAAAATGTGACATACTAGTGGAAAACCCTAACAAGATGGAGAAAACAGGGCCGTTGTGGAAGATTTCTAGTTTCTCTCACTCAGAGCCTCTTTCATCAGCATCTTATAGAAGAACAAATTAAAAAGAAATGAATCAAACTATACCTAACATACCTAAAATAATTTGAAACATCCTCTTCTGTGAATGTACTCTCAATAGGAAAAGTCATGTAAATTTGACAAGATGCAGGATTGATTATGCCCAAATCCTCTCATTCACTATTACTAAAACCACTCATGTATGTTGTAAATCTATAGGCATCCTTTGCTAATATGATTTTATGTTGTACCCATGAGGCCTATCAATGAGTGTAATGGTATTTTTTAACTAGACTAATAGATTTGTCAAACTGTATCCAGTCTTGTTGTGCCTCTGAATCTCAGTCAAGTATCCCTCAGCTTGCAAAGCTTTACCAAATCTTTTGTAGTACAACTGAGGCAAAGAAGCAATTGAAACAGGGGCCCTCATTCCTCTTAAAAGCTCTTGCATTTCTATGTCTAATTTCTCCAACAATATGTTTTCAATCATGGGATTCTATAGATTGTGTGAAAAACAACAGTTGGATCCATGCTTATAGTAACCACAAGCAAAATACAAGGACATTTGTGTACATTATTTTCTTCCACATTATGTTCACATGATGCTTGTCTACCATTTCCAACTGCAATTCCAGAGCGCGAAAATGATTTCAAGCAATATTTTATGCAAGAAAATGCAAGCCTAACAAAGGAGGGAAAATGAATGAGAAAGGGAAATAAAAAAATTATTTTAGATAATTTTTGTGTGTTTCTGATAATTTTTGTTTTCTTTTTGTTTTCTTTGTAGTTTATAATTCTATGTCCTCCTTATTCTTGATTCTTTTTTGATTTATTTTATTATCTTGTTCCTTAGTTTTAATTGTTTTATTTTGTGGTTTTATTTGTTTTAACCTTTTTCTTTGACCCTTGTTTTTTAGTTCCTATTATTTTCAGTTTTATCAATTTTAGTTTTCTTCTCTTCTGTATCATTGCTTTACCCTGTTAATTATAATTCTTTTAATTATTTTCTCTTCTTTATTTCATTATTTATTTTATTACACTCTTCTAATAATTTATTGCCTTCCTTTTCATTTAAGATTAATTTATGCCTTCCTTTTCATTCATAATTTGTGACTTATTTCTTATTGTATTGCTTTTATTTGTTATATTTATGTCGTAATTTCTTTTTTAGTATTATTTATTGGTTAGTGTTTTCTTGTCTAGGATCTTTTTATTTGTTTCCTTCGTGTTTTTAATCTTAATTTCTTCTTTCACTTCTATTTATAATTTATGTTTCCTATTAGGTTGCTCTTAATTTTGTATTTTTCACTTATTGATTTTATTATTTTTTATGTTCCTTTTCTTTATTTATATTTTCCATTTGTCTCATTCTTTCTCCTTTTAATTCTTTTTGTTCTCTTTAATATCTATTTTTATCTTAGTGTTCTCTTTTGGCCTTCTTTTTTCCCTCGTTTTTGGTTTTCTTCCTTTGGTTCTTTGATCTTTTCTTTAATTTAAGGGTTCTTATGTCCTTTTATTTAATTATTTAAGTGTTTTTTCTTGGTTTTCTCATTAAATTTCTTTTTTAAATTTCTCTAATTATTTTTCTCCTCCCTTTGTCTTTTTCATCCCTTTGGAGTGTGTGCCTCACATCCTTCCCTCACCACCCTCTCCCCTATTTCTATCCAAGTCTGCTATCTAATTTTCATTTCTCTCTCTATCTGCTAATCATCCTGATGATGGATCATGGAGTATGAACCAAAATGTTGATGAGGAAAAATTTGCACACAATTTTATCCAAAAATTTTGATTACTAATAAAATATATATTTAAGACAAAATTAATATTTTGTCTTAAATCCCTCTTGTATGTAGTAGTGAGTCTTTCTTAAGCTGATTTTTTTGCTCTGCAAACCAAGGGAAAACCTTAAAATGCGGGAGCTGAAACACCAAATTGTTGATTAAACTTCCAAACTTCCCTACAATGTGCAATCATAATTTTTTACGCTAAAAATCAATTGCCTAAAATTCCCTCCAAGCATACACAACCCGACCAAGGCACCAAAAATACCTATTGCTAAAATGCACCAAAAAAATTATTGTGTGGAAGGCATGTGAAAATTAATCTTCATTTTTAGGGGAAAAAAATCATCTATCTACATTGTCATTGTTGGGAATAGGATGCCATTTAATTGCAATCCTAAACATTATTTATTTCATCTGTCTCTTAAGCCCTTGGAAAGTGTTCTCAAACACTAGGATTAGAGAGAGATTAATATTGAATGAAATAACCATGTTAATTGACATTTGTAATTAATTATAAATGTAGGAGCATGTGAGGTCGTCCAAGATGAGTTCCTAGATAATAGGAGCACATGGAGCACTGGAACTCACCTTGAGTTTAGTTAACTATTTGGAGTAACAGATAACACTTGAATGCATGTAAAGATCCTAGGAGTTAGGGTTTGATGTTTACATGCATGAAGTTCAGTTCAATCAATTCAATTCAGTTCAGTTTAGAATCAGTTTAGTTCAATTTAATATAGTTATTGTTCAATTATCTTTAGTTAGTTTTAGTTGAATGCTAGTTGACTTCAGTTAACTTGGAATGCATGACTAATGACTTAAGTTGCATGAAAGATAATAGGGACTACCTTCAGTTAACAGGGGATGGCCATTCTTGCATGAATGGTGGAGAGAAATGTTTTAGTTAACAAGAAATGACTTGGACCCAACTTGGGTGCCCAAGTTGGCTTCTTGGAATTAACTCCTTTGCATGTTAGGATATTTCAGAAGGCTAAGTTAAGTGAGCCCACTCTTGGGTGCCTACTTTGAAGATGAAGCCTTAAATATATTTACAAAATAAAGGCTGATTTTTTACTTCAGTTTGGGACGCCCAAATGGATGAAGATGAAGATTTGACATTGTTCTTCATGACATAACTTACTTGCAAGAGATAGGAATACCTTTTAGGGATAGGGGTTGAGCATTGTAATTGTAACTCTTTTGGAGTTTACAAATTTTATTATTGCCTATTTATCTAAAGCAAGTTGAAGAGAGTTATTATCAGTTTTATTGTAGGTTGTGAAGAAGATTTGGTGAAGGAAAAAGAAGCATTATCAAGCAAGAATTGGAGTTATTGTAATCTACTTCAGAGATTAAATAATACATTGATTCTTGGTGGAGTTTTTCCTTGAAAGGGTTTCTCCACGGTATATGATTGTGTAATCTTTCTAATATCCTATCTAATTCTTCTACAACTTTTGTCTTCATTCTACAAATGATAAAATGAATTAATCAGATAATCACCCATAAAGAATCTGTAACAAAGAATACATATTTAGATTAGCAATCATAAAATTTTATAAAGTATTAAGCTACATAAAAACCTCAATTTTCAACATTTAGTATTAGAGCTCTGAGGTTGGGTAGAGTATTGGGATGCCTTTCTCTTAAAATATTGGAGTTTTTCTACTATAGTGGGAGCTTTAACTATTTTTTGTTATTACTGATTTTGGAAAATAAGTTTGTTACAAGAGGTATATATTCTTGCTTTAGAGGATGTTTATCATGTGTCATTGAGAGCTTGGATTCATAGGTTTGGTGTGAGCTTATGACACAAATTTGGTTTTGATTATGTCCATCATGATGCCATGGGATTGCTCAGTATCATAGTTCAGTGGGAGCATTTGGCAATGAAGTGGATTCTTGGTTGTAGGATGGTTTTGTTATTATGTCATGGTATACTCTTGATTAGCAGTTTAGAGTTGTGGCATGGTACATGTTATGATAATTTTGATCATGAGGAAATGTCTGAAATTTCATATGCTTTTGAAAGTGATGGTTTGATGTTTATCTTGTTGCCATGTATATCTCAGTATAACAGTTCAATGGGAGCTTTGGTAGGATATAGTGATCTTCATGAAGAGGATGGTAGTCACGATGCCATGTGCAACTCGGTACCACAGTTCAATGGGAGTTGTTAGTGATGTTGATGCATCATTGGTAAGGTTATCCTCATGTGATTGGGGATATGGTTTTTTCTTGGTTTAGAGTGGTTGCTATATGTCATGGTTTACTCTTGTTGCATTTAGAGTTTGGCATGGTTCTCTTGAGACTAGTATGTTTAAGTGTGTTATGGTGCATGTGATCTCCTAGGAGGAGATGGTTAGATCATGGATGTCATGTTTATGTTCAAGATTGGAGCTTTGACATTGATCTTGTGTAGTTCTCTTAAGTATTGGGTACATTAATCATTTGCTTGATTACTTCATAATAGTGCTATGTTGCATTTGGAGTTTGGCATGGATTGGTTGTTTATAGGTCCTCATAGATACTGGGAGAAATAGGTGAGGCTTGAGTTCTCTTATGGTAAGAGATATATGTTGGAATAGTTACTAGTAAGAAGAGTTATTTTCAACAGAAAAGACCGAGGAGCCTACACCTTGGTTGAATGTGAGGGGTAAATGCAAGAAGATGAGTCCAAGAAACGTGGAAGTTTTTGCCTTAGGTAAAATAATAAAAAATCGGCTTGCAAAAAAGGGGATCCCGAGCCTAAATTTTAAAAACGGGATCCCATTTTTGGAAAATTTTCAAAACGGGATGCCGTTTTGAATGTTTTCTAAAATGGAAATTTTCAAAACGGATCCCATTTTGAAAACTTTCCATTTTGAAAACTTCAATTTTTGAAAAATTCCATTTTCGGAAAGTTTTCAAAATGGGATCCTGTTTTGAAAACTTTCCATTTTTGGAAACTTTCTGTTTTTGGTCATTTTCAAAACGGGATCCTGTTTCTTAGAACCATATGAAACAAGATCCCTTTTTTGAATGAAACACGATCCCGTTTTTTAAATGAAACGGGATCCCGTTTTTTAAATTATGAATTTTTGGGCGGGTTTTTGGCTTTTTTTTTTGTTCGGGAAATGGCTTGGGGACCCGAACCTAAGCTTTGGGCCTAGTTTGACTTGCAACTTGAAGGTCTTGTTAATGTCACAGGAAAATAGTGACTTTGGACATTTGTCTGAAGACCTATTTTGCAAAAAAAATTTACGAAATTAAAACCCATTATAGATGAGATAGTGCAGGTTCCAAATATGTAATTTTTTTAATAATTTGATTAATTTTTCTATTTTTCAATTAATTTCTAATGAAACTAGTCCATAAACTTGAATTATTAGGTTTTTTTAGTATTTTAATAACTTTTGATCAACATAACATTTTGACAAATGGATATCATGAGAACAAACTTCAGACAATTCTTTTCAATTTAAAAAAAAATCAAAAAATGATAAGTTTAGGTCATCTTATGCATGTCGTACACGACGATTTTTCAAAATGACAAAGATGCCTAATAAAAATTTAACAAAAAAAAATATTCAATAAAAAATTACAAAAAAATATCAAAAACAAGCTTCAATGAGTCACAAATTTTTTCCCAAAAGGATTTAAAAAATATGATAATTTAGGGTCAAAATATGGATGTCGTGTACACGTGCATGGTATGGTATAAAAAAGTGACTTTTAAACAGTGGTTTTTAGAAACGCCTATTGAAACTCAATTTTTACAATCTGGGTATTGAAATAAATTACATATTTGGAAACTAGACTCCGAGTACTACATTTTATGATCAGTGAATTTTTTGAAGATTCCATTTCTAAGTGCTTCAAATTTTAAGGTCAAATGTGTCAAATTCTGAAAATCAAGGAAAACACTTCCACTTTTTGGCCAAAAAGTGGACTCAACTTCTTGCACACACCCTGAGTTCAACACACTCGGCAGTTTCACATGTCTCCAAAGAGGCAGTTTGGATACAAGGACTTGGGAAAGGTATTGGTTTTAATTGCAAGTAAGTTAAACTTGAATGTGATAGTCAGAGGGCTATGTGTTTAGCCAAAAATCCTATGTATCATGCTCGTACTAAGCATGTTGATGTTAAGTATCACTTTGTGGGAGAAATGGTTGAGAGTGGGAAGGTATTAATTGAGAAAATTGAAAGTTTAATTAATGTTACAAATTATCTTATGAAACCAGTCCCTTTAGATAAGTTCTCTTGGTTTTAATCATTTGCTTGGAGTTTCATGATTATGCAGGTTGCATTTGAAGTTGGCATGGATTGATTAGTTGGTGCAAGAAGGCCATTGGCCTTAAGTTCTGTACTTGATTTATAACAATGATTCCTTGTTTAGAATAATTACAATGCATAATGTCAAGTGGGAGAATGTTGGGAATAGGATGCCATTTAATTGCAATCCTAAACATTATTTATTTCATGTGTCTCCCAAGTCCTTGGAAAGTGTTCTCAAACACTAGGATTAGAGAGATTAATATTGAATGAAATAGTCATGTTAATTGACATTTGTAATTAATTTTAAATGTAGAAGCATGTGAGGGCATCCAAGATGAGTTCCTAAATAATAGGAGCACATGGGACACCCACATGGAAGGTGGAACTCACCTTGAGTTCAGTTAACTATTTGGAGTAAGAGATAACACTTCTGAATGCATGTAAAGATCCTAGGAGTTAGGGTTTTATGTTTACATACATGAAGTTCAGTTCAATTCAATTCAGATCAGTTTAGTTTAGTTTAGTTTTGTTCAGAATCAGTTTAGTTTAGTTCAGTTTAGTTCAGTTATGGTTTAGTTAGTTTTAGTTGAATGCTAGTTGACTTCAATTAACTTGGAATATGTGACTAATGACTTGAGTTGCATGACAGATAATAGGGACTACCTTCATTTAATAGTGGATGACCATTCTTGCATGAATGGTGGAGAGAAATGTTTTAGTTAACAAGAAATGACTTGGACCCAACTTGGGTGCCCAAGTTGGCTTCTTGGAATTAACTCCTTTGCATGTTAAGACATTTCAGAAGGCTAAGTGAAGTGGGCCCATTCTTGGGCACTTACTTTGAGGATGAAGCCTTAAAGATATTTACAGAATAAAGGTTGAGTTTGTACTTCAGTTTGGGACGCCCAAATGGATGAAGATGAAGACTTGACATTGTTCTTCACGGTATAACTTTACTTGCAAGATATAGGCGGCATACCTTTTAAGGATAGGGGTTGAGCATTGTAATTGTAACTCTTTTGGAGTTTACAAAGTTGATTAATGCCTATTTATCTCAAGCAAGTTGAAGAGAGTTATTATCAGTTTTATTGCAGGTTGTGAAAAATATTTGGTGAAGGAAAAAGAAGCATTCTCAAGCAAGAATTGGAGTTATTGTAATCTACTTTAGAGATTAAATAATACATTGATTCTTGGTGGATTTTTTCCCGAAAGGGTTTCTCCACAGTATATGCTTGTGTAATCTTTCTAATATCGTGTCTAATTCTTCTACAACTTTTTTCTTCATTCTACAAATCATAAAATGAATTAATCAGATAATCACCCACAAAGAATTTGTAACAAAGAATACATATTTAGATCAGCAATCATAAAGTTTTACAAAATATTAAGCTACATAAACACCTCAATTTTCAACGGTCATTTTAATATAGGTTGTGAAAATTAAAATAATCATGATGTGCTCCTAAAATTACTAGAGTTCAAACTTTTATAAAAAGATAACATCTATAAAAATGATCAACACACAATTGATTTCATAGATTATAAATAATTCTATTTTTAAAAAATAATTAATAATATAAAGCCTGGAAGAGAAAATTTTCGCATACCAAAAGCGATCATTGTTATTTCTATTTCACATTATTAAGATGGTCGAGTATATCAGCAAGCGAAGATAGAAGTGAATTGATCTTCATTTTTAGGGCAAAATGTTCTTTTTTAAGGGAAAAATCTTCATTTTTAGTAGACTCGACCATTACATTTCTACAATCTATGTAAATTGAATCTAAATGCTTCTAGAAATAACTACTTGACCCTACATTTTTAAGGAACTTCTTCTAGAAATAATTAATTTTACAGACATTACATTTCTTCAATCCATGTAAATTGAATCTAATTGCCTTTAGAAATAACTACTTGACCTTTTGAAATGAAATGTCTACAAGATAGCCCTCAAAATGCAATTGGATTGTTTAAATCATATTTTATTAGTGAAATTGACCACAATTTCTCTTTGATACATTTGACATGCTAACACAACAGGAAAATCAAACTCGCTTCAAATCATAGTTAAAAACATTAATGATTCATTAACATAATGAGTAATAAAAGTTAAAGAATTTAAATGTTAATTTTTTTTATAAAATATGTGAAGGCCTTAAGATTGCACTAAGAGGCAATGCCTTCCATGCAATAGGTATTTTTTGTGCACCAAGCAACCTAGGCAACCAAATGGCCTGCTTAGCTAGGGGTCCCATGAGGGGGGCTTAAGCTCTATGGATTATGATCAAATTCAAAAGAAAAAAGAATAGAGGAGTAATAGTCATTTATTTAGTCATTTTTATTTGTCTGATATTGGTCATTTAATTAATCATTTAGTTGTGATTTTACCCGATGACCAAATTAGTCATTTATTTGCCAAATTCTACTAGTTCTACTAGTCTTGCAAAAAAGTATTTCACTCAAAGTTTCAAACTAACCCCATAGAAAATGAGGAGTTGAAAATTTTCTTTTAGGGGAAGCCAATGATACAATACTTGGAGCCACAATCTCATAATTGTTATTGCAAGTAATTAGCATCACATTAATAATCATACCTTGCAAATCTTCACAAAAATGGGGAGAGCTAACATTAGATATTTCAGCACATTTGGATTTGATATCCCTTCGCAACTTGAAAATATCCATATGATCCTTGATCACCTTGAGAAGGAAATAATAATTAATTTTACCTTCAATGAAGATAGGAAAGCTCATCACCATACCACAATTATCATCATTAAACTACAATCCTTTAAGAACACATGGCCTCCTATGCATCCCTCGCCACTTCCACACTTCATCTTTGTAAATTATAATCATATTCAAATTTTTCATTTAAAATCATGTCCCTTAAAGATCATGGCAAGTTATTATTAACCCAAAGGGTCCACCCCATACACCTCAACACCTCATTGGCAGCACAATCGGAAAACTTATTCCCCTCTTTGTAAACATGTTGCACTTTGCAGTTGGTAAAATAGCTCTTGACGGACATACACTTGCCAATTATATTTTGTAGCTCCTAGGGGAGCATAACTACTCCATTCAAAATATCCATGATTAACTTAGAATCTCCTTCTATAATTACATTTTTAAATCCAAACTCCTTAAGAGTCTTTAAGCTCCTTAAAACAATCGTAGCCTTAGCTTTGTTATTGGAACAAATAGCCAACTTAACACCGAAGCTCACAATGCACTCCCCTTTGTGGTTTCTAAGTAGTCCCCCCGCTCCTACTATACCCAAGTTGCCTTTGGAGCACCCATCAAAGTTGCACTTAATCCAATCTTTCTAAGGAGGGGTCCACATAGTATAAATTTTGGTTAACATCTTGGTCCAATTTAGGTTAGTAAGTCCTTGCTTATACCCCATATCTGCTTTATTCTCATCTCTTTGTAGTTTGGCCAAACTTTGGAGACACTATATCTTCCAACCTCCATATTTTCCTTAATCTGAATTTATTATTATCATGTAAACCTCCTGGTTGCTTCTCTCCACTTCCCTGAAGATCTTGTTATTCCTTTCCTTCCATATTCCCCAGGTAAAAAAGGGGGGAACTTGGTTCCAAAGATCAACAATTACTTATGGGAAAAAGGGGCAATTTGACCAGCGTTCTATAAGCAACTTCATAGAGTCAGGAAATACCCAGTTAGTGAATAACAATGGCAGGAAGAAGGACCAAACGTCTTTGGAGAACTATTAGTGGAAAAATATGTGCATTATTGAATCCTCATCTTGCTTTCAAAGGGAACATCTATTAACCAACTAGAACCCCCTTCTAACTAGGTTTTCAATGGTAAGAATTTTACCATGTGAGGTAGCCCACCAAAAAGTTAATTTTTGGTATCAAGTTCTTAAGCCACACTTTTTCCCAATGATGATCTTTGATGCCTAACAAGGGCTTAACCAATTCCTCATATGCCTATTTTACAGAGAAACAGCTTGAAGAGCTACCCTTCCAAACCCATTCATCTTCCCTTTCACTATCAAACCACTTTGCCTCCCCAATTAGATTGTGAAGCCTTAATAGGGTTGGATCCCAAGTTATTTGTCTCTAACCTCTTAAATTAGCCCTCCTTAATAGCATATTGAACTCCTTCCAATTAGGTTCATCCAACTCCCAATTGACATAGTCTGAAACCTTTTTGCCACATATCCTAGTTAGGCTTTGTTTGAGAGGATTTAAACCATTAGTTGAGGACAAAGTAGAAGTTCCAATCCATGGGTCCTTCCAAAAGCCAATTTACCATTTCCAATTATCTTTCTAACCCCCAAATTTCAACATATTTTTAATTTTAACAAGGTGATTCCATAAAACAAAACCACTAGGTAGGTCAGTCATAGAGATGAAATAGCCAGGGTTCCTGTTCTTCAGATACTTGGCTTGGAAAATCTTCACCTAGTCTTTTGACCCTTCCAAGAGATTCCAACCAACTTTAGCAGTTAAGGATTTATTAAGCAAATCGATTCTCCTTATCCCCAAACCACCAACCCTTTTTGGAGTGCACACTTTTTCCCAACTAACCAAAGACAATCTATTTTTTTCTTTAGTTCCAAACCACATGAATCTTCTCTAAATTTGTTTAATTTTTTCCCCTATAAAGGCAGAAATTTTGAAGATAGACTAGTAGTAAATTGGAATATTCTATAAGGAGGATTTTAGCAATTGAATCTTCCCAGCCAAGCCAAGCAACTCCCCCTTCCATCCATCCAACTTTTTTTGAACTCTCTCAATTAGCTGATTCCAGTAGTTATTTTCCAACTTCTTAGAAATCAAAGGTAACCCTTGAGGTATGCATCAGGTAGGGTAGCTTCCTGGAAACCCAATATTTTCACCACTCTCTCCCTTACCAATTGGTCAGTATTAAAGTTCAGTATATCTTACTTTTTTCATAGTTGATAAACTGGCCAGAAATAGCAGCATAGTCATCCAGAACATATTTCCAAAGCCCTACTTCCCCCACCGAGGCTTCCCTAAACATCATAGTATCATCCACAAATTTTTGGTGGGATTCATGTGAAAGAGAGGAGGCAACTTTAACACCTTTTAGGGCTTTAGAGTTCACCAACTTTTGAATATTCCTTCCAAGAACCTCAGCAACAATTATGAAAAGATAGGGTGAGAGGGGGTCACCTTGCTTAAGACCGTGACTATAAGAGAAAAAGCCTTGGGGTACACCATTAACCAAAACATAGCACATGGGGAGGTTACACAAGCAGAGATCAACTTAAGGAATCTTCCTTTTATCCCAAACTTCTCAAGAACAACGAAAAGAAATAGCTAGGAGACTTATCATAGGCCTTAGATATATCAATTTTGAAGGCCATACCAAGATTTTTGCAATGGCCCATAGAGAGGATAATTTCGTGAGTAGAGATGACAGCATCAAGAATATTTCTACCTTGGAGAAAACCTTTCTGGTTAGGGGCAATCATTTTTCCTAACACTAGTTTAAGCCTTAACACAAATTTTAGAGAAGATTTTATAAACCGTATTGCAGAGGCTTATAGGTCTATAATCCTTCATTGAGGAGGCATCAATATTTTTAGGAATGATGGAAATAAAGGAGGCATTTAGTTGGTTTAGGATCCTACCCAACCCAAAGAAATCCCTAGCAGTATTAAAAAGGTCAATTTTTACAATATCCCTGTAAGTCTAGAAAAAGGTAGGAGGAAACCCATCCAGGTCAAGGGCTTTAAAAGCACCAAAAGAGAACACGACCTTTTTAACTTCTTCCATAGATACAACATTAGTCATATTCTTTGAATCAAGATCAAAAGCAACTTTAGGGATGACCTCAAGAAATTCATCGTGTACCTAATTTACATTGCCCTGGGCAATCTGGTGAGAGGAGAAAAAGTTAACAGCTTCCCCAACAATTTATTTTTCAGTGGAGATAGTGGATCCATCCTCTTTCAAAAGAGATATGATCATGTTCCTGCTTCTTTGTTTCAAGGTAGATTGATGGAAGAATTTAGTATTATTTTCCCCTTCAGTTAGCCATTGAACACAAGACTTTTTTTTCTAAAAGATTTCCTCCTTTTTGTTTATCTTAAACCATTGAGTTCTAAGGTCTCTTTTCTTAGCACATATCTCATCATCTACTAGACAGACCTCCATGTGATCTTGAACCTCCTTTAAGTTTTTTCCCAAGGAATTCTTAATCTCAAAGATATTTCCAAAGGTCGCCTTTTTCCATCCTTTCACTCTTTGCTTGGTTCTACTAAGCTTTTCCACCAGGAAAAACATAGGGGTGCCACTTATAGGTTCTTCCCACCAACTTTTAACAAGAGTAGCAAAGTTCGGGTGAAGGCTCCACATTATTTCAAATCTGAAAGGGAGCAATCACCTGTTATGATTAGCATTTATTTTAAGCACAAACACATTATGATCAAAGCCAAATCTAGGGAGAGTGGAAAGAGAGAAGAATTGGGAGATATTCCAATTGGTAGAGATCAAAAAATGATCTAACTTGACTTGAATTAGATGGTTTCCATTCCTTCTATTAGACCAAGTGTACTTAAGGCCTTGAAGAGGGATATCAATAAGGCCAACTGAGTTTAGGAATTCATCCAGCACCATCATGCTATCTGAGTAGTCCTCCAGCCCCCCTGACTTTTCAGAAGGGAGAAGTGGGGAATTGAAGTCCCCTCCCAACATCTAATGATCATATTTCCTATTTTTAATAGCATCATTTAATTGCTCCCAAAGCACCAACCTGTCCTTGCTCAAGTTGGGAGCATAGATATTTATTAAGTTCCATTTCTCTTGGGAAGCCAAATCCTCCACAGACACCATCAAATTGTTCCTATTAGTAGAGCATAGAGTTCCTTTTAATTTGGAGGGATTCCAAAGGGTAGCTATACCTCCAAAAGCCCCTTCAGCGTCACTAAAAAAATAATTTGCATTAGGACAAATGCTCAAAATAGCCTTATCAAAAGTCCCCTTCTTCATCTCAGTTTCTTGGAGGAGAAGAACATCCACTTTATTGTCCAGGATATAGGTTTTAACCAAAAACTATTTGCACGGGCTATTAAAGCCCCTAATATTCTAGGAGAGATACTTCATAGAGAAAAATTCATTCAAGTTTATTGCCTCCTTTTTGGATAAGAAAGACATTTCCTCTAAGGATAGGTTGGTGTTAGAATGCACTAGCTCTCCTTCTTCCAAGTCAACTCCCACTCCAAAATCCTAAACTTTCCCCAGGGACGACCACAAATTATCCTCCATAAGGGAGACCTTCTTAGGTTCATCCCCAATGATCATATTAATTTCTTCCCCTATATCCGACATCACACATTTCAGAAAGACTAGGGTTGGGAAACTAGAAACTGGGGCAAGAACCTTAGTGTTCAAGCTAACCTAGTTTTTAGAAACAACAAGGGGTTCAACCGGAACATCCTCCCGGCTCAAGATTGGGATTTCCTTTTGTTGGGGGACAATAATTGAAGGGACAATAGAAAAATTAGATTGTTGAGCAACAGAAGCAAGATCTATAGTAGAGGTACCCTCGATCAACTTTTTCTCATTTGCAAAGGTACCCTCAACAAGTTTCTTCTCACAAGAATCAATGAGGTGACTAAACTTCTTGCACAACTGACAAAAGAGATGAGCATTTTCATATTCCAGAGGTTGGATTCAATTACCAAATTTTGACTTAAGGAGGATAGAGGATGGCAAGACAAAATTCACAGCCACATTTACACAAATATGAGCATATACCAATCTAGACCTCTCCTGAGTGATCTTATCAATGTCCAAAAGACTACCAAAAGAGTTAGCTATACCTTTCAAAATACCTGTTTCCCAAAACTCAGGAGGTAAGCCAAGTAGGCGAACCAAATTTGGAGCCAAGGCACCCAAGTTAGTCGAAAGATCAAAACCCGGTTTCCATTTGCAGAGGGAGAGAAAGTTTTTAAACCTAGATTCAAAGGCCCAAGGGCCGCCAGTTAAAACCTTAAGCATATCTGCATAAACCACAAAGGAGAAAAGGAAGATACGTCTTGGCATGGACTTATAGTGAAGTTTCCTTTGAGATTCCAAGTAGAAGCAACCCATTGACAGACCAATTCTGTATTCGGCCTATAAGCCAAAAACCTTCCAACCAACGCCATTTTGAGATTATCCATAGCTTTCAACATGAGAATTTCATGGGTGTCGACTTCCCAGCCAGTCACAGAGCAGGAAGCAGACTCCAACAACCTTTTACCCAAAGTTGGCGAGTCAAAACCCACCAATTTATCCACATAGAAAATTGGTTCTTCTACAGAGAAGAAAGAGTCAAGCCCAAAGTTAGGGAATAAGGGTGACTTTCCAAAAATACCCTCAGCGTTTTCCCTAGGGGAAAGGATGAAAGTACGAGGTGGAGAAATCACATGGGGTACAACCAGGTTGGTTGCTGCCACTGCAGACATAGTGCTAAACAAAGAGATAGCATCCTTCGAATGGGGAGCCTCCCCCCAACCCCCAACCGTCCCATGAAATAGTCAAATCAATGTAGGGGCTAAAAATTCAAAAAAACAGTCAAAGCATGAAGTTGCAGAGCAGAGTTGAGTTTTGTATCATGGAGCTTGTTATGTAAGGACTAGACTAAGAATTTCTTACATAAATACTTGTTATTTTTTAATGTTATGATACATTAAATCATTGAGGATGATGATCCTTATGGGTAGATATATATTACACCACATTTTTATTTTACCAAGTTGCTTTTAACTATGATGTTAAAAATTCATTTAAATGATATTTGATGATTACATTATGATGAAAATTATATGTAATGAGATGTATTTGCATTCTCATGATTATATGTTGTTAAATCAAAATTATGATTATGAGGTGATTTATAATGGATAACTATTTGAATGTGTTTTAAGTGAAATACAGGATTATTTTCTTGCCCTCCAGAGAGAGAGGAAGAGTATCACCCAAGAGAGGATAATAGACTCTAGAAAAATAGGTTATGTTATTTAAGTTCTCTCTCACACTCACATAGGTTTAACTTAAATCTATCATCGAGTTAGTTTGAGTTTTATGTTATTTTGCATTAAATCAAAATGAGTTGATAGGTTAAGTCTAACCTAGTTGAGTCAATTCTTGATTTCCTTTTTGAAAAAGAAAATTCAAAGTGTTCGATGTTATATTTTTATCAATGTTAATCGATTAACCAATCATGTTATATCGATGAGATAGGTCAATTTCAATAACATTGTATTAATAATTTATTATTTATATAATATATATAAATATATGTATATGTAAGAATTAAATACTTATCTACGTACGTATATAGATATATATATTCGATAAAAGATTTATATATATATATATATATATAATTAATTATAATTTTTATTTGAAATTTTACACTTCGTGGGCATAAGAACCACCACCAAAGGCTATTTAGAACAAAAATTGAATGGCATAAAAGTCATATTAATGTGGCAATTAAAATGCCATTGTTGAAGCGCCACATCTCCCATATTATAGCAACCGCTATAGTGGAAGTTCAAGCTAATTATTAAATGTCTTTAAATCATTTACAGGCAGCGATAGATTTTCAATTGTCTACCAATCTTCTATATGTTAAGATTCATCCATAGCCTATGAAAAATAACGGACTGAGCTTTGGAATTGGGCCTTGGCAGAGATTTTTAAGTGCAAAATCACAAAGTTTTTCACAAGCATGTTTTCTTAGCTTCTTTCTATTATTTCTTTAGTTTTACAAGAGATAGTTTTAAATTATTTTTTGGAATGGTTTCAACTATGTAAGAGGAAAATGATTCTAACATTCCAAAAATGTCTAAGTTTTAGATAATCACAATTTAATTTGTTAAAGATAGGAAAGTGTTTCTCTACCTTATGATTTAAAAGTATTTCAATTATTCTCTCATATGGAGACTATTTTCCTAGTTTGGTTGAACACCTTTTTATATATGTGTGAAAAATAAATAAATATATATATATATAGATTTTTACTCATGAATTTACAAAGAATAATTTGGATAAATGATTGAGAAATTATGAGATTAGACAATTACTTTCTCAGCTGATTTGTTCAAGTTTGGATAGTCTAATAGGATGATTTAATGATGAAAACTTCAATTATTGAACCTAGATATACTTTGTGTAAATTTAAACGATATTATTATCTTGAATAACCAAATTTAATATGGTGTAAATTATTAACAGAACCATAAGTTTTAATAGGAAGAAGTAATCTTCTATATAAGTTTATTATATTATTGTTGTACTTATTTGACATATTGTCAATATTCTTAGAATGAAATCTGGTAGGTCAAGTCAGTGACATTTTGTCATCATGATTAACTAGAGGTGCATAAAATAGGAGAGTAGTTACTCTTGCGGTTCAAAGTAAAGACTTGAACAAGTGGCAGTTTCCAAGACCCAAGATGTTACGAGAACGTAACATGGGTGTTCAAAGTCATAAATACTTAACCAACCTAGTAGTATATTGACTTAGTGAGTCATCACATAATGAATGAGAATGTTTTGAAAAGTCAAACTATTTGATCAAACGGTCACTTAAATTAAACTATAGGTCATGAAAGGTTTCCAAGTCAAGTTAGAGGTGGGTGAACATACGACTCCACTTTTTAAGGAAGTTGTTGAAATATTTTCAAAACTTTGACCAAAGTAGTGCAAAATTCTGCTTGCACTAGTCAGTTCACTGTCATCCAAAAATGTATAACCAGTCAGTAGTGTCACACTTTGTTAGAGAAGTCTATAGTTGTATGACCGAATTGGTTATGTAGGACATGACACTAAAGACTCGGATGGAATACTAGGGGTTCCTTAGTCTATACTCGTCATTGAAGGGTAGGGTCACTTCCAGTTGGAAGGTGTGCAAGGACCATCAATCTGTGGTGGGAGGTAAAGCATTTGGGTGATTGAAATATGTCTACCAATTTTTTTCTTTGAATTCTCACAACACAACCAACACTACACCAACTATTTAGTGTTAGCTTCAATAATGATAAGCAAATTGAATACACTCAACGCCAAGAATGTTCACCAAGATCCTTCAAGAGGTGAGGTGATAGCATATGGCAGAGGTAAATAATCAATAATTGAAAGTAAATTACAGTTGAATGTAAAGAGGCGGTAAATCAGCCATGAAAGAATTCCACACTTCCACTAATTCAATGGGGAGAAGAAATTATAAAACAAACTAATTCATTTGTTGCGGCAAGCATCCCCTCATGAGTGGAAATTCACCATTTTTTCAGTGGGTACAAAATGAGAGAATTAATTGATTTCTTTTTCCAAATTGGCGGTAAACCATCTAGGGGTTACAAATGTGAGAAATTAAGCACAAGTAAAGCAGTAAAGAATGAGTGAAATAGTACTACTGTTAACAGTCTTACAATGTAAAGAACTACTGCAAATTACAAGTGATTACAATAGAATCAAAGCACAATTGATAGTAGATCATCTCTCTCAATGAAACCCTTTTGAATTATTGAAAACCAAACCAAAATCTAAACTTAAAGCAATCTGATATAAATAAACAACAGACTGAAATTGTTAACCAGCAAATTGTATCACACCCAAAATGCTAAAAATATTCCAAAGATACCTTTGAATGACATGAAATGAATTGCAAAAGCATGCTAGGATGGAGGCGCCCAAGTTTCAATTCACAAACTACATCAAAAGCTCATTAAACAATTATGCACAAATCCCAAGACAACCTTAGCATGGTACGACCTCCAAGAGCGGAAATTTTCACTTTAAAAATTAGAAACTTCAATTTAAAATCTGCAAACTCCTAGGATGAGTCGCCTCTACCATAGAACCAATATGAGCAATTACCTAAAACCAAAATAAAATCATATGAAGAGCTACAAGTAAAATTGACCTTCAGCCATGCCTGCACCAACAACTCAAAACTGAAAAACATCTCCAAAATTCTCCACTTTGAAGCTCAATCTGCAAGTCTGGATGAGAAGCAGCCATGAAGCCAACTAGGTGTTATCTTTCAAACACAAAATTGGACAATTACTAGGAGGTAAGCATTCCTCAAAGTTGAATTTACAATGTCATTTCAACATCATAACTTTAGCATAAAAAATGGATGATAAAAGCTAAAGCAAACATTCATTTTATAGAAGAAGAGGTGACTTTTCAAATTCCCAAAACTCCTCCAAGAATAGGACACAAAAAGCTCCTTTTGAAATATTTTAAAATTCAAAAAATATTAAATTCTCCTCTAAAGTGGCATCCAACTTCAAGGCATGATAAAATTTTATTAAATATTTAATATCTCCTTTATGAAGGTGTCCCCCTTCATGACCACCTTTTAAACACAACTTAAAGTTGATACACTAGGCCAAGGGGTCAACTTGAAATTATAACATGTATGCCTTGTGAATGAATTAATTCTCCAAATAATGCTTAAAAAGCCACAAATCAAAACCAAACAACTGTTCCAACTGAAAATGACTTACTAAAGTGTTGACAATTGAACATTGCAGAAAATAGAATTTACTAAAAATAGTAAATTTTGAGAAATGCCAAAAAACCTCCAATCAAAGGAAACCCTAATTTCACCTCAACGAGCCTATAGGCCTCCGGAATAGGCTAATGAGCTACTGAGTTGATCAATGATGAGAAGGGGACATTACAGTCTGCCCTCCTTGAGATTGCTTGTCCTCAAGCAACCGCAAATCTTAATGTTGCAAGATGTGTTCACCTTCCCATGTTGCATCCTCAATAGGCAAGTTCCTCCATTTTACCATGTACTATTTGATTGTTCTCCTCCTCAAAGAGTGTTCCCTAGTGTCAAGAATCTCCTTTGGAATCAACACCAATTGTCCTTCATCTAATGGAGGTAGTTTTGTAGTAGCAACCACATTGTGCCCAAGCGCCTTCTTGAGGTGTGACACATGGAAAACGTTATGCACTTTGCTATCAACTGAAAGCTCCAACTCATACGCCACTTCACCAATCCTTTTGATGACTTTGAATGGACCATAAAAACGTGGCTTTAACTTTTCTGCACCACTCTTCTTAAGAGAAGATTGTCTATAGGGTTGGAGTCTCAAGTAAACCATATCTCCCTTTCCAAAAGAACACTCAACACGTTGATCAACGTATAACTTTTTTTGGTTTTGAGCTTGTTGCAAATTTTCCTTTAATGATTTCAAGATGTCTTGGCTCTACTGAAGCATATCCTTTTCCTAGGGAGCTCTACTATCACCAAACACCAAATCTAAAAAGTTAGGAGCACCATATCCATAAAGAGCCATAAAATGAGACATCTTAATTGACATATGATAGGAAGAGTTATAACAATACTCTCCCAAATGAATCCATTTTACCCAAGCTCTTTGTTGCCCCGAAATATAATTTATGAGGTAGCCTTCTAACCACTTGTTAACAATCTCGGATTTCCCATCCGTTTGCGGGTGATAACTAGTGCTTGGAGTGAGCACTGTACCACTCAATCTGAAGATCTCCTGCCAAAAAGCACTTAGGAACTTGTTGTCCCTATCACTGACAATAGTCTTAGGAAAACCATGCAAACAAAAAAATTCTCTAAAACATAATTCAACTACTTGATTTGTTGTAAATGAAATTGATAGCATAAAAATGAGAATACTTAGTCAATCTATCTACCACAACATAAATGCAATCTCACCCTTGCACTTTTGGTAACCCTATGATGAAATCCATTGCAATACTCTCCCATTTTTTCTTTGGAATTGGCAAGGGTTGCAATAAACCAGCTGGAAAAGAGTGTTCATTTTTATTAATTTGGCAAGTTGAACACTCTCTTATGTAGTGCAAGACTTCTTCCTTCATCCCTTTCCAAGTAAACCTTTCTTGGATTTGCTTATAAGTCTTGAAAAACCCTTGATGACCAGCAAGGGGAACATCATGAAAAGACTGTAGAATCCTCTTCTTAAGCTTAGATTTAGGTACTAGAAAGATCTTACCTTTATAGATGATCAAACCATCAATCAACTGATACCTTTCATCTTGCAAATGACCTTCTACTACGCTGGTTGCAAACTGATTTTTGGCATAATCAACAACAATTAACTCTTTCCAATATGATGAAAGCTCACAAAGTGACTGCAAATGGGGCCTTCTTGATAAAGCATCCACCACTATATTGTTTTTTCTTTTGACATACTCAATGTCAAATTCATAAGCTTGGAGCTTACTTACCCACTTTTGTTGCCTTTCATTCAAATCCTTTTGGCCCATGAAATGTTTAAGACTGTTATTATTAGTCTTAACCACAAATTTACTCCCCACCAAGTATTGATGAAACTCGGACAATGTGTGCATAATTGCAAGAATTTCTTTGTCATAAATTGAGTATAATTTTTTAGCTCCTCTCAACTTTCTGCTCTCAAAGACAATGGGGTTCTTGTCTTGCATGAGAATAGCTCCTACTCCCTCACCTGAAGCATCACATTGCAGCTCAAAAGGCTTCTTGAAATCTGATAGAGCCAACACAGGACACGAGCTCATGATGTACTTAAATTTATAAAAGACTCCTTGTGCTTTCTCGGTCCAAAGAAAGCTCCTTTCTTCGTGAGATCTATAAGGGGGGCTATCATTTGAGAATAACCCTTGACAAATCTTCTGTAAAATCCACACAAACCCAAAAATCCCTTCAAGTAACATTCTTTAGAGGTGGCCAATCAAGGATGGCTTTAATCTTCTCAGGATCAACTTTGACACCCTTAGCAATGATGATGTGGCCGAGATACAATAGCTCTGTCATCCCGAACTCACACTTTGATTCTTTGGCAAACAAGCATTTCACCTCAAATATGCTAAGCACTTCTTCTAAGTGCTTGAGGTGCTCTTCCCAAAACTTACTGAAGATGAGAATATTGTCAAAGAAGAACTTCCTCAACTGCTATCTAAAAATCTTGTTCATACAAGAGTGAAATGTTGTTGGAGTGTTTGTCAAACCAAATGGCATGCCAAGAAATTCAAAATTCCCAAAATGGCATCTAAATATTGTTTTCTCAATATTTGCCTCCCTCATCCTAATTCGGTGGTAGCCAGAACAGAGATCAATCTTTGAGAAATACATAGCCCCATGGAGCTCATCAATAAGCTCATCTATCCTAGGAATAGGATATCTATTCTTGATTGTTTGCTAATTCAATGCGTTGTAGTCAACACACATACGCATTGTGCCATATTTCTTTTTAACCAACACTGTTGCTAAAGCAAAAGGGATTTTTCTTGGCCGAATGAACCCCATCTCCAAAAGCTCCTTGATGGCCTTTTCGATCTCATTTTTTTGTTTCTTTGGATAACGGTATGGCGTGGTGATGACAGGCTTTACTCCTTCCTCTAGTTCAATCACATGCTCACAACCTCTTTTAGGAGGTTTCCTAGGAGGTAGGATACCAAATACTTTGCTCTTCTTCGAAAGTAGGGCTTGAAATCAGGATGATATTGTCTTTTCTCTTCCACTGGATCAGCTGGTAGGACTAAACATTCTGTTGCCCATTCAACTTGATCGTGATGGATTAGCCTCTTCCATTCTCTTCAAAGATACTATTCGAGGGCCTCCATTTGACATCCCTCTCAAAACAATCTTCTTTCCATCAGCTTGAAGTTTCAGCTCCATTGTTTGTAGATTCAATGTGATCTCTCCAAGAGATCGCAACCACTATATTCCCAACACGACATCGGTATCACCAATGCCAACAACATATTAATCATCTTTCACCTCATAGTTTCCCAACTGCATAGAAAGGTTAGGAATCTTCTTTGTGCAAGACATAGTGAAACCATCAGCTACCATCACCTTGAAGCCTTAAAACTCTTCATTCTTCAAGCCTCTCCTTATTACCAATCTTTCATCAATGAAATTGTGAGCTGCTCCAATATCAATTAGAGCAACAATCCTTTGAGAACCAACCACTCCACGAACCTGAAAGGATTCATTTTTTTGAAAAATTGAAAGTTGTGCTAAAACACTACCACCTCCAACCTCTTTAGGCTTCTCTTCTGGAGCTTCTTCACCATCACTACTTGTCGATTCGTATTATTGATCAAACGAATCAGATTCTAATCCATAATCAAAATAGCCCTCCATTTGATGTACTTTGTCTTTTCTATAGCAATGGCGACCCTTTACCCAAGGCTCACGACAAGTGTAGCAAACACCATCCTTTCTAAGCTGCTCTCGGAGCTCTTTTGACATCTTTGGTGGAAAATTTTTTGGCTACCTTGAAGAATGTTTCTTATCCTTTTTATGATTAAAGGATTTTGACTAAAACTTTGGCCTTGGGGCAACCAACTCCATGTTCCTTTCCTTCTTGATTGCTTCATCCAAGGTTGGTGGATCAAAGGTGTTGACCCAACCCTTCAATGGCTCCATTAATCCTTTTAAAAACAAGACCACAAGTCTCCTTTCAATAATGTTGGGCATCATTACTAACAATCTTTGAAAATCAGTGACATAAGATTCAAGAGATCCATGTTGTTTCAACTGTGCTAATTGTCAGAATCTCACCTCAGGATCCTTGGTATTGAATCTCTTGATTAGCTTGTTAGTGAATTCTTCATAGGTGTGGATGAGGTTATGGCCCAGTGTGACCAAACCGTGATACCACCATTCATGTGCAGCTCCTTCTAAGTGCAATGTGGAAAATTTAATTGTATCTTCCTTTGACATTGGTCTAAGAGAAAGATAATTCTCCAATTTCTGCACCCATGACCTAGCCAAACATTTGTCACTTCCATCAAAATGTGTCAACGTCACCTTGCCCAAGGCTTGTTGGTAGTCAATTCTGGGAGTTATTTGAGTATGATAAGTACTCATTTCTTCCACCATTTCTCCTAATCCTTTGATTCATGTATTGATCAAAGGTCCAAGCATCTCTCATATCAGGAGGTAGAGAAATATACTCCATATAAGTTTTCCTTGCATCATCTGCAAAAGGTGTTGTAGCCTCCACTTGTTGTTGTTCTTCCCTTGGAGTGAAAGTAGGGAATAGAGGCCTAGAGGTAGATCCTCTAGTGGTTGCAATATGTTGTCCAACAATCCTATCTCTTCCATTGACCTTCAAACTATTGTTACTATGATTTCCATTAACTCCACTATTTTCTCCAGTTTGGTTGCTTTGGGGTTGACCAATATTTTGTGATGCTTGCTGGTCCATTTTTTATAACAACTGTGACATCAATTCTATCATCCTGTCAATCTTCTTTTTCGTTCTAGCTTCCTTTTCCTCATAGGCTTGTCTAAGGCTCTCTGACATATTTTCAACTATTTTTCCAACACCTTCAACGGTTTTACCAATATCTCTTAGAGCTTCTAAAAATGTCTCTGCCTCTGGAACTAGTGGAAACTGATGTTGAGTTCTGGCCTGACTTCTGGTGAATGGTCTGGTGTCTCTTTCACTCATCTGACAACTAAATGTTGAATGTCGCATGATGGCAGGGTCTTCTGCTCTGATACCATTGAAATATGCTTACCAATTTTTTTCTTTGAATTCTCACAACACAACCAACACTACACCAACTATTTAGTGTTAGCTTCAATAATGATAACCAAATTGAATACACTCAATGCCAAGAATGTTCACCAAGATCCTTCAAGGGGCGAGGTGATAGCATATGGCAGAGGTAAATGATCAATAACTAAAAGTAAATTACAGCTGAATGTAAAGAGGTGGTAAACTAGCCATGAAAGGATTCCACACTTTCACTAATTCAATGGGGGAAGAAATTGCAAAACAAACTAATTCATTCACTGCGGCAGGCATCCACTCGTGAGTGGGAATTCACTACTTTTTCAGTGGGTACAAGATGAGAGAATTAATTGAGTTATTTTTCCAAATTGGCGGTAAACTATCTAGGGGTTACAAATGTGAGAAAGTAAGCACAAGTAAAGCAGTAAAGAATGACTAAAACAATACTACTGTTAATAGTCTTACAATGTAAATAACTACTATAAATTACAAATTATTACAATAGAATCAAAGCACAATTGATAGTAGATGATCTTTCTCAATGATAACCTTCTGAATTATTGAAAACCAAACCAAAATCTGAATTTAAAGCAATCTAATATAAATAAACAACAGACTGAAATTGTTAACCAACAAACTGTATCACACCCAAAATGCTCAAAACATTCCAAAGATACCTCTAAATGACATGAGATGAATTGCAAAAGCATGCTAGGATGGAGGCGCCCAAGTTCCAATTCACAAAATGCATCAAAAGCTCATTAAATAATTATGCACAAATCCCAAGGCAACCTCAGTATGGTACGACCTCCAAGAGGGACGATTTTCACTTTAAAAATCAAAAACTTCAATTTAAAATCTGCAAACTCCTAGGATGAGTTGCCTCTAGCATAGAATCAATATGAGCAATTACCCAAAACCAAAATATAATCATATGAAGAGCAACAAGTAAAATCGACCTTCAGCCATGCCTGCACTAGCAACTCAAAACTGAAAAACATCACCAAAATTTTCCACTTTGAAGCTCAATCTACTAGTTTGGATGAGAAGCAATCGTGAAGCCAACTAGGTGTTATCTTTCAAACACAAAATTGGACAATTGCTAGGAGGTAAGCATTCCTCAAAGGTAAATTTACAATGTCATTTCGACAGCATAACTTTAGCATAAACAATGGATGATACAAGTTAAAGGAAACATTCACTTTTATAGAAGAAGAGGTGACTTTTCAAATTCCCAAAACTCCTCCAAGAATGGGACACCAAAAGCTCCTTTTGAAATATTTTAAAATTCAAAAAATATTAAATTCTCCTCTAAAGTGGAGTCCAACTTCAAGGCATAATAAAACTTTATTAAATATTTAATATCTCCTTTATGAAGGCGTCCCCCTTGATGACCACCTTTTAAACACCTTAAAGATGATACACTAGGCCAAGGGGTCAACTTGAAATTATAACATTTATGCCTTGTGAATGAATTAATTCTCCAAATAAATGCTTAAAAAGCCACAAATCAAAACCAAACAACTACTCCAACTAAAAATGACTTACTGAAGTGCTAAGAACTAAACACTACCAAAAATAGAATTTACTAAAAATAGTAAACTCTAAGAAATGTCAAAAACCTCCAATCAAAGGAAACCCTAATTTCACCTCAACGAGCCTACGGGCGTCCGGAATAGATTGATGAGCTACTAAGCTGTTCACTGATGAGAAGGGGACATTATAGCTCAGGTGATGCCCTCCCTCTTGCAAACGACAACACCAGGGCTTGTGAAACAAAAGATTTATCTAGTATTGAAGACTTGACCTTGAAACTGAATTGTAATATTTTTTCAAATTTGAAATGTTTTATTCTTTCAATTATGAAATGTGCAATAAATGATGATAGAAAAGAAAAAAAAGATTGCATCCCTATGTTTAAGGATGTGCATTTTTTTTACTTTGAGGTTAAAAACCAAAGTAATTATTGTGTTGTATAAGTTAGTATGTTACTGCAATATTGGATTTGTACCCTAAGTTCAAATTGATGTTTTATTCTACAACTTCACCTAATGGATGATAGTCTGCTTTGCTCATTTCTAGCAATTTTGTAGTATTTACAAATTCCTTAGGAGATGAGAAATTTCTCTTCGATCAACCCCTAAAAATTAAACTATAATCATAAATAGTAGGCAAATGCCCAAGTATGCAATTTTTTTGCTCCTTTTTATTGCACCAAATCTAAATGTGTTGTCATTGATTATTCCAATGCTTTAAGACAAGAGAGAACACATGTGTACTTGATGATTCTAGATGCTTAGAATGAACATATTGAATGTTTTTGAATACTAACACACGTCATCAAATTGTGTCTTTTAGTTGGCTCAAGGCCAAGGTGAATGGGGCTAGTCAACCAAATTAGAATTTAAAAATTAAAATGAAGGGGAATGAGTTTGTGACCAATGGAGTCACCCAATGATTATGAAATTGTTCCAATGTGGGAAAACAGTCAAATCTTGGTGGAAAAATAAAGAAATATAGGTGAGTGTGATAATTGAACAAATAAGGTAAATGTATAGGAGGTGTGTGTGTGTGTGTGTGTGTAAATGGATAGGTTAAGACTAAGTGTCTATGGAAGGATAAAAGTACAGGGAAAGGAGCCCAACCTCGCAAAAGATTGTTATTTCTCACTATGTACATGTACCAAAGATTTCCTCAAAATAGGCAAAAAGCAAAATGGAAAATAGCATGGGTATGCAAATTTTACCATTACAAATCATTTCTTTAAATAAAAGGTAAAGTTAAAATAGGCATGTTTTCATTTCCCACTCCTTCATAGGTATTGTCCACCTATTGGTCAATAGGTCTTGTATCTAAGATGATGTGAGCTAGTCTTTAACTAGACCATCAACATTTTCACTTTCCACTTAATTTCAACTCCTATGCAGGTTGTTTCTTCAGTCCCACATGGAGTTAAATTCTTTGATATAGTATGTTTTCTTTTGACCAATTTGTTTTGTCCGCATGGCAATGCTGAATTTTGCTCTTACATACTTTGTTATTTTCTCATCAGTGCATTGGCAATGTTGCATATTAAAGTCTCATTTATTCATCCGAGTGTTCTTCCTCCTTAACTTTTCCTCTATAACTACTTTGGGCCAACAATGATTCTCCCTATTTCGAGTCTTTTTTAGATAGCTTAACAACCAAACCATCACATATGTTCCCAAAGGAAAAGTACTTGATTCAGCTAATAGACTCTCATAGAGTACTGAAGTTTCGTTTTTGAGGTTGCCATGATTAAGTGCTTCTAGATGCCACCAATTCCATTGAGCCAGTGTGGCCAATTGCATGCCGTTGATCCTCCATTGTAATGCCTTCTAAAGGGTATTATGTTTTTCCCTATTGACTACAAAGGAAGCACACTTTTTCAAGTTTTAACAATCAATGCATTGTGCTTATTTGTAACAATTCTTTACACTTCAATATGCAGATCAGTTCATTTAAAACTTCTCCAACATTAGTTCAGTAGCTTTTGGAGAGGGCCTTCGCAATTGCTATAGGAAACAGTTTACTTTTGATCATTAAATTTGCATTTCGTTTCTTACTGATATTTGACAAATTTGTTGGTTTTTTAACGTCACACCTGGGTACATTTTGTATTAAAAACATGATTTTTTTTAGTATTTCCAGTTGGTGAAGCTTTTGTTTTTAAATACCAAAATAGTGATGTATTAACGTTAATTCTGTTGCAATTGAAGGAGTCAAAGTGACACTCCAGGGGAGAGTAGCGCATTGTGCCAGCCCACCAAGGTTCAATTCCTGTGGAAGTACTCCTGCTGTGGCAGCTTTGCATTTCAGCTTACGTGAAGTTAAGAACTCTTGATGCATGAAACATTTGATCCCTTGGTTTAGGAAGTGTCATTTGAGGCATGTTGGAGTTTTTGCTGGCAGCCATCTAGCACATTGAAGGCTCTTTAGGATAGTAGTCAAGTTTGCAGGACAAGTTGATGTATAGATATTAGATGTAAGCTATTGAAGGTTGCAATGCACAATTACTTCTTCTAGTAGGGCTTCGACCTGTTCAGCACTGACGATTTCTTGTGTAAGCCAGTTAAAATGGTGCACAACCAGAAAATAAATTGTGCGTGTCAAATAATGTTACAAAACCTATGATATTGCTATCAGGATTCAACCGTGTAGTTTCGAGTCAAACTCATTGACCCATGTTTCATGAGTAGTGGTTCAACAAGAACCCATCTCTCATGATATCGAAAAAGATCTTGTGCTCTGGAATAGCCGTTAAATTCGTCTTTATAAAAAATAGCCGTAAAAGATCTTGTGCTCTAGAATAACTAGAATTTTTAAACATTTGATATAATCAGAACTATATACATTCTATTTATCAGAATTTTGAGGTACAAGTTCAAACTCCTGCTCCCCACACTAGGATTTGAATTTTGCCTTTCGGAGAGTGAGCATATCTTTGATTTTGTATGTTTACTACACTGTTTTTAGTAAATGTGGTCCCTGGCCATTAATTATCTTCATAAATACAGTACAGTAATAATCCACTGAAAAAAATGAATCATTGAATCATTTTGTAAAAACAAAAATTACAATTTAAAAAATGAATCTCGAGGTTTCACATTGCCTGACCAAAGAAAAGGGCAAACCAAATACAAGAAACTAATAGTGGAAACGAGAAGTTATACACTGAGTTATTACAATCGAGCACAATGCTCAAATATTCATGCTACTTATACAAGAAAATTACCGATCTGAAAAGCACAATGCTCAAATATTCATGCTACCAATACTCCCAACAAATTTATTATTACAATCGAGAAGGCAACTGGGAAATTTAGCACCGAATGATTTGCATTCGAACCAGATGAGTCAGATTGACTTCCATCAGGTGCATCTGCTTCACATGCTAAGCCCTCTTTACCTTCACGGCATGTGTTAGCAAAGAGACCTGGTGGATACTTTCCATGTAAGTTTATGTAGCTGAACATTGTATCAGCACAATCATTTGTTAGATCATTTATATATTGCGCAAATTTGCAAGCAAATTGCTTCAAGGCAGCGCAGCACAGTTTTGGTAAATAATCTGGACCCTTACACTGGCTTGTTAAGATAGTGTAATTCTGGCGCTCAAAATCCACAGGACAACCTGCAAGAAATACAAGCCAAAATATTATATTCCTTGAAAGTGCAGATAGAAGACTAAAAAGCAAAACTCAAAATAGCAAAAAGAAAAATTATCATTTTTTAACGAAGCATGCATATATAGGAGAAATAGTTTAGTCTCAATAAGATGTGTTATGATATGCTAATAAATGCATGGTTTTTAGGGCTTCTCAACCGTTACCATTTTTATTTTTCAGCACCATATATTACCACTACATCCAAACCAAGTCACCACTGCAGAGCAAAATGTTTCAATGGTAAAAACAGGAAAAAGAAAAGAGCATAAAATTACACTGGAAGAAAAATAATCTTGTCATATTGTTTGGGAAAAGAATGAAATGGACACTTAACTGAATGCCAAACAATTAATTGCATAGTTACAAAGAATTTTATGTATCTCAGCTCCAGCAAGTTGAATTTTGTATTACTCTATTTGGTTCAATCAAGGAGTATTTGAGTAAGAAACTCGAAGAAGCTGCTGCATTTTCTAATAAGAAAGAACACTCGGCATGTGAATAAATCTCAATCAAGTGGCAAGTCCAGTTACGAATGCCAAAGCTCCTCTATTTCACCACACTCCTTCGGCATGTCCACAATCTGTGCAGCCCTAGAAAACTCTCTCTATGCCCATGTCTGAGATTACAAATGCCATTTCCACTACTGTTTTTTCCTGTGTTACCGGGATTCCACTCCACAGGCCTCGAACCCTGGGTAATGAACCTCGTATCGAGCTCCTACGCTGGTGTGCAGTGCCTTCTTGTGGCCGCCCGGGGCGCGCCCGCGACCCGCACTCCCCGCGTACCCAGCGGGTACCAGGCCCGTGGGTACGCGGACCCGGGGGTACCAGCCACGTACCCGGGCGAACCCCTGCGAACCCACGGCCCAGCACTTCAAAAGTGGGCCCAAAAGTGAATAAAAAGCAATTTTTTATTTTCTATTTTGCTACAAAACCCTAAAACGACCCAATATGAGGCATTTTAACACTAAAGCATTTCATTTTTACCTCTCATTTTGCTCTCTCCATAATTTGTGTCCATCTTAGCATTTTGAAGGGAGGTGATTGCAGTTGAAGGAGATCGATTGTGGAGTGGCAAATAGCTTCTACAAAGGAGATTTAAGTGTTCAAGGTATGCATTTAAACCCTATTCTTCAATCTTTTGATGATTTTTTTTAAGTTTCTTAGTTTTTGATGAATTTTTTCAAGTTTGTGAAGAAGTTTTTCAAATATATATATTTTTTTTTCATTTTTTTTATAGATTGCAACAATGGCAAGTAGTCAAAGTTCAGTGGGTGGGGATGGAAGCCAAAAGTTTAAAATTGATAAAGGATCTCCTTTATGGAGACATACCACACGAATTTCACAAATTCCTGGAGGTGGGGGGTTTGTTTGGAAGTGTAATTTTTGCAATGCACAATATAATAGCTCCTACTACCGAGTAAAACTTCATTTTATGGGCCCTGGTGGTAAAGGGATTAACATGTGTGTGGGTCCAGATAAGAAGGGGTTATCTACTGTACAAATAGCAGGATTTATAAAAGAACAAGAAGATGCCGACAATTCAATTGCAAGAGGAAAACAAACTAGTTATAGTTCCGGAAAGAAAAAACAAACATTACCCACTCATCAGATAGTTAGGCCCTCTAGACATCCCTTCTTGTCTATACCCTCTACGGAAGAAGAAGATGAAGAACTAGAAACCACCACCCGCAAGAGAGGTCCATTAGAGAAAGCATTTAAAATGGAGGCCAGAGATATTGCTGAAGAAAAAATTGCACGTTGCCTCTATGCCAATGGTCTTCCATTCAACTTGGTGAGATCACCATATTGGAAGGACATGGTGTCAGCAATAAATAGTGCACCTCCTGATTTCACAAGTCCTGGGTATGAAAAGGTGCGTACCACCTTATTGCAAAAAGAGAGGAAATATGTAGAGGCCCAACTAAAACCAATTAGAGATTCTTGGGTTGAAACAGGTGTATCTATTGTTTCCGATGGATGGAAAGATTGCAAAAACCGTCCATTGATTAATGTTATTGCAGTGTCCCCCAAGGGGGCAATGTTTTTGAGGGCGGTTGACTGTGAAGGGCAAGTGAAAGATGCAATGTTCATTTCCAGGATTCTCATTGACTCCATAGAGATGGTGGGTAGTGAAAATGTTGTCCAAGTAGTTACGGACAATGCAAAAGTTTGCAGGGCTGCAGGTGCTTTGGTAGAGGCCAGATATGAGCACATCTTTTGGACACCGTGCACTGTACACTCCCTCAATTTGGTGATGCAAGCAATTGGCACCCAAATAGAGTGGGTGAAAGAAATATACCAGGAGTCTGAGGAGATCCAGATGTTTGTGACAAACCACCATATGTCACAAGCAATTTTCAGAACTTTTTCAACATTGGAATTGTTGAAGGTAAATTTTAAAATTTAATATATTTAGTTTCATTTATCATTTATGTCATGTTTTACATAATTGAATAAAATAATTTTTTGCATTATTTACATATTTTAAATGTGTTATTAACTTACTATTAACATGTTCTTAGGTTGCCGAGACCCGGTTTGCATCTCACACAATTGTTCTGAGACGACTTGTGAAGGTGAAAGATGCATTGAGTCAAATGGTTATTAGCAACCAATGGAGTATATGGAAGCAATCAAATTCAGAGAGGGCCCAAAAAGTCAAGGCATTGATCTTGAATGACGATTGGTGGGATCGTGTGAATTATGTATTGGAATTCACCGAACCTATCATGTCTATGCTTCGGTTTGCTGATACAGATGAACCATGCTTGGGGGATGTCTATGATAGCATGGACACAATGTTGGAAAAAATAAAAATAGAAATACAAAAAAAAGAGAATGATCCTGAAGACACCTTGTACAAAAGGGTGGAAGCAATTGTTCTTCATCGTTGGAACAAGATGACAACTCCATTGCACCTCCTTGCATATGCCCTATCTCCGAGGTACTATACCACTGAAGTGCTTTCTATCCCAGGGAGAATACCGCCATATAGAGATGCTGAAGTTGCTAATGGGTATAAGACGGCATTTAGTAGAATGTTCAGTGATCCAGAAGTGCATGCAAGTGTCATGAGAGAATTTGGAATGTTTGTCACAGGAAAATCAAAAAATCATAACCGCTTCTGTTGCTAGAGACCAATACAAAATGGATGGTCTTACATGGTGGTACCTCCATGGTCAAGATTATATGTACCTCCAACCTCTTGCAATCAAGATCCTCTCACAAGTAAGTTTTTTTTTTTTTTGCCACTTGTATTGTAAAATTTAACACTTAACATTCTTGAATTTATCTTGCATTTTTTTATTTTATTTTTAATTTTGTTGGTTTTCTCTCCGGTTGCAAGCTCTTCTGCCGCTGAACGGAATTGGAGTACATACTCCTTTATCCACTCAGTGAAGCGTAACCGGTTGGCTGCAAAAAGAGCTGAAGACTTAGTGTATATTCATTCCAATTTGCGTCTTCTGTCACGTAAGGATCCTCAATACAGGCAGGGGGCAGCGAGGCTTTGGGATGTAGCACCCGAGTCTACTGACTTGGATGCAACCATTCAGGATCTTGCTAGAGCCACTATGGATGATGTGGGTGATATTGATGACATATCACATGGTGTTGGATCCGCTTTGGGTTCAAATGATGATGATTTTGAAGTTGAAACCACTCAAAATCCAAGTCATGATGATTCTGACAATCCTTTTGATGATTGATGAGCATATGAACAATGAACATTGAATCATGTTTCAAATTTTCAATGTTTCATGAACTACATTTTGTAATTCAGTAATTTTATTTGAATATTTTTCAACTATCAATTGGCATTTAATATTTATCTTTGGCATTTGGCATTGGTCAATGATCAAGTATCATACTATGAAATGATTTAGTTTTACAATTCTCTATGTTTCTCTTATTTTTTTGTATATATAATACATATATATATATTTATAATATATTAAATTATTATATATATATATATACACACGTACCCATACGTACCCAAACCCCTAAAAAATTTTGCCCTACCACGTGCGGTTCAAGGTGACCGAACCGTCCCGAACCCGAACCGGTAACTTAGGTTTTTCCCTTCATACATCTTTCACTAAACTGGCTTTAACCCTGCCTCTACCCTTAATCCTTCAATATACATCCCTCCCACCTAATACAACACATTTCAGCCCATGGATTTCTTCTACATCATTCCCACTGTCATCTTCAACCATTTATGGTAACTTTCCGATTGGCTTTGGAGGTTCCCATGCTAATCCTTAGCAAAAAGCAGATGCAAATTTGGTTGCCATAATTTAGGAAATCTCAGAGGCAACATTACCAAAAGAAACAGCTAAGGGGCACCCACACTCACAATCCTTTCATGGAGTCCAGCTTGTTAGCTCCTCCATCTTCCATGTAGTTAGGAAATTAATGAACGCATTGATACAATTAATACTTGTATTGTCTAGATAAATGTCATAATAGAAAATCACAAAAACACACTCCAAACTATGAACTCTCTGCTCTTATCAGAGAATGCTCAATGCAGAATTCTGGAAATAATTCAAGAGCAAACTGAATTACAGTCCCCAAAAAAGCATCCAATATTCCATGGTGAAGGTTCCAGCCACCACCTTGTGCAAGGTAACAACCGGCAACCAGCACCACTCTCGGGACCAATGACTCTCAATCCGTGGCAATTACATGCTCAGAATGAGGAAACTGAGAACACCACATCAAAGCAAGTAACCACTGCTCAGAACAGGCTTTCAATCCCAACCAAACAGCATCCCAATTTCATAATGATTTTTTTTTGTTCATCAGTTTTTTAGCCATTTAAACAAATGGAGTTTACAATATTATTTTCATATTCTTCCTTTTATGATGGTCCAGTTGTGCCTCTCGTCATTCATGTTTTTTGGGGTCCTTAGTTGCAATTAGGATATCCTAGGCAAAAATGGAGTGGAGATTAGCCCATAATCAGCTAGGTTGGTGAGAGGTTTTCAGCAATCTGATAAGTCCTAAACAATTTGTAGAGCTATATAACTAAGGCAGTGAACCTGTTATCTTCTTTAGGTATCACTCAGCTTAAAAGGGTGGACAAAAACTGGCTTTCAATTAACAAATTCAGGGATCTGGTAGTTATTTTCAAAGAGGGTTTAAGGAAAGCGATGCAAAATCTCAACAGACAACGAAAACTATGATGATGGATTATGGACTCAGTCAGACAAGAAGGTTAAAAAATACAGGTACTAACAGTGTTTACAACCAACACCATGCAAAAGATTTCTGAGGAATTATGTTTCCTAGAACAGAAGTTGAACCAGCAAACAATCATCAATCTGTCAAGAGTAGATATTCATACAGCATGCAACACGTGTAAACTCAACTTGGAAAGAAAGAAACCAACTTAAAGCTAATGGAATCATTTGACTGTTTATTTAAAAATAAAAACTCTTATTTTCATCTGGTATCTGAAGACAACTGGCCTTCTAGTTGTTTGGTGAGGCTGTGATCCCCGAGAAAACTAATAAATATTTGGTTCCACCTTGGAAATGGGGTTGGAAATTTGTTATTTTTAAGAAGAGTGTTTTAACTTTTCACACTTTGATCCAGAGATTAATCATGTTATAGATTACAATTCATTAAATTTGAATTTCAGTCATTTTATGAATGTGTGAAAGTTGAAAGTGAATGCTAAGTCTGTGCTAACGCTATTCTGGTTTTGTCTTGTCAAATCCTTGCATTTAAACTATATGTAGATTCAAGATTTATATATGTATGTGCTTTTGCCATTCATATTTGCATATAATAAATCTTGAATCTAAGTTCACTAATTAGGTTAATAAACTGTTGTTTGAACTCTTATTTTCCAATTATTTGGATACTTGTTTGAATTAAGTTAAATCTGAGTATCTTTTAAATCTGGACTCTTGTTGTTTCTACTCAATGCAATTTATCTGATTGGCATGGAAATTGATTCGAAGGATATAGAATATGCTCTAAACAAATATCTGAGATTAACTCTCTTCCTCTTTACCCTTTCTTTCTCTTTTGAATTTATTTTCCTTAGCTGAAACTTGTAATATCTAGATTAGTTTTCTATTTAAATTTTAATGTTTGTTTCTTGTCTTATTTTGAATTGTTTGGTGTCTTACAAAAAATCTTAGGCAGGTGTCAAGCAACTCGTATATTAGATCTTTGGAAACAAATTTGGAAAATGAGAGAATTTTTACTTCTCACTATTGGCATGTCAAAATATCCATCAACACAAATGTCAACAGCTTATTGATTTGCTTTATAGCATGAAAGCATTCTTCAATATTAAACATAAGGAACACACTCAATATTTCATGAAATTAAGCAGGTGAGACTGTTGTGAAATGCATTCAGTTTATCTTCTAAGACCTCATAATAGCCCTCATGAATTGCCAGATGGGATTCTTGGGGAAAATAAAGTGATGATAATGAGGTTCACTTCTTTGGCAGAGCATAAAAATAGGTCTGTAATCCTATATTGCCATCAAAAACAAAATGCAATGTAAATTTTGATTTTGATTTTACTTGTGTATTAACTTTTTTTTTTAACTTCTTACCATTTAAATATTTGTTGCAATCGAAGCAAACCTGGCCAGCATAAAGGAGACATTATCCAATCTAATATTTTGTTGTAACTGAGCAAATTCATCACACCATGTAAGAAAGAGGAATTGGTAACAAAGGATTTAGTATATATAGCCACAATAGAGGCCCAAGAGCTCATGCTCTGTTGAGAGGCATTCATCATAGAGACCTGTATTCTGATCTAGGGGTGAACCACAACCACTACTGCAACTGACTAGATGGCAGAAAATGTGCCAAAATTGTCAATGACAGTGATAGGCAATATCTTTATTCATGTGCTTCTGTGCTTACTACAAAGAATTTAGCTCTGCACTCTGCAGTATGGCCAATTTCTGATATAAAACCTCATATTGACATCTGAAATGCTTCAACATTGTTGAACAACTTGTGCCATGTACCAGATTGTAACATATTGTAAAAGCTTTTTTAAGCCCTAATGACAAAAGGTCATATGTTTTCACTGTTAACAGAAATCCACATTACTTTTGGAATAAATATATTCACAATCCTTCTTCATGCTGAAGGGACCTATCATAGTTTGAATTTAAATTTCAAACGCAGCACCTATGCCTTTCCACCTAATTTGTTAGAAACAGGATTTTATAAAGAAAATATTTCTCAAAATTTTACAGTGTGAATAATAGATAGCAAATAATTCCCTGGCATCTAACTTAAATTGATACGACAAACAACATACCATAAATAATTTTTTGGTCACAAATGTGTAGGCATTTCCACATCATATTTTCAAAATCCAATTTTACATAGAAACATATAGAAGAAAAGTATCAAAGAAATTAAAATGTACATAATGGACTAAATTAAGTCAATGGAAGGAAAAAAATGCTATCAATAATAGGAGAAAAAACAAACCAAAACATTTTCCACTTGGTGAAACAAGTGGAAAGAGGCTTTAGAAAGGATTGTGAATATTAGAACATAAGCAAACCTACAAGATACTAAATCAAAATGATAATAGAAACACCTCAAAATTCACATTAAAAACTCACTCGTTTTGGTCTGTAACAAGCTTCTTCCTCCCATGCCATGCACAAGCGAACCACCATCTGCAGAATTAGCATAAAATAGCTTACAAAGTTCGGATCAATTGAAAATTTGAATAAAATAAAACTGAAATAACATAGTCCGAGTAAAGAGTCAACATAAAGCTAACAAAAACATACAACCCAAAAATAAAGTCAACCTAAATAAATATGACAGAACTACATCCGACCCAAAGCATGTTGATGTGATGCTCCCCCTTATTTTCCCAACAATAACAAATTAATGGTAAATATTATAATCTTTGCCAAAACAAAATTGACTCCAAATTAAAGACCAAACATAAAAATATAACAAAAATAAAAGCATCCCATGCATGCTAGTTTGTTAAACTTTACACTGAAAAAATTTAATCCTGCCAAAAATATGTGAAATCCCTGATTCTGAGCCTCCAAAAAATCAAATATTATAGTAAGTAATCTTCCAAAAAACAATGTCAACAGATGAGCTAAAGTTAATAACCAATGTAACTCCATAGCAGAGACCAAATTCAAGCTTCAACATCCAAACTCTCTCTAAATCTATAAAACTAAAGATCCCATAGATTGATATTGTTAGCTCATAGATTAGATATAACAAAAACTGTAAGAATTGTGTCACAAAAAGGTAAAAATCAAATAGTGAAAGGTGTTATTTGTATTTGAGCAATTTCAACAATATGACTCTTACGGTTACAGATGGACAGAGACAAGGGATTTCTTGGATTTAAAGGCACAAAGAGAGATTCACAATTTTACTGGCTGATAGCAATAACAAATGTTCATGTAAAACTGAATAATATATCGCATCAAATTTGATGTATGTCAGTAAATGAGGATAATGTTTGCCCTCAAAGGAGCAATTTACAAAACAAATTATATCTTATAATAGAAATTATTGGCCAAAAATAACACAAAACATCTCAATGCAACATAAATAACGCTTTAAGAAAAAATATATATTCATGCCATTCAACTATATATTTCAAATTAAAGAAATGAAAGCACCCATATGAGTCCAACAAAAACTAAGACAACCCAATGCAAAGAGCAAAGAACACAAAACACATTTATCAGAAACGAAGTTAAAGGAATAATTCAATCTTCATCAGTTTTGATTAAGCATTTGAAGTTTAGGGAATTTAAGAATAAACCAGAATAAATCTCACACAATTAAAGAATATCCAAACAAGGCAATTGCATCGAAAATGACCATAATGATGCCATTAATTAAAAAAACATAACTAAATAAATCAAACAAATATGGGATCATATTGCTTTTCAAGGATTTCAATAATTAACACTTAGCAGACTTAGAATGGCCTTTAAATGTCCACCAGATTAAAGAAACTAAAAATAACCAAAAAAAAATTTGGAGCAAGAAATTATTGTCAACAGGAAGAAGAGTGAATGGAGAGAAAAGGAGTGAATAGCAAAAAAAAGAAGCAGGTGAGCAAGGATGGTTTTCAAATTAACTTGCTAGGGCATCTTGCAGCTGAAGAAAAATTGTGAGATTCTCCTCCTACAGCCTCGTATCCAGATATAGTGAGGAACGAAAGGAATACTAGATTCCGAAATGATGTCAAGGATGATTTCTTGAAAGATAGTACGGAGATGAGGATTGTTTTTTAACAATCCAATAAAGAAGTGCTCGAAGAAGGTGAAATTCTACCTGGTGAGGCCAATTCAATCCAAATTTCTGTGCAGAATTTAGATATTTAGGTATCATAGGCTAGTCCAGTCATTAATATCCCAGACAATTTTCTAGGTAACTCTGCTGAGGAGATGAAAAAACAAGCCATTATTGCAAATTTTATAAGGATTTAACCTTTTAAACCCAAAGGTTTTTTTCCAAAGTCAGAATCAGATAGGGAATAAAAAGTTTTACGAGGGCTTTTACACTAGTGAAGAATTGATCATCAATCCTCTACTGTGGATTCACTTGTATAAGGATCCTCAAGAAATTTGATCAGAAGGTGTTATTAGAAAGATTGCCAATTCTTTGGGGGAACCTGTCTGTTGTTCAAAGTCGACAGTGAAGAAGGAATTAGTCAAAATTAAATCTTTTAGAACCCATTAAGCAAGCAATGTAGCTTTGCTCTTCATTGGTCTCCTAGATTCAGGATTTGGTTATGGATGTCTTCCCTTCAGATGGTTCTTGTGTCACCAAGTTGGGCATATGGCAAGGAATTGTGCGAAGGATTTGTAGTTCTCAAAGCAATCTCAAGATAAGAAGAGGGAGGAGTGGTGCCCTATATCAGTGAATAAGCAAAAGGACAAACCCTTAAATAACCCTGATAGGGAGAACAAAGATGGCTCACCTTCGGTTGACAGTGCCTCTAATAATTGTGGGGATGGTTTATTTTCAGAGAAGCCTCATATTATATCCCACGTAATTGAAGATTTTGTTGAAGGAGATGTTTCTCAAGGAAAAATTAGGCCTTATCTTGGAAAAAATAGGGAGGGCTCACCTAGGGTGGAGGAGATGTTCCAAATTGGTCCTTAATAATGAAGGTTTGGCCATGAAATTGAGAAAGAGGAAATGCTTGAAGACTCTTCTACTACTGCTGAGAAAATATTAAAAAGGAAGAGAAAGGGTGGTGTATGGTGAAGAGTAAAACTAAAAGAAGTTGTACTAACATTCGAAGTTCCCTAACAGTGAGAACACTGCCTGTACAAGTTTGGGGAACTAGATGGAAGAAAAACAGATGCCAGCAAGTTTAAGCAGGTGGCTAAGGAAGATATTCTGAATAGGAAGCAATGATCCATTGCAGGTTTCTATTCTAGTGAAAGGCGAGTCCCCCTACCACACAACCATGAGGCTCATAAGTTGGAACGTCAAAGGCTTGAATGCCACTGACAAATACTGCCTGGTAAAACGGTTGATTGAGGAGCAGCACCCAGATTTGGTTTTGTTTCAAGAAGCTAAAATCACCAGAAAGCTTTGGAAGAGTTAGTTCATAAATTTTGGAGGTGTGCGGGCACTGTGGTAGCAGCTCAAGCCACTCAAGGAACAGCTGGCAGTTTGATAATTATGTTGGATGAATGTCAATATGATCTGCAGGTGACTCTTTCTAATGTGTATGGACCCTTCTTCGGATGAAGGATAAAAACAGCTATGAGGTTCTTGAGCAATTTCAGAAGCAGATTTCCTGAGGATGCTTAGATTATTGGTGGAGATTTCAACACTATTATAAATATGGGAAAAAAATCTGGCAGCTTTAATTCAGTTCCCTCAAGTGTCAATATCCAAACTGTCTATCAAAATCTATATAATTAAAGATACACTAGATTGATGTAGCTGGCTCATAGATACAATATGTCATATGACAAAAACTATAAGAACTGTGACACGTAAAAGTGAATATCAAATAGTGAAAGGGGTTATTGTGTTTAAGCAAGTTTCAAAAATATGATTCTTACAGTTACAGATGTACAGAGACTAGGGGTTTCTTGGATTCAAAGACACAAAGAAAAGTTCACAATTTTGCTGGCAGATTGCAATATAAAATGTCCATAAAAGTAAGTTCATTTGTAAAACTAAGTAATAAATGGCATCCAATTCGGTGTATGTCAATAAACAAGGACAAGGTTTTCCCCTAAGGAAACAATTTACAAAATAAAATATATCTTATCGTTGATATAAGTGGCCAAACATTAAACATAGAACATCTAAATGCAACATAAATAAAGCTACATTAAAAAATATCTGCTCATGCCATTTTTGCTATATATTTCATATTAAGGAAACAAAAATCACCCTTGCAATGTAAGGCTTGGCACCATCACCTGTATCGGGATGGTGAACACCGATGTAACTTTCTTCAGATATTAATAATATTTTAACTTACGCATCAAAAAAAGAAAAAACCAAAAACCAAAAATAAATCTAACAGAAAAAAGATAGCCCAAACAAGGAAATAACAGCAAAAGCAACCAAAAAAAAAATCCAACGAAATTATCCGATATTCATCATTTTTTCGCAGGAAACTCAACAGTTAGACATAAAAATTTAAATACCCTAACACATTTTTTTCTTACGCCAAATCCAACTGACCCAAAACAGAGACAAGCTTGGCAATCACAAGTCAATTCTATCTTCTTCATTTCACAACTACGGAGTTGAAGTCCTCGGAAACTGAAAGATTCTATTTCAATTGACAGATATTTCAACTGGCGTGAAAAAAGCTTAAGAACCCACCTGAAATAAACTGAGCTGCAGATGGGGCCGAAAACACCGTCAGATAAATCAGCGTCAACAGACACATCGCGGAACAGGCCTGCAGTCTTGCACTGAAAGACATCATTTGGCAGTAATTGACAGAAACAAAGATGTCTATTGGCAGAGATCTGAAGTTATCTGAGCGTTTCTCTGTGTCTAGTTTCTAGTTCTGTTTACTAGCAGGGATCTGCAGTTATCTGAGAGTTTCTATGTCCCTAGTTTCCAACGGGGTGCAAATCAAGGGCTGGAGACCCCGCCGAGAGATGGGAGAGAAAAACGCGTTCTGGGAGCAGGTAGTAAGAAGTTTATGCGTTGCAGGCCTTGGTTTTGCAGTGTCATAGCTGGCATACGCGGGGATTTGAAATGTTCCTGAAAAGTTGTTATTTTTTGTTGTTTGGCGTTTTCAAGCAGAACACTTAAAATGGGGATTGGAGGCTCTCACACCTCATATTAAAAAAATATTCAATGAGGTCCTTCAATATGGGTTTCCTGCAAATTGGACGACTAGTGTTGTCATCCCCCTGCTCAAAGGTGGTGACATCAACAACCCTTCAAATTACCGCACTATAATGATCAACCCTCTTTTTGGTAAACTTTTTGGGAGTATGATAGAAAAGCGGATCAGTGTTTGGGCGGAAAAGGAGGGAAAACGCGCAAAAGGGCAAGCGGGCTTCAGGCCAAAACATTCTACTATTGATCATTGCATGACTCTTAGACACTTGATCGAGAAGGTCTGGGATAAACAAGGAGAGGAGGTTTTTTGCTGCTTTGTTGACTTTAGGAAAGCTTTTGATACGGTTCCTAGGAGCAAATTATGGAGTAGGATGGAAGAATTGGAAATTCCAATACACTATAGAGTTGTTGTTCATAGGCTGTATGAACAAGTTTGGGCCAAAATTCGAACCAAACAAGGATTTTCAGAATGTTTTGGAAGTGATATCGGGGTCAAGCAGGGATGCCCTTTATCCCCTACATTATTTGGGATATACATTGACAAATTAGAGGAGTGGATCGATAAGTTTGGTGGGGGTGGGGTCTACTTGACCAATTGTGTTATAAAGTTGCTTTTATATGCGGATGATCTTGTCTTAATGGCAAAAACAGCACAAGATTTGAAGGAACACTTAAAAGCGCTAGAGCTCTTTTGTCATCAGGTGGGGATGCAAGTGAACACTACCAAAACTAAGGTCATGATCTTTACCTTGAAGAGAAAGAAGGTTCATAGGGAATTTGTTTTTGAAGGCAGCCCCTTGCAGGTGGTCAATGAATATAAGTATCTTGGCCTTGATTTCCACAACAAACTCAGTTGGGAAACGTGTAGAGCAAAGAGGATACAAGGGGGATGGAAAGCTTTGCACTCATTGCAAAATAGATGCAGAAGGGCCGAGTTATGGGATTGGAAGACAAAGAAAACTCTTTTTGGGCTTTTAGTTGTTCCAGTGGTACTATATGGATGTGAAGTTTGGGGTAGCAACACCTCAGCAAAAAAGTGGAGACAGATAGAGAGATTGCAAAAACATTTAATCACACATAGTCTCAGGATTAAATCTACTGTCCCTTACGAGATTGTTCTAGTTGAGGCCGGGGCTTTCCCTGTTGAAGCGTCTGCTATGTTTCGGTTGCTAAGCTATCTAAGAAGACTAGATAACATGGAGACTCATCGCTGGCCAAAAATGGCAGCTAATGAAAAATTAGATAGAAGAAAGAGCACGTGGATGAAACAAAATATCAAATGGATGAGCAAGTGGGGTATTAGCATAAGTGAATGTCCAAATAACAATAGGGAAATAAAAAGGTATGTGCAAGGAAAGTTCAAAGAAAGCATGTGGAAAGGGCCACTTGGGAGGAAGAAGGAATACTATGTCAAACATTTTAACCCTACACATGACCATACACAAAAGACCTACATCGGAATGGAAATAAAATGGAAAGCAAAAATGTTGATAGCACAGATAAGAACAAGTTCGCACCAGCTTAGATGTGAGACCGGAAGATGGATGATACCTAAAGAGGAGTGGGCAGACAGAAGGTGTAGATATTGCACTCAAGAAGTGGTTGAGACAGAATGGCACTACATCAGGGAATGTTCGGCTTACAAGGACATCCAGATCAATTATATTGAGACATTAAAAGGGAACAACTTGGGTGATTTGTTTGAAGAAGAGAAGATAATAAGGTTTGCAGATTTTCTGGTCAAGATACACAACAGAAGATCCAAGATGCAGAAAGAAAAAGAAACATAGGTTTTTGCGTTTTCTGGGGTTCAGGTTTCTTCGCTGGCTATCTGTGGGTCCCATAGGTTGCTTGGCCTCGTGGACGTGATTAAAAACATTCATTCATTTAAGCCACACTTGTGGATCAAAAGGCCAATTTACCGAATATATTTTGTTGTTTGTTTTTTAAAATGTCAATTAAATAAATTTATAGTTATTATACAGTTACATTATGAAGTGTGATTTGAAATTCAGTTATATTTAGAAGTATTGATATTTTTATTTGCAATTTTAAACATGATTATTACTAGCAATTGCACCTTGGTGTGTAAGGGGTATGCCAAAGAGGTGTGGAAGGTCAATTAGGGAAAAAATTGGTTTATTTTTTGCATACATTTGTGTAGTACATGAGGTCAATTAGTAGGTCCTTTAGAAAATGATTTTGTTTATATATTATTATTATTACTACTACTACTATTATATAATTAATTCTATTTTATTTTTTATTCTATAATAATATTTGTAACATGCCCATTTTTTTCTATTAAAAAGAGGGTAAAAAATTAATTGATCGAAGAAATTAGAACAAAGCCAAAAATTACAATCCACCCACCAAGGGTCACAAGCCAACAACAGAACCATCAAGAAACACCCAAGACACATCTCATATCATTCATAACCAAGTCCTCAAGATCCCAAGAAAGGCCCTCAGGGAGGTAGCTCCAATCATCCACTTTCCAATTCCTCTTCCACGCAGAAGCCCATTTAGCCAAACCATCAGCCACCTTATTCCACTCCCTAGGGATATGGCAGAAGGTGATAGAATCCAGACCCTCACCCAGAGAAATGATTTGTCTAACCACCCCATCCAGCTGTCAATTAACATCCTTCAATTGTCGCTTATTCAACAAATCAACCACAATCTGAGAATTGACACAAATTATCCTTCTCCAACCAAGGGCGCAAGCCCTTTCCAGAGCCAAGAGAATAGCCAAGGCTTCCGTGAAATTGTTAGAGTGTTGGCCATGATACTCAAAGAAGAAGAACACAACCACTCCAAAGCTATCCCTACTAATTCCCCTAACACCAGAGGGACCAGGATTGCCTCTAGAGGAACCATCAATATTAATCTTCAATGCCTCCAAAGGTGGAGGAATTCAATGTCCATCTCTTTGAACCTTCCCTCTAGCACTACGACCAAAACCAGGCCTCGTCACACCCTTAAGGCAAATAGAAAGCCCCAAACTCCAAACAATTCCCAAGTCTCCAAGGTCCACAGGGGCCGAGAGATCACATCCAGTCGCCAAAGTCTCCTGAAGAACTCCCAAGATCCTCATCCAAACTTGGTGCACCTAAAGCTTCTTATCAAGAAAAATCCTACAATTACGCTCCAACCAGATATGCCAAATGATGAAGTTGGGACCAATAGATCAAGTAGTGTGGAGGAAGGAAGTCTTAGCAGTAGAATTCCCTAGCCTGTTCTAGAGGTCCTCTAAAGATAAGGCATGCCTACATGGTTGACTCCAAATTTCCCACCAGAAATGCCAAAACACCCTAGCAAAAGAGCATTGGAAGAAGAGATGAGTTCTCATCACTATTAGAGCACATAACACACACAAAGGGGCCCTAAAAGCCCCACTTCCAAATATTATCCCAAGTCAAATATCTATTATATATCACCAACCATGAAAAGAAGTTACACTTGGGCCAAGAAAATTCATTCCAGACTTGCTTCCACTAGGGGACCCACATGCAACCAAACATCTGCTCATCCAGAACCTGATAGCCATCTAGGCAATAGTGAATTTTCCTTTTTGGTTGCATCCCCAGGCCAGAACATCCCTCTCTAGAAAAGAGTTGTAAACCTTGCCAGCCAAGATGCAGGCTAGCTCCTGAAGATCATCCATTGTTCCCCTAGGCAACCACTCATACAAGTCCTTCTATCTATACACCGTAGCCTGATCCAGAACATGAGGGGATTTAAAATCCACCACATGAATCCAACCAACGTCCAAAAAATATCTACATAGGTCTTGCAAGTGATGGTGTGTAGACATAATAGGAGGATGCCCATCCCATGAATCAAACCAAAAAAGAGCCTCCAAGCCCCTATTGCAAATCTAAAACAATCCTTTTTTAATCAACTTGGCTCCCCTCTTGAGGGTGCTCCAAACCATAAATCCCTTACCCATTAGGCTATATCTGGGCACATCCACACAATCCACATCTCTGAGATATTTGGAGGTGAGTATCTTAGCTCAAGTTTTCTATTGTTGAGAGCACCATCTCCAATAGAGTTTAGCTACCAAAGCTTGCCCATTCAAATCAACCTAATGCAGCCCAAGACCACCCTCCTGCTTCAGAAGAAAGAAAACATTCCACTTGACCAAACTCCACTTTCGGGAAAGAAAATTACTAGACCAAGAAACTGTTGATAAAGACTCTCAAAGTCCTTGACAAAGCTAGTAGGGACAAATAACACAAAACACCTGTACAATGGGAGGGCATGAACCACAAACTTCAAAAGAATCACTCTCCCAATAGTTGAAAGCCACCTGTAAGTCCAATGACTGAACTTTTCTCGAAACTTCTCAATAACATCTTTCCAGAACACTCAAGGTAACATTTGAACAGTGAGAGGAATGCCAAGATAAACAAGAGGAAGTGAGCCAATCTGGAACCTGAGAATACTTGCAATTCTCTGTTGAATAAAATTAGGAGTGTTAAAGAAATAAATAAAAGACTTTCTTTCATCGATGCTTTGTCCCGAAGCAGCCAAATAATAATCCAAGGCCTTCCTTAGGTTGACTGCTTCATCCACTCTAGCGAGGCCCATTAATGTCCTGTCATCCACAAACTGAAGGTGGGATTGGGAGGGAAGGTTATTGCCCCATTTCCAACCTTGAATGAGACCAAGCTCCACATGAGATTTCAAAAATATCCCAAGCCCTTTAGCCATCAAAATAAATATGGGGATAGAGGATCCCCTTTTCGAAGGCCCCTGGAAACCCTAAAAAGCTTAGAAGGCTCACCATTAACGAGCATAGAAAGGGAAGTAGACGTGAAACAACTCATAATCCATTCAATCCAAGCACTACCAAACCTAAAATCTCTCAAAATCTTGGTTAGAAAATCCCATTTGATACGATCATAAGCGTTGGCCATATCTAGCTTAATGAACATAGCCTTCTCCTTAAAGGAAGCCGCAGAGTGTACAGTCTCAACTACAATGACCACACCATCTAGAATCTTCCTGCTAGCCACAAAACCACCATGTTCCTCGATAACCAACCTATCTAACCACAACTCTAGGGATTCATCAATCAACTTGGTAATTATTTTGTACACCATATTACAAAGAGCAATAATCCTAAAGAGATCCAAAGAGTTGGCTCCCTCCCACTTAGGGATGAGAGCCAAGAATGTGGTATTCAAGGCTCTTAACATCTACTTATACTTTTGAGATTCCTGGACTACTTCAAGAAGGTCTAGCTTAATAACCCCCCAAAAATCCTGAAGAACTCAATCGGAAACCCATCAGGACTAGGAGCTAGCTTTACCTTTCCTCATCTGAAACATGATATTCTCCAACTCCAACAAAGAGATCAACTTGAGAAGAGACTCATTCATTTCTCCAATCACTAAGGGAGGGATGAAAGCCAAGATTGCAACTTCTTCCTCACTAGAAGGAGGGGAATCATCAAAGAAAAGAGAAGAGAAGAATCGAACAGACTCTTTCGAAACCTCGACAAAGGAAAGAAGAAGGTCCCCATCTGGGGACTTGAGAGAAGTTATGATATTTCCTTGCCTTTTGTCTTTAACCGAATGATGAAAAAAGAATTATTCATGTCCACATCCTACAGCCATTCAATGTGAGACTTTTGCTTCCAAAAAATATCTTCATGAAGTTCCCATTCCTCCACATCCTTCATAGCCGCAACTTCCAACATACTCCTCAAAAATCCCCTGAGCTTGGATCCACCGAGTAATGGTGTCCAAGTGCTCTTGGGAAACCCTTTTATCCTGAAAAAACATTCTCGAAATGTTGTATGTTCCAATGTTTTAGCATATATTTGACATACTAAAGCCTCTTTGCAAAGGAGTACATAGTTGTGCCAAAAGCAAGCTTCCCAACCCTCCACCACCCTGGGTCTAGATCATGAAGAGACACATATTGAAGCCACATAAGTTGGAATTTAAACGATTATCTTTTAAAGGATCTAGACATGCAAGCAAAGAGTTTGATTGGCCAGTGATTTGAGACCCGCCAGTCCAAAATCTCATAACTAGTCGTCCATTTGTCGTCACCAACCCAAAAACTAGACACCAAGAACCTGTCTAATCTTTTAGAGATAACATCATCACATGTCCTCCTATTGTTCCAGGTAAACATCCCATTTAAGGGTTTGATATCCACCAAAATCATATAGGCCACATTGTCCCTCAAGAGGTTTGAGGAGGGATCCAAATGGATAGTCCCACCCCTTTTCTCATCTAAAGAAAAAATAACATTAAAATTGCAAGCTAGAATCCAAGGGAGAAAGAGCTCTGAAGAACACAAGTATCTAACACGAGACCACAAATGAGCCTCTAGGGATCCATGAGGAGAATTATCTTGCTGCAACCCAAACTCTCATGCAGGTTCACCAGCCATGAGAACCCAAGCAAAGTCCCTGGCCAGGCACCACCATACTCCATGTCCCTACTCCCATCTCTTGGGGTTCAAATTCAATAATATACTATTAATCCACAACTTAGGTCTCTGGAGGGAAACCAAATCGGGGAGAGTGGAACATTAAACCCTATGTAATAGCCCTTTGTCTAGGGATGTATCTGACTCAATATCTAAGATATCACAATCATCGTTGGGGTTGGGAGAAGTGAGAATCAATAGTCCTCACTGAGCTAGACTCCACCAATATCTCCCCAATCAATTTTACCTTTTCATGATCCTTCTTTCTACCTACTTTAAGAGGCTTCTCAAGAGCCCCCTTTTTGAGGGGTTTTATTGGAGACCCAAAACAGGAGAAAAAGACTTGATTTTACTAGATTCCTCGACTACCTTCTCAATGTTGATCACAGAACTAGGAGGAACACAGCTGCCATTAGAATTCTCCTATCAATAATTCTGCCTAGGGACCTGGTTGAGAGATCTCAGATTCACTTTGGTCCATTTTAACCCCTATTGAGGCTGGGCCCTGAACTAACACATTTGATTGATCCACACCAAGCACCTCTCAATAATAGAGCTTATTTGCAACTTGTAATTCAATGGAACCCTTCATTCAACCAACTCTTAATAATGCTTCAAACCTGAAAGTTTCCTCTTCAGCTTATTCCTTTGAGGTCCTCTTTTGTCCTCTATTCATGTTATGAGGATTAACAAGCACCAAACCATCCTTATCCACCTCCACTTTTGCATGGGGCCTTTACTCTTTGTCCATCTTCGAGTCAGACTAATGAGGAAATTTTTTTGTGTCAACAATATTGGAAGCTTTGGGACACATTTGCTGCAGGTGGCCATACTCATGGCACAATTGACACCTAAAAGGTAGTGCCTCATAGTCCAATTGTTGGATCCAAGAATTTTCTCCAATGCTCATGGCCATGAAATTTGATAATGGGTTATTCAAGTCAATTTCAACACAAATGTGAGCAAAAGAAAGAACCCTTCTATTCAAGGTTTGTTGAGAGGGCCTAATAGGCTTACCTAAAAGAGAGAGGAATCATCCAGAAAATATCACTTTTCTAACATTGCAGAGGAAATGAGGAAAAATCTAAACTAGGACCCTAGAATGGAGCTCCTCAAATTAAGCTTGAACTCTGCCAAGGTTTCTAATGAATATATCCCCCACTGTAAAGTAAGGTTCACCAAACGCCTCTAGGATTGGCCACTAAATGGCAAATAGTACTCCACCACCAAAAACACCAACATACATCCTATTAGTATTCCAGCCTCAATCTAAGAACCAAGAAAGTGGTGCTGTGAATTTAAACTCCCATTTGAACTTTTGAACACAGTATATGTAATATCTTACATCTTTTGTAATGGTTTGTTGTATTCACAAGAACCTGCTGTTTCATGCTCTATCCAAATCTACTACTTTTGAACGAAAATCACTATTTCCTTGATAAACCCTTTGCTAGGGTTAGAATATATTCACAAAACTCTAACTTCCTCCAAGAAGAGAAGAATTGAGATCGGACTTGCCAACCAATGCATGGAGATCCATGAGAAAGAAATCGAACCCCCATTCCTGAGAGCCAAACCACCGAGGGTAGCAAAATAAAAAACACTAGAGCATCATCAACGAAAAAATAAAACACAGAAAATGAATTGAAGAAACCCCCCCTTGAAAGCAAGAAAGACACCCTTCTAGAAAGTGTGACCACCGAATGCAACCTCACTCACATGCAAATTCAGCTAAACAAGGATAAAGAGGAAGTTGTGGCCTATTACAAGTCGTGGGATTCCACACCCACGCACCCCCCTAAACTCTTCATCGTTGGAACCACTATTTTTTTAGGTTGATCCTTAACTTATTTTACTATATTTATTTATTTATTTATTTGTAACATGCCCATTGTTCTACAGAATAATTTTTCTATGTTTTACCCACAAGTGAATAGTTTATGCATCTAACCTTTAAGAGAAATAAAAAAATTCTTCTCCTTTGAATAATATATGCACATTTCAAACACATTTCAAACTTTTCCATTGCATACAAAAGAATTATTTTCATTAATTCAAATAAAGATAATATAATTTCCATATGACATTTCATATTTACAATTTCCATAGAGATGGATACATGAATACATAGCTTCTAAGAGCTTAGCAAAATAGTGATACAAATGGTCTGGATGTCCCTACCTAGGCATACATCCTTCATGTCCCCACATTGGTGCATACATTCTAGATGTCCCTGTCGCTAGTGCATACATTCTAGTTGTGCCTAATAGCATGTACATCCCAAATCTTGGCCACCAACTAATGAGGAGAAGCATCACTCAAGCATTTTTCTGCCAACCATGAACTTACTGCAATCCCCCACACATCTACCTAACTAGTAAGATGGCCCTATCCTTCGATGAAGAGATTGGTTTGATAGCCTCATAAGAATAGCCTATTTTGAGCTTGGTGTTGTGCCCTATATGTTTCTAGACTGACATATAGTGGTTACAACTTACATGTATGAACATCTCATGCCTAGTACATAATCCCAAATCATAGTGAAACTGATAGTGTAAATGGTGGCTAGTTACCCTACTTTGGCCAAAGTTTACATTACCCTTAACTTAGAGTAGACGTCACATGTTTACCCACCTTCCTAGCTTGATTTGGATTAATGACCATTCATACTCTATATCTAGGTTACCCCCTTTCCCATGGATCAGATAAATCTCAGGGTTAACCCTCATAATATCTCATAATCAAAATGACTTAACTACCTAATATCTCAAAATACATAAGTTATCCCCTTTCCCATGGATTATCCCAACCCTAGGAATAACCTAATCATCCATACGGTATTCACAATGTCACAACATCAAATGAATCTATTTCAAAAAGTATAATCTCAACAATAAATGTCTCCAAACAAGAGTATAACTCAACAATAAACGAATCTCATCAAAAGTATGATTCTCATCAATAAATGACTTCAATCAAAAGTATAAACTTCAACATTAAATGACATCATTCAAAGATATAAACAATAATCAAATGATCAATTAGACTATATAGGTTAATCTCTACCAATGTGTGTTAATCAATAATCAAGTAAACATCCCAATTGAATGGGTTATTCTCAACCTAGGGTTTCATTTGAATGTAGAGCAACAATCAAGTGATTGAACAAGTAAAGATTATCAATATGGTTTACATGATGTCACACCCTATTGATGACGACATATCCATTATACCAACATTACAATTTGTATTTGCTAACCTCATTATCCACTCTAGGGTTTACCTAGCATAATATGCTATCAAATACAAGTTACCTCAAGTCATTTATTGTGTCTAGCTATAAACTTCTCTATACATTTCCTTTCAACTGTTTATGCCTTTGGATTAGATGTGTGATTGATGCAAACACCAAGAGGCAGCCTGATAAATATTGACTTGACAACTTGATGGGAACATTCTATTTCCATTTGCAATATTTTTTGTTAATTTGATGGCAATTTTCTTTTTTCATTTGCATTGGTTTATGTTTTAAATTTGTATGCAAATATTTCATAATCAGATAATACTTAATTTTTGTAAAGAAAAAATGTAGATTTGTCTAAATTTATTTCATTCTACTATTTAGCACTTATTATTAATTGTTTAATCTAGCCACATGTAGTGCATCCATGCATAAACACATACTCTAACATATTAACATACATATAGTTTTCTATCGACATAATCCTTGAACCTCCTTTAGGTGCAAGTGTTAGTATATATACCTCTCTCTATATAAAATTGTCTCCCCCTCTATCTCTCTTTCTTTTTCCTAATCTCTCCAAAAAAAATTATATATTAATTTAATTTGATCTATATAAAAATATATTAATTATTAATTATAATAATTTCATATTTATATTTTAATCATTTCTATTATAGAATTGTTACCCTGCTTTTAGCTACAACTCAAAACAGTGGTAGAGCTGAATTGAATTTATCATTAAGAGGCACATAAAGTTTCAAATTTTGCTGCTAAGTACATGTCGTCATAAAAAAAATAGATTTAATTTGATTTTTAGTTTTATTATGCAAAGTATTTGTAACAGAAAATTAGACATTTGCATAACAAATGATGTTTTATTCATATTGTAAAAGTCAAGGTCCCACACAAGCCATGGGATTAGCTTAATTTGATTTATGTAATCAAATGATAGGTACAAGAACAAATTGTAAACTATACAACTGTAGACAATATAAACATAGAAAGGAGGGCGGTTCATCATTTCCTGTAATAATGAAGCCATTGATACTTGATATCTTTGACCAGTGTTGTTGAAGCTTTGTAGGTTCCCCGACTTGAATCTCTTTAAGTTGTCTTTTAGGATGAATGGAAATGATGTTAGAGATTGACTCTAAGCAACGATGAATCAAGATCGATCCTATGCCTATATTGCCAATAGGAATATAATCTACATCTATCCAAGCATATATCAAATGATTAGGTTATCAAAGAGCAAGGATCATTGGAAGCTTCCAGATTCGTTATGTTTCGCTAATTCATTTGCTTCATGTGCAGGAATAGGTTCATTATGTTTGTGATCATTTTCATCAGATATGTGGAGCAAAACAGGCTCCCACAAGGGTTGAGCCCGACATATCAGGAAAACATCCTCTCATTCAACATTCATACATGAGAGTCATAATAGTCATCAGGTAGGACTGTTGTAATAGAGAAATTCACAAAGCAGTCTAAAATTCATTATGATGGAAACAGATTGAGCAATTCATCTTTTTTTCATCATTTGAAATTATATCAAGAACAGTTACTAATCATTCATTGCAAAAGCTATCATCAATAATGGAACAGTGACCATGATCAAAGTGCATACCCAATGTAAACGGATGATGCAGATTAAGGTGTTTATAAAATCAATCTGCCATCAGTAGTAAATCATGGTCATAAATGATGGTTACAGGCATAAGTATGCATATTTCAAAGGTTCAAGGGTGATCATCATGTTAGCATGAATGCATAACTAGAGGGCAGTAGATCAAAGCAAGTGTTGATAACATAGTAAGCTACAGATCTACAAGACTGTAATAAATGAATATTTGCTACATGAAAGAATCAGGAAAAACATCATCCAAAGATCAGAGGTATATACTATCACCATTGTTTATCAAAGCATTCAACTGCCCACATGATAAGGTTTTTTGAGCCATCGTTCTTAATTTATAAGGAGCATAAAGAAAGAAAGAATAGTTTTGTTTACTATCACAGCAATGGAATAATGGTATGAAAATACACTGCTAACTGGCACGCACCAGCTTTTATCTTAAAATACAAATAATCTATATGAGGGTTTGAATCGAAACAAAATGTTGAGCTTTGTAATACCCAAATGGAGAGTAGTTCTGGAAACAGGATAGTCTTTTGTCTCTACAAAAGATCAAACCTTAAACCCATGGGAGGTTTTTATCAAAATCAAAATGCTGGAGAAGCAAGAAAACTGGCTGTATCAAATGCATCCTCAAGGAAAAATCAAGCTTAGAAAGTTTAAAAATACTTTGCAAGATACCTTTAAATCTCTAATGGCGGTATTATAGAGATAGAGAAGCCTCTATAGTAAGAAAATCACAGAGGGCTGAACAACAAAGCATTCAATAAGACAAATAGGAAACAATGGCAAACTTGAAACAATGGTGACCTTTTAGTGATTTTAATGCAAAATACATTCAAAGATTCATGTAGAAAGAGTTCTGAACAACCAAGATGTCTGCTATTCTATTTCAAGTTGTAGAACCAAGAAACAATGTCAAAATCCAAGCTTCCAGCTCCATATACAAACCTTTATCTTCCATCATCACTCCACAAGTAAATAAAGTCTACCAAGATGTAAGTAAAAACAAAATGATAGTGTAAGGATTAGGGTTCAATAGTTTTTCCCTTTCCACCCACGCTTCTGGTGACTTTTGGTGAGACTTTAAAAAAAAAAAAATTAAAATGATTATGTTTTATTTCCCCATGGGCTCCAAGTTTTACATAATGATGTGGTCGGACCTGTTAATGAAGTATATGCTGAGAGAAAATATTCTGCTTCATGTGCTAAGATAGCGAATGCATATTATATACTAAGTGGTGGTCAATATAAAATATTTCATGCTTTTTGCATGATACTTGATTCCTTTAAAGGGTGATAAATGGTGGTATATGCAAAATATGCTATGTATGAATATGCATAGAGGAGAATCATAAGGGGAAAGTTTTTTTTGCAAAATATATTTTTTTAGTATTTTTCCCCTTATTCTATTGTAAAGTTGTATTTGAAAGTTATTAAATGCAATTTTATTAATTGTTTTTCAATAATTTTAAATCAACTATTGTAAAAGGGGGAAAATACTAAAAATTTCACAATGCATGGAGTTGAGGATTTTGGCATGCCCTTTTATTCAATATCACAAAGCAGTTGATAAAACAAGATAGTTTTGCATGCTTTAGCCCACTTTTTTCACAGTGGATTTTAGTTCAGTTTGAGGCTCCATGGATTAGTTATGTTGACAACTAGTTTGAACTCTGAGTCTACTCCATTTTGTAATGAACTGCTTATTTTATCACAATTTTCTTCTTACCTTGATTTTACATTGAGATGCAAATTTTTCACTTCAGCTTCCTTCATTCAGCTCTTTTTGGATGCTTTGTAATGCCTTTGTATATAGCCAAGTCTCTAGTCATTTTTCACTAGTTCTTGTTTTTCTGCCTTTGTGTTCTGCAAAGAGGACTATCTTGTAGCTCAACATTTTAGATTTAATATAGTTTTACAACTTTACAGGTTACATAAGTTATCATTTCTGCAGAGGTTTTCCTTCACGATATTAATTGAAATAAAGTTCACCTTTCCAATTTCAGGTGTTTTGTATGGTTTAAATAATTTGATGCAATTTTGATGAGTTTCATTTTTGAAACCTTCAAATTTCTGTCTTGTTTATGCATGCATATATACAATTGTACTTCGTCATAGGTCATTAATTGTGCTCAAAAGTTGTTTTCTTTTTTGTCTAATTTGTGAAAACTCAGTTTTCCTTAATAGGGAAAGAATACATACAACCTTTTAATGAATTATTAATGTGTTCAAAGTGCTCAAATTGGACTGTGTTAACAAATTTTCCTGAGGGTATAAGTTGTGAATCATTCTGCAAGTTTAGCATCATTTAGGTGCATCACCGAAGTTTTAATTTTAGTTCATGCATTCAGCCTAATCCTTCTTAATCTTTTCTCTAAAACAAATGATTCAAGTTCTAATTGATTCCATCACAAGGAGTAGAAACCTAACCTTAGGACTGGGAGTATATCTTATCTCACCATAGGAATACCTATGCATGTACTTTTGAAGATAGTTCCCATGTTTCAACGTAGATTAAGCAATGAAATATCTCTACATTCTAAAAGTAATTTAATTGATAACAAGAATATACATAATAATAATATAACTCTATATATCATTATATATAAATTATGTATTATATATAATTGAATTTAAAATTATATAAAATATATTAATTATATTTTTATATTATATTAAAAACAAGCAACAATTATTAATTATTAAATTATGCTTAACTTGAATATGCTGTTTCTACCTTTGGTTGATATATTTTAAATAAATAAATAAACAGTATAAGCATATAATTCTTTTAAATTTATTTTTATTTTTATAAAATATACATTATATATTAATTATAAATAATATAAAATTAACCATGTCTGCATGTGCTGATGCCATAATGTTAAAAACCTAAATGTGCTCATTATTAAACTTGGTCATGATTTTATTTTAATAAACATACCTTAAAAACCCTTGTCAAAACCTTTATTTTCTCAGGCTACAAACACCAAATTGAAGTGCAAGTCAATACTAGTGTGAGGAAGAGCTCTATATAAAACCAATAGTGCTTTTGGTACAAAAGAATAAATGGCCAAAACAACCAAAAAAATTCAAAAAAAATGATGAATGACTAAGATTTTTTTAACTGTCTTGCATACTCTATTCAAAAATCCTCACCGTCCATGGACAAAAGAAGCCTTCAGCGTAAAAATATTGATTATATTTTGTTTTATAATAATTACAACAGGATTTATATAGTACATTTTATTTTAATTTATTTTTTTATGCCCTCTGGTACCACGAGGATGGTGGGGAGACTAGACCTTGTGACCCCTTGGCTACAACAGGATGCTTTAGTCAATCGAGCTAGGCCCACTGACCCTATATATAGTACATTTTCATTTTGGGATACTTTTTCTTCTGAATGCAATTATAATTATATTTTGTTTATGTATCTTGGTGATTAGTATTATTATTATTGAGGTTTATTTAGTAAATTTTAAAAATTTGACAATAAGAAATATTAGATACAATTTGGTATTTGGGATGTTCCATCTTTTTTATTTTTTTATTCTAATCAAGTTGATTATTTGTGGAAGTACATAGAATATACAAGCAAGCAAAGATTGACAATCTATTGTCAAAATTATTTGGTTTCCATCTTCAATCATCAATAGATGGATCTATCTATACAAACATTCAATATTTTACGTTCTATACTATGTTATCCACAATAGTGTCTCCCACATTTTGGGTATTGAAATCAACATTTTAAACCAAGTTTTAACCTTATATTACTAGTTTTTTAAAACTCCATATTATATTCTAAATTGTTTTTCTAAAAGTGACATTTATTTCATAATGCATAACTTTTTTTACAAAAAGGATAAAATTATAAATTTTTAAACATAGATTGAAGAACAATTTTAGTGCACATTTTTCATAAATTTTAATTGCATATTTGATTTATTATTAATTTTTGATGTGAAATTAATTATAATTTAAACATTTTTTATTCTATGATGCATAATATTTCTTATATATATCCAAATTAGTTTTTTGAAACAAAGACATCAATAGGTAGTGTGCAAATTTATTTATTTTAATATCATTTTTCTAATTTTTCACATTTGGAATAGAAATCTTTATGTTTGATAAGAAATTTATGTTCACTAAAAAATATAATAATTAAATTAAATATATTCAAATATATACTTTTTGGAAAGTTTACCATGACAACTATAACCCTCTAAATTATCCTACCATGTTAAATTCTATTTGTTGGTCCAATTCAAAGTTTTAAATAGATAATTTTGAGAAAAATCTAAGGACCAAGGTGGAAAGAACCTTTGAATGAAAGTGCCTTCTTTTGAAGGTATCTAAGGACCTTCATTAGAAGGTCTCTTTCATGACAATTTTCTTTTCAAATATTAAAAATCTAAGGAACCTTCAAACAAAGGCTTACCTTCATTTGAAGGTGATTACATGCAATCATCTTTGAATGAAGATACCTTCGTCCAAAGAAAAACCTTCGAATGAAGGTGTTTGCTAAAATAATCTCCCTAACCATGCAAATCTCTACTATCCCACTAGTGGGACACACTATTGTCAGTCTACCCAATAGTAGGGTCAATAAATAAAGTAATAAATTCCTAAGCATTTTTTTAATAGTAACTTGAAAAACTGGAGACATACAACCCACAAAAAAAAGGTATTCAATACCAAATACAAATAGCTTGTGGGTTCACTTAAATTTAAAAAAACTAAAAAACTATCACACTGAAATTAACTAAGAATACCTAATATACTCTTACACCTTAAGATGCAAGTGACAACCTCCTAGTATCCTTTATAGATATGAATCTCATCTAAGAGGGAATCATTATTTGTAAGTGATCCTTCCTCTTCTTCACCTCAATCCAATCCTTCTTATTGAGAGATAGAGATTGCAAGTAGAGATCCATCTCCTTAGTTGTATCACCCCTCTTTGATTATACAATCTCCTTATCTAAAAACTAGTGGAATATTGATACATAGTATCATGCAAGCACACACACTAGCAAGTTTTGTGGGTATTTTAATGCACAACCATACACACAACTCCTTTCACCATGAATCATTCTTGCAACACTAGAAACTATATTGCATGATTTCAAATTCATCATGTAGGTTATGTGCAACCATTCGCATCATATTTCATCTAAGGATCATGTTGCATAGTGTTGCCAACAACTATGTTTGTGTTATTCACCAAACTTACATTCCCATGCATTAGCACACACAAGGAATGTAGCTTAAAACATCCCAAAAAATTATGTGACATCTCAAAGCATATCACAACAAACTCATGTACCCGAAGTCTCTCATGATGTGTCAAGTTTTCTAGTGCAATACACAACCAAAATCCTAACTATTGAAAGATATGTTGTACATGGGAGGCCAATGAGATAAACATTTATAAGGTCCTTTATCTTCACAATCATGTAGATTATAAATGTATATCTATGATATAACATACAAGGGAGAAAAATAAGATAGGGGATCAATATAATAATTTATTCTAATTGTCATATTCTTCTCTATCTAATTATTAGTTTCTCATATTGCTCCCACACAATTACAACATGTCTATTGTATAACAAACCACTTGGGATCTTGATCATTAGTATCATAAACATTTCATCTTATATATCTTATTGAAGGAGATTAGAATATCTAAGCCTTAATGTCAAACCACTAGATCCATGAGATTACCTTCCAAATAATTTCAAACATGTTTGAATGGAAAAAGACTAAGATGTAGTCCATGTGATGATAAAAGATGATATTGTAAAGGCTCTTTGATCTCATAAAAAAAAATTGTTCAATCAATTCATAAAAAAGTCCTTGAATGGGTGGTTACATTGATGCAATAATTGATTAAAGCTTTTGATGGTCAATTCCCCCATATTATAGGTGAATTTAGATAGTTAGACTTTGTTTGAGAGGAAAATAGATATAGATGTTGTAGATAAATTATTAATTCAATTAGATTCATATTTATTTATGAATAAATTTTCTAATAAAGAAATGATCAAGATTGTATTTTTTAAAATATTTTCTCATCAAGAAGTGGTGGTATGCCCATGAACTTAGGGAGAAAGACCATGTAGGTGGAAGATCAAATCCTACCTTGGAAATTTTCTCGGAATTCTTTAAGGATGAATATTATCTTGAAGATATACCTATGATAACCACTATACTTAGTGGCAATAATTATGCTAAGGACATCACCGATCAATATGTACCTACATAAATGCCTTTCATAACCTTCATATAAATTTGAGCACATTTGATTTGGAGTACCATAGATTCCTTGAGTATTGTAACAACCTATGGCCATTTATTCAATCCAAATTGAAGTCATTCAAGGCTAAAATGATGGGAGAATCCTATTATTACATGACCATCAATGAGTAATCAAGACTAAAAATAAAATAGGAAAAATCCCATGCACCAAATAAATCACCTTTCTTAGATAGGGCTAAGCTATATAATATAAGTAAAATGGTGAGATAAGCACAAATACAGTAGTCACTCAAATGCAAGGTGTCGTGTATAGAAGAACTTGTTTACACATAGAAATACATAAAGGGTTCCCACAAATCAAAGGTGAACATAAATATCGAAGTTACATGTCTTCACACAATAACCACAACATTCAAGTGCTAAAATTAGAAGTAGAGAACCTAGTCCATTTGTAATTTTTTGTGTAAGGGAGACTAGTAGTTTTGTGTTGGATAGTGATACCATGAAGAATTTCATTTATATAGCTGCTATCACACACCTAAATTTTATAATAGTGCCTTAGCTATGGCCTTATACTTTGGTATGGATAATTTATGATAGCACTATAGATATGCATGTCCTACATTACTATTATTTCTCATATGATACTCTTACATTTTGTAAGGAGCTAATACATGGTTTCATGCCAAATGATTCCAATGGAATATCCTTATACATTCCAACTTGCATCATCACCAAGGTGTTTACACAACCAATCCTCGATATTAAAAAAATATCATATATGCACCTCTAGTACTATAATATTTACTAAATAAAATCTCAATACAAGTGACAAAATATGCCCATAAATTAAAATTAGGACACAAATTAATTTCCTACATTAACCTTTAGAAGAGATTAATGTAGATCTCAAATATCTATGCAAATATTAGTAACCTAACAAAATGAAAATTAACACTTTAGAAAGAAGAATGAGAGAATAAAATAAGGACATAAAAGAAGAGATGGTGATATATGTGGGGAAAACCTTTTTGTGTAAAAAATCCCCACCCTCAAAGCACTAAACCAATGTATTATTCATTGACAAACATATTTGCAATACACTTGTAGGCTCAAAACCTTAACATGGAGATCAACATCCTACTCCTTTGGAGGAAATCTAATAGTTTAATCATACAAATAAAAAATCTTCAATGTCTCCATTTGAATTTATCAATATATAGACTCAATGAGGCCCAAAAAACCACCAAAATGCATTATCATGAGCCCAAACAAGGTGCCAAGATGCCATGGTAAGAATTATCATGAGACCCCATTTGGATTATTTGTCATAATTTACCCGTTTTGGAAAGATGCTTTATGATGTGTCATAGCATGCATGATAAGTGGGTCAAGATTCCTAGTCCACTTTATAAATCCCTATAATCATGGTCTTACACATGTCATAGAGTTTTTCATAAGTAATGTCAACATCTTACAATTTCACATTGACATTAGATGTTCCTCAACTTCTAACACACTTTATAAGATAGCCAACACATGGCATAAAATGTCACACACAAAGTGAAACACCTCATTTCCCAAATGAGGCCAAAATAATTAAAAAATACAAAGAAATACATAATCTAAACATTAGGATTTGCAAGGTGTACGACACACCTAATCCCAACATTCTCCCACTTGTTGTATAACTTGAAAGAGAAAAAGTAAGCTCCAAACAATATGTGAACTGAATGCCAAGGATATAACCATGTTGTACCAATCAACTCCTTTGTGCTCACAAGCTTCAAAGAAGAATGTACATCTTCCAAGTGACCACCATTTTGATCACAATTTTATCATGTCCAAGAATGAAAGAGAAGAACTCCAACACATTATGACACATTAAATCACACATACACACTATTATGTCTTGCCTCAACCCATTTCCAAAATACAAACCCAAAAGTCTAACCTATTATAAAATAGAATAAAGTATGCACTACATACTCTAGTCTAGCCAATTCAACAACCATAACTAGTCACTTACATACAACTAATCCCAACCACTTATAGAGATTTTAGTCATGACATATCCAACCCAAGTTATATAATTCATGTCCCTTTATAAGCACTAGTATACTCAATGTTACCACCTTCTAAGGTAATAAACACACTAATGTATAATAAACCTTAAGAATCTCAATATTATGGTCCAATAAAACTCATCCACCAAGGATACATATGTCTCCCATGGATCCCACTCTATCAAGAATTCATATTTTGGTGCCAACCAGAGAAGCACAAAATTCCACTAATCAACAATCATGTAAAGGTTGTGGCTCATGTCATAAAATCGATATTCAAGAACACAAAATATTTTACAAACTATAACTAAAATCTTATAAACTATAGCATACTTCCTCTAACAATTCTCTACTCACTCTCTCACCTTTTATCTCCTTGTCTCTCCCTAGTTATCCACATCACAAAAGATAGATATTAAAGATCCCACATGTTGTTGCTAAAAAAGAATGAAGTACAAAAATTGTAAATAACCAAAAACATGGTGATCACTGTAGTTCCACATAAATCCCAAATCCAATGTCATTTAAATCAACCCTCTAGAAAAAAAACATAATAAATATAAAAACTACAAACCATATTCACATACTGTGTCCTTCCACCAACATCACCAAGTTTTAAAGTTGTGGCAAGTAATATATCCTCACTTTAGAAACCCCAAACATAAAACCCTCAATAACATCCAACAATTCAATCATATTGAAGTTGGGTTTTGTTAGAAGTAAATATGATCATTATGTTTACATTAAATATATTGATAATTAAATTCCATTGTTATCTTGTATGTTGATGGAATTTTATTTTATTGGTAATTGCAAGGCAACAATTAGGTAGCTTAAAACTCAAAATTTTGGTACATTTGAGGATGAAGTATAGGAGGAAAAAAAACTATTTTTGAAATAAAAATTAGCATGGGCCAATTTCCTTAAAGACTTTGACTTAGTTAAAGTATGTTGAAACTATTTTGTGGTAGTGTGTTATGCATGGTTGTTAACTAGTGAGCATTTCTCTACCTATAAGTACTAAGCTTTCATTAGATACATGTCCTAATTTAGATGATGATTTTTAAAATATTTATAATGTACCCTATTCTTGTACTATTGGTAGCTAGGCGTATCGATGATTTGTACTAGACTAGAAATTGTCCAAGTAGTGGGAGTTCTTAGTAGGTTTTGTCTAAACATGGTAGAGATAATTAGACTTGTGCAAAGAGGGTGTTTAGATATTTGAAAGGAACTTATAATTATTGATTATGCTATTATGGTTCTAATTATGTGGGAAAATATTGGACATATAAGAATTTTTAGATCCAAATTGGATAGGTGACTTGGATTGTGGGCAATCTACTTGTAGATATATGATTTTAATATTTAGCGATGCTATTAGTTGGATGAGTCAAAGGCATCCCAAATGTTACTTTTTACATTATAGAATTAGATTATATGGATGCTACACATGCCTATAAAGTGGTAGCTTGGTTATAGAGACTATGTTTAGTAGTTGGTTTTGATTATAGGGTAGTTCAAATAAAATGTGTTAATCAAAGCACTACCTATTTAGCCAAGAATCCCATATACCATGCTTGTATAAAATATATTGATTCTTAGTATCACTTAGTTTGGGATATGGTGGAGAATGATAAATCCACATTCAAAAAGTTGTCACTTTGGTTAATGTTGTAGATTCACTTACAAAACTAATAAGCACAAATAAGTTATCTTGGTATAGGAGGCATTAGGCCTTGTATCCTATAATATATTCATTTTATGTTTTATCTTTACATCATTATAATATATAATACCAAGTGTGAGAATATTAGGATTAAGGTTGTATTAACCTTACAAATCCTATGTATTAACGTAAGATCTCCAACATCTTAGGAACATGTACTTGGATGTCTATGTAGTTGGTTGAGAGATTAATATTTTATTAATTCTCCTTTTAACTTGGAATATTAATTTTAATGGAACTAAGAAGAGAGGTTACTTATGGTGGTGGCTATTACAAAATATTTTGATATCATTTATACCACTCTCTCAATCCTAGCTGCTAAGAGAGAGACTAGAGCATCTTGTTATGATAGGTGGGGTCCACACTAATTAGCCACTTCATTTTGGAGTGTCGTACTTGGGAATGCATTCCCACTATTTGTATGGATTAGAGATGTTGATTAAATGGATTTTATTTATGGATAATTTATTGACTAGTCAATGGGGGCATTAAATATTTGTCATATCATGGGTTTTGGTAGTTTTGATTTTGAGAAACCATTATTAGTTTCCCTCTTTGAGACTCTAAAAATTGGATGCCTTGGGTAGTTGTTTCATGGGTATTTTATAGGTTAAGTAAGGTTATTCTATAGGAATGTTGTCAAATTGAAGGGAGAAGTCAGATGCATATTTGAAACACATTGCCATTGAACAAATATAAACTTGTACTCTCTTAGGTGATGGAATTTTTCTTCAAAGGGTTCATTCACTTAAGTTTTAGTGTTATGTACTTATTAAGTGTTCTTTTATTTCTAATTTACTAATTAAAACTTCCTCACCTTAATCTAATGACATTACATCACATTATATATTAATCATTTTTTTTATGTTTGCATAGTGAGTATATAAGTTTTAACTATAGTAGTTTACCTTATTTCTTAGTAGGGAGTTGGATATCCATGTAGGTGGTTGAGAGATATTATTTTATTAATTCTCCTTATGGGTTGGAATATTAGTTGTGGCAATAACAAGGGAGGTTAATTGTAATGGTGGAAATTATAAAATAATTTGATTTCATTTGTGTCACTTTCCTAATCCTAGGTCCTAGGTGAGAGAGAATGGATAATCTTGTTATGATAGGTGAGGTCCACACTAGCTAGCCACTCCATTTTGAAATACCATACCAGGGAATGTGTGTCCACTCTTCACATGGTTGAAAGATGTTAATTATGGTTGATACTTATAGAGCATTGATTGATTGTTCGTGGGGGCATTGGATTTTTACCATAGCATGGGTTCTACTAGTTTTGGTTTTGGGAAACCATTATTGGTTTTCCCTCTTTAGTTCTCTACAAATTAGATGCCTTGATAGTGATTTTATGGTTTTTTTGCAAGTGAAGGCATATTGGATTGAAGGGAGAATTTGGATGTGTTAATGCAACACATGCTCATTAGATCAATACAAACATTTGCTCTCTTTTTTGGTGGATTTTTTTCTTGAGAGGGTGTCTCCATATAAATTTTGGTGCCATGTGTTTATCATATTTTTTAATTTTTAATTTATTTAATGTGAGCTTCCTCACATTAATCTAATGGTTAATTACATCATATATTAATCAATATTTTAGATTTATATGTTAAGTTTCTAAGTTTTTGTTGTAATAGTTTTACTTTATTTTTTAACATTTGATATCAAAGCTTTGGTTCTACTTACAAGGGGATGTATTTCTTAGATGAGTTATGAATTTCTTGGTTTCAATAAAAGCTTGTGACTTAGTGGTTTTTGCATATTTGTGAGTGGTTAAAACCATGGCCTCTACTTCTTATTTAGAGATAGAAAAGTTTAATGCCTTTGGGTAGGTGCCATGAAAGTAAAAATGGAGGATCTCTTGGAAGAAAGACATTGGTGGAAAGTTGTTGAAAATGAAGGAAATCCTAATGCAATGCCTAATAAAAATTGGAAAAATTTAAACAAGAAGGCATGATGAACCATTCAATTATATCTTGTATGTTTCGTCCTCTTGAATGTAGAGATTACCACATTTGTATTGTGGAAGAGGATGGTTGATATTCATAAAAATAAAATCCTAACTAATACTTTATATCTCAAAAGATGTTTATGTTATTTAAAAATGAAGGAAGGTGATTTTGTTGAATATTTCAATGTTTTTATTTTTTTAGTGTCAAATAGGTCCAATATTGATGAGCAAGATTAATGTATAATGTTGCTTTGTTATTTTCCTCAATCTTGGGAGAACCTATATTTTTCTATCAACGATAGTGTTGCTAAGGTAAAGTCGGACTCCCTTATTGTTACACTACTTAATAAGAGATGAGGAGAAAGTTCAATGATAAAGGTTCTAAGTATGCATTACATGTTGGTGGAAGGCCTAAGGATAAAGGTGGGTCTAAAGGAAAATAGAAGAAATCTAAATCAACGATAAAAGGATGGTTGAAAACCCTTGAGAAGAGAAAAGTGAAGTGTTGGAAGTCTTGAGAAAGAGAGGGCATGCAAAGAAAGAATGTAGAAATAAGATCTTTGATGGTTCTTCCATAGAGAAATCCTTTGATGACAATAGTAATGATGCATTATTTATTTATGCTAATGTTACTAGTAAAAACTCTTGGCTAATTGATTCATGTTGCTCCTACCATATGACTCCTTCCAATAAGTGGTTTTCATTGTACTAAATTTATGATAAAGGAGAGGTTTTTTAATGAAAATGATTTAAATTATTGGTAAAGGTACAATTGTGTTTCAATGGTAAGAAGGTGAAAAATCTCTATGGTGTTTTTCATATTCAAAGACTTGTAAAAATACTCTTTTTGTATCAAAGTTGAATGATTATGGAGTGCATGCGATATTTGATATGTTTGGTTGCAAGTTGGCTAGATAAAATATAGTGGTAGCAAGAGGCTCATTTGGGACTTTGCTTAACCTTGATTTCTCCACATTTTATAATTTTTCCAATGTAATTAGCACTTCTAAAATGCATGTATGTTGTGGCACCAATATTTAGGTCACATTGGTATAAAAGGTCTTTAGACCTTGATTGATAAAAATATGGTTGATGGTTTTTTATTTATTGGCTTACCATCAAGATATAACACTATATTATGAACCACTAATTTAAGGTCAATATTAGATATATCCTCATATGACCAAGTGAAAGATATCATAAAATTTATGTAGAAGTTTGGAATGGGAAGGGTGTTCTTCAGGAGAGAAACATTATCCAATTTGAATAACTTCTCAACATTATTCAAATCCATGGGGACATCGATAGTCTCACCTAGGATGAGTGTACTATGGTCTTGAGGATCAATAATATGTGGAAAGTTTTGAGAGGCATTTGGAAGTGAAGCAAAATCATTAGGCATCATGATGGATTCCCCAAAGTATGCTTTAATATTTATACAATAAGGAGAACTACAATCATGATGATAGGAAGGAAAATTAGTGTACACCCCAAGAAAGTCAACTAGAACCTCATCAATGGAAAATTCATCTAGAGGAGGTATAGAAAAAATTGCACTATCAGTAACAAGTTCAAGGTGTAAGGAAATACAAATTGAGAGAAATTGAAAGCATATTTATGTGCATACAATCAGTGTGATTATCTTTGAAAGAGTGAGGATCGTATCCAAGAACTTGCTCCTTATGACCACAACCGTTGTTATACCTAGTTTTAGAAAGGATATTGAAATCATGACCATGACAGGATTGCAACTTTGTGAAGGGTGGAGGATCACTATTAATGACATAGCTAATATGAGATGTATAGTCACAAGAATCATTAGAAGAAATGTTAGAAGTATTAATTTTTTTAGATTGAGAAGTTGTAAATGTGGTTTTTGGAATGTCAAAGTGAGATGAGTTTACTTTATACTCACTAACAAAGGAGGGTGTAAATTCAAAGAACTCCAATCATCACTTTGACATGCATTAGAAGTAGATGAAGAAAGCAAGCTATTAATATCATAATTAACATGAGTTGATGGTGGTGTAACTAGCTTTGGAGATGAAGAAGGCATGCATTATGAAGTGTTGAAGATGAACAATATTGATGACCAAGATCCCCCTTTTAATAGTATTAGAAGGAATTTGAATAAAATTTGATTTTATATGCTTTATTATTGTGGATGATCTATCAAATATTGCAAAGTAGATAGAACAATGCCCATGCCATGAATCCATGGTCTACTAATAAGAAGGTTGTATGATAAGGCTCCTAGCATCACATATACCATAGTGGGAAAGGCAATGGGCCCCAAATCAATATAAAATATAACTGTGCAAAGAGCTTTCCTATCAATGTTATCAAAACCATGGATAGATAAATTTGTAGGAGAAAAATATGACTTATAAACATTGATCTAGTTCAGTATGTCTACACCACAAACATTGAAACTGAAACCAAGATCAATGAGAGTACACTTGATACCAATATTATTAATGGAAATAATAATCAAAAGAGGATCATGCTAATTTTAAACCTCTAGAGGAGGAAGTTTATATTGTTGGAAAAGAATATATAGTTGTATTTGATATAATGCAATCAATCAAGGTAGCTACATCATTCAACCTAGAAGAAGATGATAGAGGGATCCTCTACCAAGCCTCATAGAGCATGCCATGATAAGCATAAGAAGTTAGAACAAGATCCCAAAGAGAGATCTTAGTAGGAGTAGTGTTGAGATACTCAATAAGATCATATCTTTGATAGTCCTTTGAGTAGGATGAGGAGTTGATGGTAGAATATGAGAAGAATTGGGAAGATAAACAAGAATAGAAGTAGTTTGTTTATGCGAGTATTATACGTGTAGGCCACCCTATGAAAATGAGTAACCACAAGCACATTAGAAGTAATAGCTTTAGCAATTTCAATGTAATAACCAAGAGGTTGAGGTGTATCAAGAACACCTTGAATTATTATTATGGGTTTATTGACTTTTAGTTTTTCTTTATAAAGATGAACAATAATTTTTGGTTTCATGGGATCTTGAGTAGAGTTGGAAACACAAATTATATTGATTAGATTTTTAGAAAGAAAATTAAGAGAGGGTGAGGCAGAAGGAGAATTAGAAGAAGGATTATAATTTGGAATAGGAGGAACATGCATGAAATTGTCAAGAACATTGTCTAACATATCAAAATAAGTGGTTGTTGGCTTGTAGTTAGTCATGTGAAACTGAACTAGAAGATCTCTCATAGACTTGGACTGAGCAACTTTGATTCCTGATTCATTCTGGCTAATTTCAAGTCCAAGGTAAAAGTGTAGGAGACCCATGTCTGTCATGAAAAATTTATCATGCAAAGCAGATTTAATTACAACAATGGTTGTGGCTAAACTACCTATTATTAGTAGATCATCTACATAGAGCACTATGATCAATATAGAGTTAGTTGTTCTCATCATATAAACATTTGGATCAAATTTGCATCTCATGAAATTCTAAGACAGTAGATAAGAGTCCATTTTAGCATACCAAGCTCTAGGTGCATGCTTGAGGCCATAGAGTGACTTCTTGAGTCTACATACTAAAGATGAATTTTGTACATACCCTTGTTGTTGCTCCATGTAGATTTATTCCTTGAGATCAACGTGAAGAAATGTGTTCTTCACATCCATGTGGTGAACCTCCGACCTTCTTCCTGCTACAATGGCAAGAGCCATTCAAATAGAGTTCATTTTTTCCACTGAAGCAAAAGTCTCATCATAATCAATGGCATGGACTTGCTGAAAGCCTTTGGCTACTAACCTTGCATCTAACAAGCTTGCAATCGAAAGGAAGCAAAACCAGGTCCCAAGTTTGGTTTGCTATGAGCAAGTTGTACTCCTCCTCCATGGTAGCTTCTGCATAAGTCTGAGGGTCAGATGCTAGAGCCACATAGGCATGCAATGGCATGATGGGTTCGATAGCTGAGAGTGCAAGAGGGGCATCATATATCTCACTTAAGCTCCTTGTTCTTTGATTTCTCACAGGGGATATTGAATCATCGTTGGAAGCCCAATCAGGATTTGAACGAGAATTGACACATGCATGCTCATCTTCCTTTGAATTAGATTCAAAAATATTTGAAATTAGATTTGAATGATTGCATGTATCATCTCTGAAATTTGTAAGAGGAGGAAACACCGAGGTGGTGGCATGTTTATCTTAAGATGCATGCGGGGAAATTTCTTCAAAGTCGACACTTCTCTCAATGAAGAGTGTTTCTGTTGAAAGGTATAATAGCCTGTATCCCTTTATGCCATCTGGATATCCCACGAAGATTCATTATCTGCTTTGAGGCTCCAAAGCCTTCCTCTTGTCTACAGGAATACAGGCCCATGCACGTGATCCAAAAATGTGAAAATGTGTGACTTCTGGTTGCATGCCACTCCATGCTTCTAAAGGTGTTTTTCCTATGACAGATTTGTGAGATATGTTTTGTATGTATGAAACACAGTTGATTGCTTCAACCCATAATTTGGAGGGAAGGGACCTTGCATGCAACATACAACTGGCCGTCTCTTTCAAAGATCGGTTCTTCCTCTCAACTACCCCATTATGTCGTGGAGTGTAAGGAATTGTGTTTTGCAACTGTATTCCTGCTTCATCAACAACCAAATGCATAGATTTACAATAATAAAGGCCACCATAGGGGAATAATCCAAGGAGGAAAAACAAGGGAAAAAGAGGAAACAACAGAGAGATTCCATTAGTTAGCTTATACTAAAGCAAGCAACAACAAATGTCATTCCAAGTTGAATGGTAGTTGCAATAGTTAACAACAACAATTCTTAATTGCATAAGAATAGTTGGAAACAACAATTGCAAGTTGTTAATTGCATAACAGAGAGTGGAAACAACATGCGTAACAAGGATTTGGAAACAACATGCGTAACAAATAGTGCGTAACAGATAGTTGATTGCGCTAACACCCCCCCTTAAGTCTAACTAAGGAGACAAAATCCTAAAGAGAGGAAAGAGGAAAGAGGAAAAACCTTGTGGGAACAAAACCCCCCCTCAAAAAATATGCACTAATTGTGCATGGCATCTATTGTGTTGCAGTGTTTTTCACCCCAAGAAGGTCTTGCAAAACGTGAAACTTATGCTCAGTGAATGTCTTTGTGAAGATGTCGACAATCTGTTCAGAAGTGGCACAATACTGCAAGTTGATGACTCCATCATGTATCAATTCACGAATGAAGTGCAGGTGGATCTTGATGCATTTGGTTTGCTGCCACTGTATGGGATCTTTGCAAAGCTTCAGTATACTCTTATTGTCACACCAAATGACACATCTAAAAAAATAAATTAGCATTAAAAACACTCCAGACACATCGATCTCCAATCTAGACTTTTTCCATTGCCTCATTAAAGAAAGGGCATGCCAAATACAAGAAAATATTTATTGAAATGATAAATTATAAACTCGAGAAGAAAAATATTGATAGAGAAAATCGCGGAGCTTGCTTAAACATTCATGCTTTTAATACCAGAACTCCAACAAACTGATTATTTCAATCCAGCGGGCAACTAGGTAAGACTTCTGGCACTTATTTTAATAATTTTATGCATTTGAACTTTAAGCAGAGGGATTTTCATTAGGTGCATCTGCATTGCATTTTAAACCCTCTTTGCCCTCACGGCACATACTGGAAAAGAGACCTGGTGGATACTTTCCGTATAAATTTATATAGCTGAACATTGTATCAGCACAATCAGTTGATAGGTCATTTATGTATGTAGCAAATTTGCATGCAAATTTCTTGAAAGCGGGGCAGCAAAGTTTTGGTAAGTAATCTGGACCTTTACACTGGCTTGTTAAAATAGTGTAATTCTGGTGCTCAAAATCCACTGGGCAGCCTGCAAGAAACACAAGACAAAATATGATAACCTTGATAATGCAGATGAAGCTCAAAGTAGTATGATAAATTGATCAGCATTTTTTAATATAACATGCACATATAGGAGAAAACACTTTGATGTCAATAATGCTATGCTAAAACATGCATGATTTTCAGGATTTTCCACTGTCACTATTTTTATTTATCGGTAAAATACATCATCATTACATCCAAACAAAGTAACCACTACTGGGGAGCAAAATCTTTCAAAGATAAATGCAAGAAATAGAAAAAGGCATAAGATTGCACCATAAATAAGATATTCTTTGCGATATTGTTGCTAAAAAGAATGAATCAAACTCTAATATTAACGCCAAATGATTAGTTACATACTTCTGAAGGATTTTATGTCTTAGATCCAGCATTTTGAGTTTTATATAACTCAATTTGGTTCAATCAAGGAACATTTGAGCAAGTAAACTTAAATAAGTTGCTGTGTATTCTAAATTCAGTAGTAAGGAAGAAAGACTCATCACTTCATTTGTGGTGGACATTATATCTGCCAAAGAGTTGGGCTAACACAATCCTCCTTTAGCAGGCAGTGACAATCTATCACTGCACAGATAAATAATTCACATCTTTCATCAATAAAAGCTATTAAAAAATCGTAAAATCTCCTGTTAACCATGCCCTTCACATCTACAGGCTTTCCGCCCACACATTAACCCATTCTTGCAAACACCACCTCATTGGACGAAGTCTTTTCTTTCCATCTCTGCATAATTGTAATCATCGGGCCTTGCCAAGCCAAAACCTGAGGATACTCCAAGGCCCCTGGGTAGATTTAACTTTGCATCTAGGAGCAGAGGCCTCTCTACGTGGATCAAGCAAGCTGCAGGTCGTTTCCTGACATAAAAGACATCTCAATTATCCACATATGTCAAATAAAAAATCATCCTTAAACTCTGCTAGAGAATAGTCTCCATTCTTAGGTTGATCAAAAGTGGCCATGCAATTCTCCTTGCAATCCATGTTCACCATGAGCGAGTAAATAGAAGCCATGAAAAATGATCTTAAGAAGGGATATGTGATGCCCCATTTCACCTTGCTTATCCTCATTTTGTCACATATTGACTGGCAGATTCAAGTACTCTGCAATCATTGTACATTTTGGTTATTTCTTGTATCTTACACATGGATTTTGAGATGCATAGATGTAGCAGTATCATTCCAGTTGTATGACTTTGACACACTTGTTTCTCCACCAATCTCAGCAGTCTATTCGTGGTTATCTTCCTTCCAATTCAATACATGGATGATTTGACATCATTTATGGTATTTGATAGTTACCAATATTGGATAATGCATAGAGTTGATGTTTCCTTACGTAAAATAAGTACTTAATTTTCTAATGATGACGTGTTCAACTTATTTTATACTATCATGCTTATATAGATTGTTTTGGTAGTTAGGAATTTACACATATGCTACCATGCTTGGATGTACTAATAGGTGCAATGATTGTGTAGATTACAGGTGCAGAAACGAATGAAGAGGGGATGAACGGATCCTTTAACCACACATGATCACATCACCTTCTCTTTTTAACCACAAAGTGGTTCTATCATTTTCTAGGAATCCTAGCTAGACAACTAGGAGGCTAATGGCTAGGAAGCTTAGGGGCTCACTTATATGTACCCCTTGAAACCATGTCCTAGGATGTTATGTGAGGGATAAAAGCAATTTATCCCTTCAAACTTGAATTTCACCTCTAGGTCACTATTTGACAAGTATATAGTGCACGTAAAATGGTTTCTAGTAGGGGAAAAAGGGGGGTCTTATGGGGTAATAGTTAGGAAACTTTTTTTGAACTGCTAATTAAGGCTTAAGACACTATTAACCACCTAAAGGGGCATCGCAGGGAAGGGAAGTTCCACTAGCTGAGAGGGAGGTCCTTCCTATATATGTCTGAAATCTATCTTTTTGCACACCTATATGCTGCTTGGAAAGGAGAGAGGTAGAGGAGGAGCGAAATTCAAGTGGAGGAGAATTAGGAAGGCTTCCACACCTATATGCTGCTTGGGAAAGGAGGGAGCTAGAGGAGGAGCGAAAATTCAAGTGGAGGAGAATTAGGTAGGCTTCCAAGCCATGCATGATACACCTTGCTAAATTTTTTCTCTCCAACTGAGTGTTGTTTGTTTTAATTTTCTAAAACTCTCTCTCCCTCTTGTCTTTAAATTAGGTTGTTCTCCTTATCTTCTCATGGTGTCCTTACAGCTAGTCTTAATCCACAATTTTCTTTGGTTAGCTGAGACTTGAACTGGAATGTAATTAAATTTGAAGTCTTGTGAAGGGTGTTATATTGTTTTTCATAGCCCTACATCCAACCTAAGCGAGCCCATGAATTTCTTTTATGATTGCAATGACCTTCGAAATTCTCTGCCCTATGTTGTGGGCCACAAAATCTTGTGGGTTGTTGTCTGGGTCCTACTTTGGTGGTCGAGGATGTATTTAGGGTTTGGGGCCTTGGAGGCTGCTGGATAATCCCATGAACTAGATAATCAACATGACTTGGGGCTCTTGGGAGAGCTGCTGGCTGGTCCTTAGGAAGATGCCGGAGGGGTGAGATCTGCAAGAGTTCAACGCTTGAGATGGTTGTGGAAAGTAGTGTTTTGTTTTAAAGACTGTATAAATCCTCTTCTCCCCCCTTATGTTCCTTTTTAGATAATTGGTTTTGTTGTTGTCTTGCATATTGTTGCAAGGGAAGAAAAGAACTCTCCAATGGCTTGAGACAAGTGTTTTAGTGTTCATCCTATAGTATGTCTTTCCCAGACCCTTGAGTATCCCTTGAAGTGGTGTTCTATGAAATGATGTGGATTTGTGGAATTCTTAAGCTTCGGGATTGGCTGGGGTTAGTCATCCAAGGACGACATATAGTTGGGCCATAAGTGAATTTCCTCTTCATAGCTAGATGGATGGAATACTATGGTGTTTTTTTTGCTGTTGACCAAGTTGAGTTTTTCAGTTTGGATGTTGTACCTTTTCTTAGCTTGTTTATTAACGAGTGAACTATTGAATGCATTGTAGTGAAATGACCAAGTTTATCAAAAGATATGGGAAGGAAATTACTTGTATAAATGGATTTCTTTTATTCTGGTTTATTGAGATTAGCATGTTATAAATATTTTGTACGAAAGTAGTGATGTAAATTAGTTTTGGGACTAGTTTTGATTCTGTTGAACAAATAAAATGTAGAAGTTTCCTTTATGAATAACAATCTTTGCATTGTACAATCAAATATAATTCCTGTAAGATTTTTTTTTTGTGATTATATAGATGTCAAAATAGAAAAGAATTGATTTAGAATTGATATTCCTTATTTTCCTTTATTTAAGTAAATAAAGAACAATTAAATTTATTTCATCTCCCCATAAGTATGTTGAAAACAACTAAAAAGGAAATCCAAGCATGATTGAAATGATTATTTCATTAAATGATCAATAAAATTTCAAGGATCATGCTACAATTTACCATTGCAAAAACCCCATGGGATCCAATCCTGTAGGATAGAGGTCTTCTTTTGTTGTAAAGGCATAGAAAATACTGATGCCTATAGTTCCTTTTTTATGAATAATGGTGTATTGTATATGATAAAAAAATAAATATTACACTATTTACAAAAAAGGGTGGGTGGTAGAAGGCACACCCTCAAAATCTTAATGGGACCAAGCCTAAACAACAAGATGAAGCCGCTTAAGAGGTAAGAGCTACACCAATAGGGGGTGGAGAGGGGTCATGGTTGTTTGGCTTGCCCCATAAATTGGCAAGACTAGAGCCATTAGTGATAGGCTTTCAACTAGTAATTACACCCTCTTCTTGTAGGTAGTTGAGTAGCATGAATAGAAGAAATAGCCACAAAAAATGTAGGAACTTGCCAAAGTCTGGCAAGATTGGAGTTTCTCAATCATGAGGCTAGGAGGAGGTTGAAGGTGATCAAAAGGGCTTGACCACCCATGAGTAGATTGGTCCCTAGCTCTTCTTAAAGGTGGCTAGGAGGCATGCAACTAGGAGTCATGACTTCCCTAAGTAGTCTAATTGTGTCCATGAGGAGGGGAATGACCCTTGTGGGGAGCTAAAGGTGATGAGACTTTGGCAGTTGTACATGGGGCATTGCCCTAGTGATCTCATGACAATTGTAGATGTGACACTTCAAGTGCAACTTTATTTGCTTGCACTTGAATATGCATAAGAAGACTAGAACAAATCATAACTTTAGTGTAAAGCAAGAAATGGATATCAATAGAACAACTAGTAAATTGCAATTTTTTTGTCTCTCCAAATGCTAAAAAGAATTTCCACCCTAAAAGCATGCCAAACCTAGGTATCTTTAGTAGGAATTCGAGGCCAATCACCTAGTGAGAACATATGCCATTAGAAAGGCTTAGGTTTCAAAGGTTTGAAAAAGTCACGAATCCAATTCTAGGCTTCTTGAGTTCTAGAACAAAACCAAAAAAGATGCTTGAGTCTCTTGTTGTCCACAAAATGTGCAATGAGGATTGATAACTCCTAGACGAGTCAATTTGGTACCAATAAGAAGACCATGATAAAGAATACACCAAGCAAAATGAACAAGATTTGTTTCAAGAATTATGGACCAAATAGTTTGAAATCTATAGTGCCAAGTACCTAGAGAAGACTAGAGATGCCATCTATTCAATTGAGAAACCATGGTAAGATGGGGCTAAAGCCAATCATATCCATAGGGTTTGTAATTGTGAAATGGCATGTTTGGATACCATTTCCAATCTTTCCACCAAGGCTTGAAGATTATAACCCCAATTTTGTGAAGCATAATGGGAAGAACTGAATCAATAACTATCTAATAATTCTCAAAATCTTGAGTGGAGAGCTTGAATTTCACTTTGGATTCCGACCAAGAAAGGGAATTCCTTGTAATCTTGGAGAAGAGGTTTGGCAGTGTTGATTCCCTTATTATAGAATTTCAAAGCATGAACCCATAGAGTCTTCCCAAGCAATAATCTTGACTAAATAATTGGAGACCACCAAGTATATTGTTAAGTAATAGATAGCCCCTTGCAAAACTCATTTCCATCCCACAAAAGCCATGGTTTGATGGCTTCCCAAGCTTTCCAAATGCTTTTGATGATAAGGTGCCCTAGACCTAAATGGGGTCTTCCATGATAAGAAGGGTGTGGGGCCCAAGGTCCTTCTAACATAGGTGCCCAATGGGCATGCTAGAAGAAATGCAATACCAAACCAATGTTTTCTCGATTCCATCACCTTCAAGGGCTCTAATAATCCATTTAGTACATAAGGCTAAACCTTGGCATTGGATTGAAAGCAACCCTATGCCTCCCTAGTTATGAGGAAGGCAATAGTATGCCTATGCCACACAGTGAAATCCCTTGTTATTATCAGATAAGGCTCACAAGAGTTCCTTGGAAGAGTTTCTCAATCTTCAAGTAGGAGGCCTTAGAAGGAACCCAACAAGAAGAATAGTAAACATGTGTGGCGGCCAAGATTTTGGAGCACACCTAGAATTTCCCTACCAACAAGAGAGGCTTAGTAGTCCAATAGGAAAGATTCTTCTCAATTCTAGAAATGATAGCTTGCCACAAGGTGAAGGGGAGGCTTGAAAGGCAAAGGGTATGCCAAGAAAATTGAAAACTTTCCCTTAATCAATCCATTTCCATTCATAGGAATCTAACCAGCTAGGCTTAGGAAGGAAGGATTGCATAAAGCATTGAGTTCTTTTGTCATTTAATGCTTGATCCTCAAGCTTTATAGAAAACATCTAGGCATTGTAAGGCCTATTTGATATTCTCTTCTTCCTCCAATAGAGTAAGAAAAGAGTCGTCCACAAATGACTATTGATCGAATGGTAGAATTAAGCAAAACAATGCCTTTAACCAAGTTGTGTGAAACAACATGAGCCAATAGATAGCCAAAGTCTTCAGCTGCAAGCACATAAAGGGCAGGAGTTGAGAGCACCCTTGACGAATTGACCTTAAAATCCCAAAGGAATTAGATTGTTGACTGTTAATGATAAGACAAGTAGAAGCATCAACTAAAATCATTTTGATTGAATGCACAAAACAAGGTCCAATCCTAATTCTTTAAGCATGGCAAAGATAAAAGACCTTTCAATATGATCAAAAGCTTTGGCAAAGTCAATTTTAAGAAAGACTACTAATTAATGATATCAAATTTCCACAATCCATATTGTATTGTTCAAAGAATTCTGGATTTGATTGCGTACAAAATTTTTGCATCAACGTTTTGGATCACACTCCGTGATCCATCATCAGGATGAGCAGAGAGAATAAGGAGAAAAAAATCTGTTCATCCTTATGTGTACAAATTTTTTCACCTTATGCTCTCTGCTCATCCTGATGATGGATCACGGAGTGTGATCCGAAACGCTGATGTAAAATTTTTGTACGCAATCAAATCCAGAATTCTTTGAACAAGACTACTAATTGTTGAGAACGTCTAGACCATTCAATCCCTTCTCAAATAACAACAATATTATCAAGAATATATCAAAATTTTATAAAGCTAGTTTGCTTAGGATGAACTAGTTGGGGTAGAAGGTGGCATAGCTTCAATGCAACAACTTTGGTAATGATCTTGTAGGAGAGATTCAACAAAGTGATCGGTTTCCAATTGCAGATTTCCTCCAAATCATTAGACTTAGGTACAAATTGAATATTGTCTTTATTTATTAAACTCCCTAAGGAATTGGAATAGAAAGCTTCAAGGTAAACCTTATGAGGATCTTTACTCACTAACTCCCAAAGGGATTTATAGAATTCACATGGATAGCCATTAGAGCTAGGAGCTTTGTCAGTAGCCATGGTGAAGACAACCTCACAAATGTCCTCTTTGGTGAGCAACTAGTCACAAAGAAGGGTGTGTTTCGGTGGAAGAGCTTTGGTTTGTGAAACCCTAGCACATCATCTTTTCTGGGCTGCAATTGTTTATCAGGTTTGGAGGCCGATTTAAAGGTGAAATTCAGAGTTGAAGGTTCAGATTTGGTTCAACTATGGCATGATATCTTCACATTTCTGAGCATTCTTGAGGACGGCAACAAAGGTGCAAGTAAATCAGACTTAGCGCTACCTTGTCTTGGGAGTTTGACGCCATATTTGAGGGTGGATAGGGTTTGAAGAAAGACTGAGGTATTTTGTATCTAAAATCTGCATACTTTATTCTTCTCTATCTCAGAAAAATTAAAGAAAAATCATGGTAATGCATTTCTGAACTTTCTGGGCAGAAATAAAAGAATTTCCTGTACTTTTCCTAAGTTCAATAATACTCAGAAATTTATTTCTTTAGCAGAAAAATCAGATCATTAACCTGATTGTAAATCTGAGTTTGTTGTTGAAATTCTTATATGCAAATTAAGTTTCAAATTTTTCTGTGCACTAGTTTTGGAAATATTGTTATTTTTTCTATTATCCCTATTTGGGGATATTACAATAACTAATTGAACTGAGCCCGAAAGGAAGCTACAAGGATGATAAGGAGATTAATTTCAATTTCTGAGAATTTTAATCCTCATAATGGGTCTATGGTAACCGCGATGGTAGCAGATTGCTACTATGATTTTAGTGATTGTAACAACTTATGGCAGTGACCTGGATCATAGTAAAGAATGGAATGAGCAAGAATATAAAATTGGGAGATTCTCTTCTCAGGGCTAATTCCAAAAACATTTGAGACAGAACAAGAAGCACTACGCCTCAAACATGCCAGACTGGCTTGAGTTTCATCTAAGGTCTCAAGCAAAGTCAGGTCACTATTCTTCAATGTGAAATCAAGAGAGTAATGGGTGGGCATTCAGCTGGTCTAATAAAAATTCACAGATCTGTAAAACATTGCTGCCTAACCGTTAGGAATTTATTCCAATAGTTGCTTTAGAAAGGAAATGAGGTAGCATATTGACCAAGGGCAGTGTTTTACAGCTATTTTGTAGATAATTCAATTTTGTTGCTGACAATTTAGAGAATAATGTAACAATGCCTGGATTTTTTGTCCACCCTCTGATACTATCATTGTTGAAAATTGAAATAAATACAATACAGCCTTAGAGGAGGGAAGACACTAATGAAATAGTGAAAAATCCTTTGAGAAGGAAACTCCTGTAGGAATATCAGGGTTTCATTGCATGCCTTTGGGTTTGATGTGTCACTACTGAAATGTAAAAAATAACTGTGTCTAAGATTGATAAGGCAAAATTACTGGGCCTATAAGGAACTCCTTGAAAATAAGTTCTAGTAGGCCATAGTTCAACAACCTGGTGAGTTACATGCCAACATGAGAGAAGTTGCAGGCAAAATTTTTGCGCTGTGAAATTTACAAGTTCCAGAGAAGTTGTGCAGAAAACTTGCTTGCTGATGATAGAAAGAAAGGCATAAGGCAGAAAACACACAAAAAATCTCTTTCTTTCTTTTTTTTTTCAATTTCTCATTTACACAATTGTTTTCTGCCGATGAGATTGCTGATTTTAAAAATAAAAAATAAAAAACGTTTTGGGCCCATGTTTTCTGCAGACAAGATCACTGATTTTGAGAGAGAAGCAATAGAATGGAAAGCATATGTAGAGGGACAGGCAGAGGCAAAAGGCAAAGCATAGATAGGGATTTCATTGGATGATCGTGATATGGCTAAGAATAATATTGTTCCTCAATCAGAATCGTTACCATCCAATTCGAGAAAACCCATACAACCACTTAGAGAGTTAAAAGCTTTAACTGGAGAAGAAATTTGTAAAATATTAATATAAATTTGTAATTTATAATCATATGACAGTGTGATGTGCATTGAACTTGTTTTTTATCTATAAAGGAAAGAAAAATTATTATTAGTTCTCTAAATCATTTTTGCATTTTAAATATTATTTTACAAAATTATGTGTTTTTTTAAGTTTGGAAAATTTATCAAGTTTTTCCTGAGTCCCAATTCAGAGTCAAATTTTAGTCCTGCTAAGATTTTGTTGAGTCTGTTTTTGAACTATGTGGTAGGCTATCATGGACTAAATGCAATCTATATCTAGAGTGCTTTGATGCAATATCCCTCTTAAACCTAACTTGGAATATCACCCAAGATTTTATTTCTTAAGATAATTCTTTTGGAACAAACAATGTAAGTTTAGAGTCATTCCAAAACTTGATTCTTAAGACAATTCTTTTGGGGTTTTCCCTTTATTACATGAAGAACGTAACATTGAAGGACTTTGGAGTACTTTGACCACCATGGTACATGGCTAGCTACTTTCAGCTGGTTAAATTCTTGATACACATAATTTTAAATACTGATGAAAGATGTCTCAAATGTTAACATGCATTTTTGGATAGCCTTTTTTGCTACCAGTGTTCTTTCAATTTCAAACTCTAGTCCTAAAAAGAATTCACAAAGCATCAGAGGATTTGGCTACAAACAATTGTTTGAAAATCCTTTGGATATGGGCTTCATGCGGTTGATCCAGATATTTCTTATCAGGCTTTTGGCAGTGGTTAACCACAACAAAAACAGTACCTGATGTTTATGTAATCTCTTATTTCAGCAACTAAAATGAAGGGTCTAATTGTAGGAGGATTTTGGTAGACAATTGTGGTACAATATGCCTCTTTGCCTAAGTCTGTGTGGCCTTCTTTTGATCCTGATTGAAGCTACTTGATTCTAAAAATCAGTCCATTTCTAAGTAAATATTTGCCAAAAGATAGATCCTGAGTGGTCCTGACTCTAATACATAACCCCAAGAAGGAAAATCTTTATAAGCTCTGTTTTGCAGTCTGTAGAAGTAGCCAATGAAGAGATGATGTTTTACAACCTGAAGGCAAAAGGGGAAAATAAAGAGTTGACAATGTATGTAACTATTGTTGCAGCACAATCCTGTATTTCCATCAAAACAAAAAGCAATGCAATTTTGATTTTGAGTTTACCAATGCATTAACTATTTGAAACAAATTCCTCAGTACTTAAAATCAGTAAGCATGGCCAACATGAAGGAGACAACCAATTTACTCTAACACCATTAGTAAGATTAAGAAGAGACTTCCCTCAACCATGAAGGTTTTATTGTGATAGAATATTCATTACAATATGTGTATATAGAGACACAATAGAGGGTGCATGCTCCATAGAGCACACATCATCAAGATATGGTTTTGGATCTATGTGCGAACTTTAATATCTAGCCAAAAGGAACCATTCTTGCAACTAACTCAACAATAGAAAACGTGCCAAAATTGCCAATGATTATGATGCATAATTTTTTTTCATGTCCTTTTTTGTGCTGACTACAAAGGATTTAGTTTTGCATTTTGTCCAACATGAAATCCACCATTATGTTGACATTTGAAATGCCCTAACATGCTGGACAACTTGAGTATTTTTAAGCCAAAAGGTTGTACATTTTTGACTGTTAGTAGAAACAACACCATTGTTTTTAGAACTACTATACCAATGAATTATCTTCTTTGTTGAAGTACCTATCATAATCTTTTTAAATTTTAATTTTTTTAGACATGTCCTTAGGATTTTTGACTACTATTTGTTTACAAATAGAATTTTACCAACATAATATTTTACTAAATAATACATAGTATATAATTCTCTCATTTAATTTTGGTACTACAAACAACCTAATGTGTAGATGTTACAAGTATTTACAATTTTTTCCATAATAATATGCATATCACTATAATGGTCTAAAAATATAATGCTCCTAAATGATGTGCTCTATATGTTGTCACAAATGTGGCATTCCCACATCTTACTTTTGACTTCCAATTTATAAACATATAAAGGAAAGGATCAAAGAAGTTAAAACGTCTACAATGGACCAAAATTCTAAATAAATTAATAAAATTAAAAATTGAAATGAACAATAAAAAAAACAATGTCTCGAAACAATTTCCTTTTGATAAAGTGGGATTTTTTTTTAAACATAGGAATGTGAATACAAGAAAAAAAAACTTTCGATATTAAATAATATTCAAAATGCCATAAAATTATTACAATTAAAACTTACTCTTTTCGGTTTTCAACAAGTTTCTTCCTCTCACACCATGTAGAAGCAAACCATTATCTGAAAAATTAACATACAATAACTTAAAAGTTTAAACTTTAACAAAATTGTATAAAACTAGCATAATATAATCTAGGTAAAATTGAACCTAAAGCTAATAGATATATATGTAATCCAAAAATAGAGTCAACCAAAACAAACTTGTCAAAAATAAAGATGAACCTAAACACATGATACCTCACTCTTTTTCCAACAAAAATCATATTGAACATCAACTACTCTTTGCCAATTATAGAAAAATATAACTCACATATGCTATTTTTTTTAAATTTAAACTTAAAAAAACTAAATTTGATCAAAAACATTTGAAATTCTCAAATTTCCCTCTACATTATCAAAACTTTCAATCTCCAAACTCCAAACTAGTTTTCTAAATCTATATAAATAAAGTTCAAATAGATTGAATCCCTTAAAGTGAAGGAAAAATGAAATGTCTAAGAGGATCAATATGGTCACCTTCTAAAGTGGGTTTGTGGAAACAAAACTTTAGTCTTTCCAAAACTTATTAAAGCAAACTGGACCCGCGATTGATATGGTCACCTTCCAAAAGTGGGTTGGGGAAGAAAAACCTTGGTGTTTCTAAAACTTATTGAAGTAAATTGGATGCATTTTCTCCAAGGACTCTCTCGTCTTGGCTATAAGCTCAATTTCTAATGATTGGTTTTGTCTATATTCTTTTGGTTTCCAAAGGTCTCCCTCAAGCTTTTCCCTCTATGACCTTGGCATCCCCATTCCTCCATGGGTTATTAATGATTTTATGAAGGGTTTGTAATTATAGAGCACCAATCTTATGATACAAGCAAAAAAATTATTGTAGGATAATTTAGAAGTTTATTTTAAAAATAGTAGCCCATATTTTTTAGTTTACCAAAATTTAGGGGTTTCTTGTAGCATGGGGTTGGAAATTGCCGAAACTAGTTAAGAAGTTTTTCTTATCTATGTGGTATCATTAAAAAACTTCTTTTAGATTTTGGGGTGCAACATTGCAAGGTTTTAATAGATTATAGAACCATTAGCTTTCTAAAGAAATCGAGCTAAATTTTTAGCTACACTTGTTGAATTTTTTTAGGTAGCTCTCCTCCATGAGACCATAGGTTAAGATAATTATTTGTTGCCTTTGTTCTTTGCCCAATTATTAAAAATATGCCTCTTTTTGAGATACAAGAAATCCATAATTTTTTTTGATAATTTCTAATAACTTTCATTCATCAACTCTTCTCCTTGGCTTCCATGAGCAAAAGCAACACTTTCCCTCCCCCCAACTCTCATTCGTTGCATAGTATTTGCAAACATCAAGAATCTAGAATCACATGAGGAAATCCTATTTGGAGGGACATTAATTGTAAAGTAGTTGAAATCCATCTTTGTGATCACTAAGAAATAATATATGTTTGTTGGGTCAAAATTGGATGAGGATTCAAGAACATCATCCTTGGGGGTGTAAAGAACAAAATTTGATAGTTGGGATAAGTTTCTAGGAGGCTTTCCCTCATAATTGTGAGCATGATCTCTTCATTTGTGTGGTTGAGAAGTTTCTTCCCAATGTGTATTTGCTACATAGAGACAAGTTATTCCTCCCATCGAAACCTTTTTGTCTTCTAATGCAAAGGCAAGGGATTTGGAGATGATAACTACATAGCGGGCGCCCAATAGTGTGGAAAAATATTCAATTGAAGTGAGAGCTTTCCCTCTTTCCCACAACTGGAGTAGCTTTGAGAAAGGTTTGATTGATATACACACTCTCTATCTTTTATTTCTAAATTTTGACGAGGCTTGAAAGGTGATAACAAATAAAAGTGGGGTCCACATGGAATGTGCCCCCTCTAGGGGAATTTTCCTTCAAACTCCTAATCTCTACTATATGGTTATGAGAAAATGTCTGGAAACTCCTCTACTTAATTTCCTAGAAGGATGGGCATGGACCTTATGAAGCTAATTGAGTTTTTTAAAGGGTTTCCCAAGTCAATGGAGAAGTTCAAATTGATGAGCTTGGATGACAACCAAGATGTTCAAGTATATGTTTTAGAGGTGAGGAGCAATTTTATTAAGTTCAATCATTGCAATTCCTCTCTCTTAGTAGCCATGTAAAAGAAAAGCCTAACTCCATATTGAGATCACCACCCCATGACAAAGAATGAGGTGGTTAGGGTGGTAGAGGATGTGGCCAAGGGTAGAGAAGAAAAAGCCAAAGTGTAGCTTGGGTAGGAATCACAATTAGACCATGTATATATATGGTGCTATTGATTTGGATGTTGAGATTATGGTGGTGGATAACACATCAAATACTGAGCATCAGTTGGAAGCTCAGGGTAGCACCATGGTCAATGCATCTCTATTTATGAGGCTTATGTTGATGACAAAATTTACCTTATTTTGCATGTGCTTTTGGCTATAACTAGATAATAATCATTTTCGAATTATTTAATTTATAGAAAGCATAAATATATTTCTATTTTGTTGTTGCATGTAATTGTTTAGTAACACATCAAAGATATGATTCATATGGACAATTTTTTATAGCCACTCTTACTAATTCAATGCCGATTCTTACTTAAAACTCATCCTTTCTAAAACAATTAGTTAAAAAATATTATAGTATTAATTCATAGATTCAATGTCAAAAATTATATGATTATATCATGTAAAATCAAAAATTAATTATTGAAAGGAGTTATTTATGCTTGAATAGATTTTAAGAATAAAATTTTAACTTCTAGTATAGATATCTTAAATAGATCTATCTAAAAAAGATCTAGATATATCAAAATTATTTTATTAACTTAAGAGCTATTTTATTTTACATTACAACTATTTTATTTACTACATACATATATGAACACATAAATTTTAATTTACTTGACAATTATTTTATTTTATTTTATTTTAGAACCAATTTATTTACTACATATTTAAACACATAAATTTTAATTTACTTAAGAATTCTTTTATTTTGCTTTAAAATTGGTTTTACTACATACATCATTTTATTTTAAATATATCAACTTATTTTGGTTTTTATGTACTTTGTTGTCAATAAAACACCTCAATACAATTATAAATATAAGATAAGAGTTATTCCTTGGATTCAAAGGAACATAAAGAGGTTCGCCATTTATTACATAAATTTAATAGAGATTGTCCTTAAAAGATGTGTTTATGTATAAAACTAAACAATATTACAAAAGAAAATAAACTTTATTTATATATTTAATTTAATAAAAAATAATTTAGATTGATTAATAATTATTGGTAACGATAAGTTTAGATAATGGTTAACAGTTTACGAAAATAAAATAAATAATGGTATTTAGTTTTGTGATTGAATAATGAATGTAATTTGGTTATGATGTGAAAATATAAATACTTCAAGATCAAGATCAAACTACTACAATTTGTGATTTATCTTGCGATAAAAATAACTCTCTTGTTGTGGAGGGTTCAATTTAGAGATCAAGGTTAAGTTCATGCTTATGAAAATGTCATGTACCTCTAGATTTGATTTGACAATTCAATTACAACTTTCTTCTCTACTCACATGATTTCTCTATGCTTCTTTTGTCTTTTTTGTTATCTAGAGGTTGATAGTATTTAAGAATACCTATAGAGGATTGTTGTTAGTGTAACAAGAGGACATGTTCTCTTAGGTCAACCTCCAAAAAACTTGAATAAATGATCAAAGACAACACTCTTCAATCTCTAATGATTGGGCCATTATTACTCTTGTTAAGCCATGCAGTGGGAAATAGTTTTAGTGTTTAGTGGGTTTTCATTTTTTGACTGGGATGGGCTGTTTCAGCCTTTGTTTATGTTTCGTTTTCTGAAAGACTTTGTCGTTATGTTTAATTTCCTCTATGACTGGTATGACCCTCGATGGTCTATGACTTTATATCATGCTTTCATGATGGACTCTGCTAGTAGCTCTAGATCAGTTGTGTGTTTTTGTGATGTTTTTGATATGATCTGCTTAGGATGATGGTTTGGTCTTAGACCTGCTGTCAATGTGTTGTTTGTGTTAATCTGTTGTGAATGGCCCTAGTTGCCCTGTTTTAATGGGACAACACCCTTGTTTTGTTGCTTTTAATATCAAAAACACTCTTCAATCATACATGTGTTCTTAGAATGATTGTAAAAATCAAGATTCATTTTATTACACCAATTGATTTATTGTAATGCGAATGATATGCAAATAATTCAAAAGATATGATGTTCTTTAGATGTGTAAAATGAAGACAACAAATAACTCCAAATACTATCACATAACATCAAATTGCATAAAATGTGTGTATTTGGCCAACTAAGGGTGAGAAAACAATAGGTGATAGTTGGCTAAAATTTGAATTTGAATACTCATGGTTTAAGTCCACAACCATAGCTCTGTTAGCTCCAAGATTACAAAAATGGTCTAGGGTGTTAATGGTCTAGGGTGGGTTAACACTGAATCTAAGTGAATAACTACTATATTAGAATAGGTGAATAGATAAATATAACACATGGATAAATGTATGGGTGTATGTGCATATAATAATAAGATAAAAACCAAATATGTGGGAATAAATGTATAAACATATAAATAAAATGATAGAAATACATAATTATACCATTTATCAATATATATACATATTTGAAAACATTCTCTTCATATAAATAAATAAAAACATGATATTCAAATTTCACCATCACAAATATATAACATTCAAATTAATATATAATAATACAAAGCCTATACATAAAAAAAAATAACTTAAAAATAAATCTTTCTTATGAAAAATATAACTAACTCAAAATTAAACTTTACACATCTAAATGAAATATTAATAATTACCTAAAAACATCCAATACATATTATTTTAACAATATATAATTACATAAAAAAACACCCGGTGAATTCAGTAAGGTCAACATTCAAGCAGAAATTTGTGTCCCAAATTTTCAATCTTCAATCAAATTTAGACAAAGAGAGAATAGCTCAAACTATTAAAATCTAAAAGAAGCAAAATGATTCATTATACAGTTGAAAAAGTTTTTTTTTTTGTCATATTAGTTTGAATATTTGTGAATTGAATTATGTGAGTTTTTTTTTAATTATTTGAGATCATATTTCATGATTCATGTTAATGGCATGTAGTTTTCACAGTCTATGATAATGTATTGCTAAGATTTCTGACTTGAAACTGTATGTGGTTTTTAGCATCAACGTTTCGGATCAAGCTCCATGATTTATGTTCTCTTGCTTGCTCATTCTGATAATAGATCGAAGAACATGATTGAAACATTGATGAAAAATGCACATAATCTAATTCAGAAATTTCAATTCAATCATTTTTGAAAAAATTCCAACTGATAACACAAATTTGAAAACAAAGATATTTTTTTCCACCAAATTGAATCCACCCAAAACAGAGACAAGCTTAACAGGCCCAACTCAAAGTAATCTTGTTCATTTCACTACTAAATTATATATTGATTTGAATTCTATGGAAGGTGAGGGATTTTCTTTCAATAGACGGGAAAAAAGTTTCAAAACCCACCTGAATCATACTGAGCTGCAGAAGGGGATAGAATCAGCATCAGATAAATCAGCGTCAACTGACAGATCGCCAAAAACACGTTCAATCTAGTACTGAATGACATGTTCTCTGCGGAAACTTTAACAGAATTTGAAGGTTTCTGTTTACTAACGTGGAATTCTCTGAGAGTTTGTCTGTGTGCGAGTTCTTGATAGCGTGTATGGGATTAAATAGCGCGTAGCTTGCGTGGAAATAAACGGCTGGAGATCCATCCGAGGGATGGCAGAAAGTAATCAATTTGGAAATCAGCAGAAGAATACAAAAAAATGGGCCTCAGCTCAATCATTCAGTCAAGAGTCAATTATTTATTACTGAAAGCACTTATACTAAAATAACAATTAATGAAAATTCAGAAGGTTTAGATTTATTTTAATTAATTATTATTTTAAAAATGTGTATTCAATATGTTAGATATAATATTGCTTTCAATTGAATTTTTGATTATTTAAGTATTTAATCATATTGAGGTTAATCATTGCAATGTTATTTTAAATTATAGTGTTTCATGTAAATCTTAATATGATTTTTTCTAATATATTTTTAAAGGTCTGGGGGTAGAGGATGCGAGGATATGGTTTTAGGAATGATACAAAGAAATGACTAATAAAAGAACTTAAATAAATCAAAAGTTTTGGTTTATTTGTATCATCTAGATGTAATGTGCGTTAAGTGAACCATTCATAGTCATCAAAGATTGATTCTTGTAAATTGCTACTACTTATGAAATATTAGTTGATGAAGATTGATTCAAAACTATGGAGTTTGAACCCTCATAAATCATCATGTAATTTAATATACTCTAAAAGCATAACTTATATTAAAGTGAATGTGTTAGAGAGCTTTATAATTAATGATTCATAAGGCACACTATTTGTTGAAAGTTTTGTAAATGAGGTAGCAAGTTAAGTGGGTTTGATTGTGAGGGAAATTCCATGATTAAGCATACTTGAGTTAGAGTAGTTGTAGGATGGCTTACCTCATCTAAAGTTTCAATGCTTAACACCTATGAGCATCACCGAGATGTAATACTTGTGCTAAGTGGACCATTCATGGTCACTAACTTCACTAGTGAATCTTAATAAATCATCACATAATTTGACACACTACAAGAACACCGCTTATACTAAACAAAAAGTAGATTAAATTTTACAAAATAAATGTAATGTGTTGAATTTGTAATGACGTTTCTCTCTTTTAGCTTTATTGAGATTTTAAGCATTATTTTCCTTGAAAAGTTACTTTGTTTTTACACTCCAAATGGAATGTGTATTATCCTAAAAAAGGGGATGTCCCCTCCAAGTTCCTAAGACATATAGGATGTCACCCAGACACTTGGATGCATCTCATGGAATATTGATTTTACTCTTCCAATTATATCTAAAAGAACATTGAGTTTTACATTTCTAATTTAATTTGAAAAATCTAGCATGAATCAACATGATTCAAAGTGTATGGAAATGACATTATTGTGCTTTAATTTGTATGATGAGTGAACTAGTTTGACCTTGAAGCAAGGTATTTGGGTCATTTTTTTGGCGTAGCAATTTTTTTTTTGCTCATCTCTGTTTAAATTTTGATTTTTTTATTCAATTCTTTCAAGGTGTTTCATGTAAATCTTAATATGATTTTTAAAAATATTTTTTAGAGTTTTAAGAGGGTAGAGGATGCGAGGACATGGTTTTAGGAATGATACAAAGGGATGACTAATAAAAGAAATAAATCAAAAGTTTTAGTTAATTAGTATCATCTAGATGTAATGTGTTAAGTGAATCATTCATAGTCATGAGAGATTGATTCTTGTAAATTGCTACTACTTATGAAATATTAATTGATGGAGATTGATTTGAAACTATGGAGTTGAACCCTCACAAATCATCATACAATTTAATACACTCTAAAAGCATAACTTATATTAAAGTGAATGCGTTGAAAAGCTTTATAATTAATGATCCATAAGGCACACTACTTGTTGAAAGTTTTGTAAATGAGGTAGCAAGTGAAGTGGTTCGATTGCGAGGGAAAATCCATGATTAAGTATACTTGAGGTAGAGTGGTTGTAGGATGGGTTACCTCATTTAAAGTTTCAATTCTTAACAACTATGAGCATCACCTAGACAAAATAAGTAGTAAGTGGACCATTCATGGTCACTAACGTCACTAGTGAATCTTAATAAATCATTGCATAATTTGACACACTAAAAGAACACTACTTATACTAAACAAAAAATAGATGAAATTTTATAAAATAAATGTAATGTGTTGGATTTTCAATGACATTTCTCTCCCTTTTAGCTTTATTGGAATTTTTAGCATCATTTTCGTTCAAAAGTTACTTTGTTTTTACACTCCAAATGGAACGTATTATCCTAAAAAAGGGGATGTCCCCTCCAAGTTCCTAAGACATATGGGATGCCACCTAGACACTTGGATACATCTCATGGAATACTGATTTTACCCTTCCAATTATATCTGAAAGAGCATTGAGTTTTACATTTCTAATTAAATTTAAAAAACCTAACATGAATCAACATGATTCAAAGTGTATGGAAATAACATTATTGTGCTTTAATTTGTATGATGAGTGAACTAGTTTGACCTTGAAGCAAGGTATTTGGGTCATTTTTTTGGTGTAGCAATTTTTTTCTCATCTTTGTTTAAATTTTGATATTTTTTATTCAATTTTTAAGTGTGTAAAGCAATAGGGGACCAAAAGAAGGCTTAAGTGATCATGAACATCCAACATCTTTACATTAGAGATATATGAATATAGGGCATTGATTTAAGGGACCTCCATGAATGATCTCATCATACTATATAAAAAGATAATTGGTAGCATTTTAGATGCAATTTATAAGCTACTACTCTTGTTAGAATAAAATCAAGTCAGGTAAAAATTATATATTTTAGTCACTCTTCTTTAAAAAAAACAATTCATAATAAAGTCTATATTTTTGCCCCAAATTATTTTTGATCAAATGGAGGTTTTTGGTCAAAAAAAGTTGTGCGTAAGAGTCAATGAGTGGTTAATAAAATGACCGCTCTAGGAGAAACAATAAGCAATGAGGTTGTAATCAAAAAGGTTTTGAGGTCTCTAATATCAAGATGGAATCATGTTGCTATAATCATTGAAGAAAGCAAGGATTTGTCTACCCTTTAGTTTGATCAACTAGTTGGATCTCTAATGTCTCATGAAGAAAAATTGAGAGATTCATTTGGACAAAGTGATGAGAAATTTTTTTCCTCCACAAGCAACCAAGGCTAAGGAAGAGGTCAAAATCAAAATTCTTCAAGAGGAAATAGAGGAAGAGGAAGAGGTGGTTCAAGTGGAAGAGGTAGAGGCAGATTTGATAAGAGAAATATCCAGTGTTACCATTGTAACAGGAATGCCCACTTTGAAAGAGAGTGCAGATTAAAAGAAGGTAATAATGATAAAAGTGTTCATTATGCTCAAGAGGGTGATGAGGCTCCTCCAAATAATTTATTTTTATCCTATGACAAAGGTGAAAATGTTACTAAAAATGTTCGATATTTAGATTCGGGATGTTCTAACCACATGTCAGGGAATGAGAAGTTTTTTCTCTAATGGATGAAAGTTTCAAATCCAAGATCAAGCTTAGCGATGACAGAACGCTAGTTCAGTTGCTGCAAAAGGAGCTATGGAAGTCCATACTAAAAAAGGTATGAAAAATGTTAAGGAAATTTATTACACTCCATAATTAAGGCACAATCTATTGAGTGCTGGGCAATTGTGTGAGAAAAATCATAAGGTGGTATTTGAAAATCAACAATGCATAATTTATGATAAGAATCAAGGCAATAGGGTGGTTACATGCGTGCCTTTTTCAAAGAAAAGGATGTTCCCATTGAAGTTTGGAGAACATAGCAATAATCTTGCTAATATGGCATATGAGGATAATAGTTGGTTGTGGCATCTCAAGCATGGCCATTTAATTTCCATAGTTTGAAGATTCTAACATCAAAAACATTAGTTTCTGGTTTGCCTAAGGTTGAAGTACATAAAAAAGTTTGTGAAGGATGTGCTAAAGTAAAACATGCAAGAGAGAAATTTCTAAAAGCCAATGCATGGAGGGCCCACTATCCACTTCGGTTAGTTCATTTAGACATTTGTGGTCCTATGTAGTCAAAGAGCTTGTGTAAGTCATCATATTTCATTACTTTTATTGATGATTACTCATGAAAGTGTTGGGTTTATTTTTTGAAGACCAAAGATGAAGCCCTTGAGACATTCAAGAGGTTTAAAGCCCTTGTGGAAAATGAAAAAGGGTTTAGTATCAAATGCTTAAGGACTGATCATGGAGGATAATTTTGTTCAAAATATTTCTAGAATTATTGTGATATGTATGACATCAAAAGATAGCTCACCATTGCTTACACACCTCAACAAAATGGAGTAGCTGGAAGGAAAAACCGTACAGTGGTAGAAATGACAAGTATGTTGCATACCAAGGGACTAAGCAATTCTTTTTGGGGTGATGCAGTTGCTACAACAGTATACATTCTCAATCGAAGTCTCACCAATGCACTTGATATGATGACTCCATATGAAGCTTGGTATGAGAGAAACCATTATCTACTTTAGTTAGTTCATTTAGACATTTGTGGTCCTATGTAGACAAAGAGCTTGTGTAAGTCATCATATTTCATTACTTTTATTGATGATTACTCATGAAAGTGTTGGGTTTATTTTTTGAAAACCAAAGACGAAGCCCTTGAGACATTCAAGAGGTTTAAAACCCTTATGGAAAATGAAAAAGGGTGTAGTATCAAATGCTTAAGGATTGATTATGGAGGATAATTCTTTTGTTCAAAATATTTCTAGAATTATTGTGATATGTATGACATCAAAAGATAGCTCACCACTGCTTACACACCTCAACAAAATGGAGTAGCTGAAAGGAAAAACTGTACAATGGTAGAAATGGCAAGTATGCTACATACCAAGGGACTAAGCAATTCTTTTCGGGGTGATGTAGTTGCTACAACAATATACATTCTCAATCAAAGTCCTACCAATGCACTCGATATGATGACTCCATATGAAGCTTGGTATGAGAGAAAGTCTAATGTCAAGCATTTCAAAGTTTTTGGGTGTTTAGTGTATGCTCATGTAGCTAAACAAAAGAGGCAAAAGTTAGATCCAAAAAGTGAATCATCTATTTTTGTTGGATATAGTGAGCAAAGTAAGGCTTACAGGCTATATAATCCTCTATCCCATAGCATTGTTATCTCTAGAGATGTGATTTTTGATGAAGGGGGAGTTTATGGTCATCAAAAAGGCCATGCTAAGATGTCAAAATATGTTTTGATGAAGGGGGAGTTTATGGTCATCAAAAAGGCCATGTGAAGATGTCAAAATATGTTTTGAATGATGGTATTATTAATGATATTGATCATGAGAAGCCCACTAACATTTTAGTTCCAAGAGCTACAAGTCCACCAATTAGCCCCTCATCAATTCCAAGTGCAAGTCTAGCTTCAAGTCCAAGTTCTACAAAGAAGGTAAGAAGCTTAAGTGGCATTTATCAAAGGAGTACAAATGAAGCACATGAAGAAAATTCAAGAGGTGAGACAACAAAATTTCTTTACTTTCCAAGGCTGATTTTGAACCATCATGTTTTGAAGATCCAAGTACTAATGAGGTTTAAGTGCAAGCAATGCAAGAAGAGAGATTCCATTCATAGGAATGATACTTGAGAGCTTACAACATGACAAGAAAAAGATTGGTGCTAAATGGGTCTACAAGACTAAGTACAATAGTGATGGGAGTGTTGAAAGACACAAGGCAAGATTGGTTGCCAAAGGCTTCACACAGAGTTGTGGGATTGATTATGAAAAGACATTTGCACTAGTAGTGAGACAAGAGACTATCAGAATGATGATTTCACTAGAAGCTCAAAAGAAATGAAGCATTTGTTACATGGATGTGAAAAGTTCCTTCTTGAATGGGTACTTAGAAGAGGAAGTGTATGTGGAATAGCCACAAGTTTTTGAAGTGCAAGGAAAAGAACATCAAGTCTACATGTTGGAGAAGGCTTTGCATGGCCTCAAACAAGCACCACGACCATGGTATGCTAGGATTGTTGGATATTTTTAGAAGAATGACTTTCAAAGAAGTAAGAATGAACCTACCCTTTACTACAAACAAGAAGGTAATGATATTCTTATTGTAAGTTTGTATGTTGATGATTTGTTGTATATGGGTAGCAATTCTAAGATGAAGGATGAATTCAAAGTTGCTAAGATGAATGAATGGCTTAGAAAACTTCTTGAAAAAATTGGAGAGATACAAATTCAGCCCACAGTGATTTTTTGTGATAGCATTAACTAGTGGCATCAAATTGGCCAAGAATCTAGTCCATCATAATAGTACAAAACATTTTGATGTAAAGCATCATTTTATTCGAGATTTGATGTAGAAGAAGACAATAGAATTGAAATACATCAACACTGAAGAGCAGTTAGCATATATCTTCACTAAGCCAGTTCCGAAGGATCAGTTTATGACACTTAGAGATCAGATCGTGAGCCCTCTCAGCATCAAGGGGGAGTATGTTGACAATTGATGCTTGAATCTTTCTACATGCAGCTCACTGCAACTGTTCATGTGCTGCACCATACTATTAGATTTCATTATCATGCACAGATTTAAATGTTTAGACAATTATATTTAATCTTATTTTACTTTTTTAATTTTAATTGATAAACTTAACTTTCACCGCCTTGCTGCCAGCGCAGGGAATAATGCATGTAAAATGCATGCTTAGTTTTTAGATGTTTAGTCTATTTTCAGTTGAAGCGAACTATGTATTAGTGGAGTTCTTTTTTATATAAGCATGAATAAAGGAATAGTTTTTTCAGCCTACACCTACAGAATTGTGTGTGGTCTGTTTCCTGAGATAATTGTTTTATCTCTGTTGTCGTATTTTTCTTTCTGCTGTTATCTTTCTAACCCGCTGGTGCAGGAATTTGCCTTTCTTTTAGATTCTTCAGTGATGCATTTGATACTGGCCAAAATTGTCTGACATTAATTGGGGTCGAATACATTAACTGGGGTCGAATACATCACTAGTGACTACTTTCATCATGAAACATCCCTAGTGTTCGGATTATGCAGAACACCTTTGTCTTTGTTCTGCGCTGAGAATTTGATCTTCAACACACCTGTTCATATGTTTTTCTTGCTAAAATAGTCATGGAGAGCATCTACAACAAAGTTAGATTCTTTAGTGACTAAGTTAACCGACTTCTGTAACTTAACAAAACCATTTCAAATCCGAGTGAAATACTCTAGCAGACTATAAGATTACAAATTTTGGCATGACATTTGGTCGGTTTGAGCGCTGAAGCCAACAGTAGTTACGGTAATTCAGGTGTTATAGAGATCGGTGGAATTGGAAGGGGATAGTATTGGATTAGTTCATTTTTTTTTTCTCTTCAATTATGGAGATTGCTACAAATAATTATATGGAGGTTCAAGCTGTATTAGTAGATTTGGAGAAAGTTTGTGAGCTGGACTGAAAAAATGTTACCATTGAAATGGATTCAATGGTTTTTGGCTTCTCTTTTGAATAATGAGAAAGTTCTTCAATCTTTTTGAAGGTTGGCATAGTATGTGAAACAAATTTTTCGTCTATCAAATATTTTTGATTCCATCTCTTTTATTCATGTTCTTCAAGAGTAGAATGAGTAGAATGTTGTTGCTGACTATTTAGCTAAAAGAGCTTATGACGTTGATTGTAGTTGAAAATGTCATGGATTGGGAATCTCTTTCCTCAACCCATTCTTCCAACTTCTTTTTCATCATGACTTGGGTTGATAGTCTTCTTTTGTGTTTTAGGTGTCTTAATTTCATTTTACTGTTGTCTTATAAGACTTTCGTGGAGTTGATTTGTTAGCAAACTTTTAAGTTGACTTTATTGACAGCTAATGCTGTGTGGAAATCTTTTAAGTAACTCTTTCAGCTTTAATAATTAATATAAATTTATCTTTAAAAGAAAAAAATTTTGAAACTGTGAGACTATCTCTCCACAATGTGTACTTAACATATTTGCCAGTCATAATGGAACTGCCTCCTCCCTTCCGACGGGTAGGCCTACTGCATATAATAGATGCTAAATATTTGCTTTTAAAGATGCAGATACCATAGATCATTGCATTTTCTTCTATGGTGATCCATGGGGAGCAAAACAATATAAGCAACATATACAGGAGTTTTCCCTTGTATACGTCACCATGGATTTCTTAAAAACAAAGAAGACATTAGAATTTATAACTGTGGTACTGGACATTCAACCATCAGCATTGTAAGCGATAAAAGAATCAATTAAAGATTTACTACACAAAAGCATCACATAGCTAGGAGAACATGTATTTGAGAAAATCAGCATTCAAGATTTCCAGCCAAGGACATAATTTGGAGTTCATGTCTTAACCGAGTTTACATAGAAGAAGTTGCTAAGAAAATATGGCACAAGTTCTTCAAAGAATTTTTTGTCAACTGTGCAAATACTTTGAAACTGCGCCACTAAAACTAGACGGGGGAGCTACAAATTAGAAAGCATTGATAGTGGCTACATATCACGTTGGGAGAGGGATATCGGCTGGCAATAGTCGGTTTACATGAAAGATAGAAAACACTAGGAATGTTAAACTAAGCATACAACCCATCGTAAACAACTAGAAATGTCCGTTCCCATGTTCAGGCCTGTGAGTATATTCATAGTCTAAATGCACAAAAGCCCGTTGTATGTCAGGAAGAGATTCCAATTTTTCTTGAAGCGTTTCTCCAATATCATGAGCCTGTTGCAAGGGCATATCACTGGGTAGCACAATGTCAACTTCAACAAAGTAATGAGGACCACATGTGTAAGCTCTCACTGTATCAATATGCCGTATGGCTTTGTGATGGTTACAACAGAGATATGTCAATTTCTGCAAATAAGCAGGTGAAGCTGATTTACCCACCAAAGAATACACATTTTCCAGAACTGTGCCCGACCATACCCTGATTATGTTGAGTGCTAGCTGCACAGAAGGTCCACTATCAGCTATAGTATTTCAAACAATAAAAAATAACATAAACTTTCTAACGTACTTCAGATTTGCTCAAAGGAAGCAGAGTAATCTATATTTTTATTCTCGAAAAAAAAAAAATCCTTTATGATCAGAAGTATATACATCCTCCTCGCTACAAGTGTGCAAATAACCTGCTAGACACTAATGATCAAGTTTAAATCAGAACAGGAAACATCCTGCTCACTATAACTCAGCAACTTCCCCATTTCTAGCAAGGGTTTACATGTGGCATCCATTGAACGCAGTCATGTGCATGCCTGCAACTGTTATCAGTATTCCAATTGCTTTCAAGTTAAAGACCTAGTATGATCGTTATCATTGTCATCATCCATATAGACGAAAATGTGCATCCATGTATATATGAAGGGATGTTTAGATATGGTAGTCCTGAAAGGATCGACAGGTAAGCTGCAGTCTAAGTGTTCTAAGCACATTGTGTACAGATGCCTTGCAATGGTCGTTGCTATCATTTCTGAGGAAAGGCAAGTTCCAATACTTTTCTAGACAAATAAGCTCTCCAGAAGTTAATAAATAAGTAATGCAGACGGTCACATCTATTCACACTTTCTAAAAATAGCAGAAAGTGAAAATACATTCTATATTTAATGCGCGTTATGTAAGCTAGCTAGGAGCATACGTTTATTCATCCTTTGACTCTATTAACCATGTAGATACTACACTGCACTACTTAGCACAGAGACAGTTGCAGCTAAAAAGTAAAAGCTGACATATATCAATTTATACAAGGCAAATCTGTCACATCCCCGTAAAAAGACCCCTCGACATCAGACATCGTGTGTTCAAAGAGGTAAATAAATGGAGAAGACATTTCAATTTAATGCAACATGAGGGAGAATCAAGGGTAGTCGTTAGAGAAAGAGGAAACGAAAATAGAGTAAATGCAGGAGACAAACACAACTAAAGAAGAAATGGCGTAGTACGCAGGAAGGGGGCGTGGGTCGAAAGAGAGGTGTTCGTGCCATTAAGAAGCATGGCGCAGATGAAATGGAAGGGGTGTTTGTCTCATTAAATGAGCATGGCGACCCTTTTCTTGCCATGGAAATAGCAGGTCGCACAGGGAAAAAAATAAATAAAATGGAGCTGGTAGGTGTAAATGCCACAAACTCTAGAACTTTGTCTGCGTCCTTGTCTGCACCATAAGGGGAGCTCGTGAATGGGCAATGGATATCAAGCTTAAAAATATGGAAGAATAATATAGGATTTTCGGGAGAGGATGTGGGCCGATAGGGAACATGCAGGAGGGATGTAGAGAAAACCCATGAAACCTAGGAGGGAACATGGGCAGGAAGAAGGAAAAAAATAAGGAGAGAAAAAGAGAGCAAGGAGTTGCAGGGAAAAGGGAAAAAATAATCATAAAAAGGACACTAAAGGGGAGCTCACGTTGAATATAGACGCCCATCAGGTTTGAAGAAATCCTCTAGACAGAGGGTCGTAGGGAGAGGGTGAGTGAGAGCCGAAAGGTAAACGAAATACTTCAAAGAAACGCGGTCTCCTAGGATGCAAGGTTCGCCAGATACTCATGGAAGAGGATCATTGAAAAGGCCTACAAACTTTTAGGCAAACGCCATGGGCAGGTGGAAAAGCCAGATTCCCCCAACCTTGTTGGGATCCTCCCTACCTACCGCCCAAATGGAGCTTTAGAACAGTCTAGGAACATCATTCAGAGCTTAATGATGGAAGAATTTCATCAGACGTAGAGATATTGCAAGAGAAGGCGTAGAAGGTTGAGGAGTCTTCTGAGATGTCGATGAATTGGGTAAAGGATAAGCTTTCTTCCTTTTCCAGTATTATTATCGAGCATGGCACTACAAATTCGAAGAAATTATTTGACCGCTTCACAAAGGGAGCATGGAGATGGCAGATGGAAGAGGTAAGGAGGGCATTTTGTAAGAGTGGCGACGATTTTCCATTTTTATGACGACTGGATGAAGTCCATTTGCATCTGCAGGTATGTATGATGGAGATATTAGGATTTGTCTGTTTCTTGCATTTTATTAGTGATATCAAGTTTTCACAATTTATAATGTTCAAAAAATAGTTTTTTAGATTTGATTGTGTGAGAATTTTTTCATCATCGTTTGAGCTCTCATCCTCATAATGGATCATAGAGTGCGATCCGAAATGTTGATGCAAAAAATTCTCACACAATCAAATCTAAAAAAATATTTTTGAATGTCATTTTATATTAATCAAAAGTGAGATAGGAAGTGGGATGATGAAAAGATAGCAAAATGACAATTTTTCTAATGATATCCCTAATGGTGAGGCAAGAAAATGTAAGAGGCACTATTCATATTCTTAAGACTATCGGCTCCTTAATCTCAAATTGATAAATCAAGAGGACTTGTTTAAGCTTAGGAAAAACCTTGGTTATATAAGACTATTTGATAATTTTCATGTTTTCTTATATTGGTTCTCTAACTTTACAACATTTTGACAGTTTTTAACACATTTGGACTAGAGAAAAGAAATAATTTATATTAGTGTCCATGAATAGTATAAAATGGTCGATGGGATTCATAAAGTACAAAAAAAACTATAAAGACAAATTATCATGGTTAAAAACTTTAGGTTATTAAAAGCAACTAAAAATAAAGCACAAAGGTAAAGTGAAGAAAGTAAGAGGTTTAAACCAAATCTTGGTTTAATAAGACATTGTGATAGGCATTGTAAACCCATGTTGTGTGCAACATGACTATATTAATGAGACTTAAGTGGAAGTTGACGAAAGAAATGGGAATATAAACATGTATCAAATTGTTAAGGTAAATTAGAGATATAATAAGGACTTTAGTTTATGGTTGCATAATAATATAAGTGATAAGGACTTCATTTATTGGCACTAGAACCACACTATATTGAGCAAGTTCTTAATATTGCAATTGATACTAATGGTAATCTGCTTTAGACTCAGGGGTAGGATATTTATGTGATTGTGGGATCTTTATTGACTTCTTAAATACAATAACCCTGATAGGAGAATAGTCACAGGAACTAAGAAAAGGGTACTATGGTTGTGTTGGTCCAATGGATATAGTGTTGCCAACTTTCTTAAGTAGGATTTTAGTCCCCAAAAAAGTAGCCTCATGTATGTTCTCTCTAAAGTCTAAATATAATTTATAGATTGTAAAGAAAATAATTTAAATAAGAATTTTGGTCATATTGAATATGCATCCACAACCATTTTAAGAAATGACATTACTTTAATAAATCCCTTGCTGATGACTATATTTCTTTTTTTTTTGATCGGTGATAGGTTTAATTTTATTAGTATAAAGATAAAAGAGGTTATATAATAAGGCCAAAAAAAACTCCATACAAACCCTATCAACTCCACTCAATTTTGATAGAACTAAGGATCAGACCCCAAACCCACAATTCCATTCCAAATAAAGATAAAGATTTAGACAAACAAACTACCCAACCTCAAAACAGCAATCAAAGGCACCCATTCACAAGTCAGCCCTTTGAGACTTTCTTTGGATGACCTTTAGTCTGAGATCGTAGGACCATAGCAAAAGATTTCCTCCTCTCCTTCTTCACTTTCTTTCCCACAATCGAATGCCATCCATCCTCGACCCCTTCAGCCTCTTTCTGCCAATCTAGGGGAAAATCTAGGGGACTCCTCAATCTGCCAATTCCACTACTTTCTTGCAGATGCTGATCATTATCCATCTGCCTTTCTGCATCTTTCTTCCGAGGAGTTGAATTTTGAAGATTCCTCCTTGCTCCCTCTCCCCTGCTACCTTGCTAAAACTAGTTATTAGCCTTCCCTTTTCCCGCATCTTTCTTCTGGGATCTCATAACACCTTTCTTTTCTTACAATTTGGGGTAGCAGCCCCGTTCTTGGTAGCCAAATCCTTGACACTAATACTAGGAGCCATATTAGCATTGTTTACATCTAAAAGACCTTCTTGATTAGGCTCCATCGAAAACTGTGACTGCTCCACACAACTTTTCTCTTGCAAAAGTTGTCTTTCTGCTTGCAATGGTTCCTCTAAAGCTCTGCTCTTCTCCACAATGCCTTTCAGCTGAGTACTCCCTTGTTGCACCTCATGCTTCTCCACTAAATAGTGCTGGGTGGATGCACCCTTCCACCATGAAGTTGTGCTTTTACTTATGAGTTTGGCACATTCTGCTACCAAGTGCCCCTTTTGATGACATTTTCTACATCTGAAAGGAACCCCTTCATAGTCCAGGGGCTACACCCAACAACCCTTTGTGAGTTTTAAGCAAATCTCCTTCGAGGGAACCTTGGAGATGTTCATTTCTACCAATATCCGGGCATATGTAGAATGCAAAAGATTAGAAGAGCCTTCATCCACCATTATGAAGGTTCCTATTGAGTTCCCTATGGCCTCCAAGCAACCATCGAACCAGAACTGAAGGGGGAAGTTAGGAAGCCTCACCCAAAGGGGAACCATCTCAAAAACTTCAGTTGCTGGGTTGAAGGCCGGATGCCAAGGCTTTAACAACAGAACATGCTTCTCTTCCCATCCCCACTGATTCTCATAGAGGATTTTATTCCTATCCTGTTCTTTTTCAAAAACAACAATAAAGAAACCCTTGGCCATGGGGTAGATCTGAACATACCCATCCAGTAGAGGTTTCTAGTTGTTAGAGATCCACTGGTGTAGAGCTGGTAGGCATGGCCAGAAGCCCCTAAATCTCCCGATTAAACCCAGCCCAGAGAAAACCTCTTCATTGTGGATTACTTCTCCCTTCAACTCCCCGTCTAGCTCCAAGGTGATTGTATCCGAAGTAGGCTGTGAGGCAGGATACATCCTTTTCCCATCACTGATTCATCTTTTTGGATGTTTTCCCTCCTTATCGAGCCTAGAGCTGTGATCTTCTAGCCTCAGCTTCTTACACACCTTATCTGTACCAGCTCTATTCCTCACATCAATGACCTGAGCAGTTTTTTCTAGGCCTTCCTTGACCACAACGAGTTCTCCATTGCGTGTTACTGGCGAGAGCCCTACGTTCACTGAGGAGTCTAGGCTTGCTAATTCTATAACACCGACGCCATTAGCTATGCACTCCCTAGCGTCCTCTGCAACTCCCTTCCTAGGGCACTTTGGATGGGAAAATCCCTAGCTAGCTCCAAAGCGATCCGACCGTTGGCAGCCATTTTGATGACCATATTTCTTAATATGGGGTACTTAATCTATATATTAGGTCGGTCGTACAATCAACTAAAGCTATTAAAGCCAGTAGTGGTATAAGATATTTGTGTAATCATCATGTTTTTAGCCCATGGTTAAGAAAAGTGTCTTGGACCTTAATACCGATCTTGAAATTAAATTGTCATATTGTGAAGAGTTTCTAGTAGGCTTGGCCTTAAGTGAAATATTATGTAAGATTATGATGTCATTATTTTAGAAATATTATGTAGGATTATTGTGCCATTAGTTTGATTAGTAATAATATCAATGCCAAATATTTATTACTAGAATCTTTCATAGGATTGGTATCAATGTGTCTTTTAATTTAGTAAACTATGAGTTTTTAGATACTTGTAAATATTGAGAAGATATCAAGATGTATATCTAATTATGTTAACATTTGGGAAATTATATTATGTTGGTAGAAGGCACAATGAATGCTTTTAATGTCGTTGTAGCCTCCTTTTAAGTAATGTAATAATAAGATATGCTATATAATTTCTAGTATGGTATTTGGGTATCAGAAAAAAGTCTTTTGATTGCTACAAGATACAAATTGACCCCTTTAGTACAAGAACCTCTATATTGAATCTATTATGTGAATTTCAAATGAAAGTACAGGTTTGTGTGGACAAGGTAATTTTGTAATGAGTAATAAGCTTAGCCCTTGTGTCGATGAGATGAACCTTGGAAAGTTCAAGCTAGATTAACAACAGTGAGGAGTCTAAGCTGATATATGGAGGTCCTTGTTTGAAGCTCCTCAATATAGGTTTACTAAATTGTGAGCTTAGTTAAATATTTTCCTACCTATTATCAAGTGTTAACAATTGAGGGGAATCACTAATGAAACCTGGTTTATGGGTTCACCTATGTGTAGGTGCTTTGAGAGACCTTGTGAAGATAACTACATGCGACTTTGATCTCATTTGGAAGCAAGTATGTAGGAAATCCTTGGGCAAAATATGCCCTTGTGACCTCAAGTCCTTAGGAGGAGGGTTTAGGGGGGACAACTCCAAGGTATGAGGTTGTTCCTATCTTGTTTGACCTTCCCTCCTTCGTAAGCTTCAATTTGAAGCTGATATGGGTACTAGATGGGTATGAATGAGTTAAGGAAATCTATAACTTGTTTTAATACATGATGTGCTTTTGAATAGTAAGTTGAATGAAATAAAGGATTGACAACTTTATAGTAGGTATTTTTCTAGGTGCACATGTTGCCTGCAATTCATCTTGTGTTAGTCCCATGTAATTCTTATGTGTGGGTGTGTAATTCAACTCCATATCTAGAGGTATATATGTATAGGCCAATGGATTTGTGATTGTGATATATTTATCTAGGTCACCTAACCAGTATTGTGAATCATGCTATGAACGACTCACCCAAGTGTGAACCTCTATGTGATATTTGAATAGTGATTGGTAGTCATTGAGCCGTGCTAATGATCAATGTCTGGACTACTGCTAGGGATTAGTCGTTATTCATCGGGTTTAGAGAGGTGGATTGTTAGGGACTACCCTAGTTATGATACTGTAACAGTTAGAATGTTGTCATTGGACCATGCCATCGAATTTCTAGAGCTAATATTGTATCTTTTGGATTAGCCAACATTCACTTGGTTCACAAGGGTGGATTGCTAGGGGCTATCCAAGGTTTGATACAGTAACAGTTGCACAGGTAGTTACCCTATCATGTGGGTAATGGTAACCAGAGCTAACCATTGTATTAAGAGGGTTCATTAGAAGTCACATATATAGCATGGAGGTGACAGATTCCAAGTGCTACTCGAGATTGTGAAGAAGATAGTTGACAATATCATTAAGGTCACAAGGTGGTATATGTCAGAAAATACTTCTTAGGTGGACAAACTCATTGCTAATAGCTTATAAGTGATTAAAGTTGGAATTCATCGGGCTTGATAGGTTCACTACTTGTGGAAAGTTTCAAGGGATGGAGAATGGACCCTTGGTGTAGTACAGGATGCATTTCAAATCCCCTTCCCGGTTGTCAAATGGTATAATTGGCCTTGTTGGGTTGAGGAGGAACCCCCGTTGTAATATGGGATACATCAAGTCCTCTTCCTGTTGTTTGATGGTGTAAAAGACCAGAGAAAAGGATGGACCCATGGTGTAGTGCATAATGCACCGATATTCTTTTTCTATCTGGGATGCACTATGGACTGGTGTGTGTTAGCCATTATGGATGTGTCAGTTATTCATTGTGTATATGTTAATCACTCATTGTGTAAATGGTCTTGAGCTTTATGTACATTTTTATTGATGCCCTTGCTAGTGATGACATCAAGTAGCATGGGTTGATTATCATCACAGTTGGCGGTGGAAATTGGAGAAAATGATGGGACCCACAATGTAGTATGGGATGTACCAACATTCCTTTTCCAAGTGAGATCTACTTACAGGCTTATGCATTTTTGAATCAGGTAGCAGGTTCATTCCTTATGTAAACATGTTATGTATTGTGTGGATTGTTCACACTGGATATATGTGATGTATGATGGAGCTAGCCATTGTGGTATATGTGATGAGCGTATGAGCCAATCACTATTATGCTTGTGATGTACATATGAGATAGTCACCATTGTACTTGTGATACATGCCTATGAGCTAGTCACTGTTATAGTTGTGATGTGTGTATGAGCCACTCTGCACTACTGTATTTGTGATGTGTATGAGCTAGTTACCTTTTATGTATGTGATGTATGCTTGAGAATCTCAATATGTATGTGATCTTGGGATTACATGGTAAGATATGACCCCTGTGTATTTGTGTATGTTGTACACAGATGATTGGTAACATGTTGGTATGGAAGTAATACTTATGGAAAATTGTTAGTATTATAATATATTTGGATTAAGTTGATGTTTTATGCTTAACAAATAGACCTGTTAAAGGTGAGATCAGAGCTCATACAAGAGGAGAGAAGGAACTCCCTCTAACAATGAAGTGCGAACTACGAAGCCTCTGATTTCCCATGAGAGCATACATAGGTAGGGCCATTATGAACCCTCGAGGTTTAGATCTAGGTCTAGGAATGACCCTAACCTTGGGAGCTTACTACTCTTGTGTGTAAGCATATAAGTGGTGATGTTGAGTTGATGCCACCATGGCGAATGGAGAAGTTATGAAGTCAACACTTCTAAGCTAGATGGAAGATGCTCAAGAAATTAAGTTTGATGTTTGTTATGACTTGATAAACAAAAAAAAAATAGTAGCAGTCTAGGGGTGATTGTTACAAAATCCCTTGAACTCTCCACTTCTCTAGACAAGGTCTCTATCATGAAATCAACATACTCTTTAGTGAAGGAAAATAGCACTTCACAGAGCTAAGGTTCCATCACAATATAATGCGTATTTAGGCAATGCATGAAAGTGTGTTTCCAAGGGTTGCAACAACAATACAACCAAAGTAAGTATGTGACATCTTCCAAATTGTGTACTAAAGTATGGTTGAAATAGAAAATAAAAAGATGTAAATGTTGAGAAGAGATTTTGACACTCACATGCTTATAACGGATTTTGATTTTGTGGAATTTTTTTTTACTCAATTTATTGGTCTATTTAATCAACTTAGGTCTTATGGTGATACCCTTGAAGATAAGAGAATAGTAGAAGAGATTTTTAAGAGTGTACCCACAAAGTTTGAGTCTATTGTTGTGGTCATAGAAGAGACAAAAAATCTTTCATAGTTTTTTGTAGATGAACTTCATACATCTTTAAGTTCTCATGAGCATAGGCTAAGTCATTCTTCTAGCTCTTCCTTGGAGCATGTTTTTAAGTCACAAGTTTTTGTTATTCATGTAGAGGTAGAGGGAGATCTAATTAAAAAAAAGAAGAGATAGAAATTCATCAAGAGGTGGAAGAACCAATTCACCAAATTGAAGTGGAAGCAACAACAACCAAAATATAAGTCAAAACTAGTCTCATAGCCAAAGGTAGGGAAAATCTCAACTTCAATGTCATTACTACAAAATGCATGGTCATTATGCACATATGTAGAAAAAGACAATTTGATTTTAGCAAGCAAAGCGTAAACTTAAGAAAAATAAATCAGAATCATGTTACTATGTTTTTTGTATGCAATGTTGCTTAGGAGAGTCCAAAAGATGTTTGGTTTCTAAATTCAAGTTATAGTAATCACATGATTGCCAATTTAGAAATGTTTCAAATCTGGATAACTTACTAAAATTAGATGTTATCTTGGGTAATGAGAGTCTCTATCATGGGAAAAAAATAATGTGAATATTCTAACTAAGTAGGAGGAGAAAAATCTTATTTTAGATATTTACTATGTGTTGGGTTCAAAGCATAACTTGATGAGGATTAGACAGTTTGTTCAGAAAGGGTATAGAAGGTTTTAAAAAAATAATGAATGTATAATTTTGGATCAATTTTCAAGAGTTTAGTTAATAGCCAAAGTTCAAATGGCCAACAACAAAATATTCCCTTTAAGGTTGAGACTAGATTTGAGGGTGGAATTTTCTCAAGTTCACCTCTAAGGGTGACCTCAAGTGGGTTAAGAAAAACTCAATTTTTTTTAATAGTCCCACTTTTAGCCTAGAAAGATATTGCTGAAGCAAAATTTTAATAAAATTAAAAGATGAGAATTGGCATTGGCAAAATGCGATCTAGACACTTAAACTTTGGGGTCTAATTTTGCTACACAAGAAAATAGGGTAAAAGGTTTTCTATTGATAGAAAAACTAAATAGAGAATGTGAAGAGTTCGTTTTGGAAAAGTAGCACAAAGAGTCATTTCCAATTGACAAGCGATTTAGATCAAAGGCACCATTGGAGATTGTTCACTCTGATTTGTGTGGAGACACATTCAATTGGTGGATGCATTCATTTTTTGATATTCGTTGATAACTACACTAGGAAGATATAGGTGTATTCCTTGAAGCATAGGCTTGATGTTTTCAAGGCCTTCATCAATTCAAAGCCTTAGTTGAGAAGCAAAGTGGGCACTATATCAAAGTTCTAAGAACAAATAGAGGTGTCAAATATATCTCAAATACACTTGTAAATTTTTGCAAGGATCGAGGAATCCACAAGTAATTTAGTATATATCTCAATAGAATGGTTTAGTAGAGAAAAATAATAGAACAATCATAAACATGGCTAGGGGTATGTTGAAGGCCAAACATTTACCAAATAAGTATTTGGAAGAGGTTATATCATGTGTAGTCTACATAATGAATAAATGCCCAACTAAGTGTCAAGAACATGATTATGAAAGAATTATGGAGTAGAAGAAAGCACGTTGTGGTTCATTTGGGATTGTTTGGATGTGTGACATATGCATTTATGTTTTAGTTGAATCGAGAAAAAAATTGGATAATGTAGGTAGTTTAGTATATACCTCAATAGAAAGGTGTAGCAAAGAGAAAGAATAGAACAATCATGGATATGGCTAGGGGTATGTTGAAGACCAAACATTTACCAAATAAGTATTGGGAAGAGATTAAATCATGCGTAATCTACATAATGAATAAATGCCCAACTAAGTGTCAAGAACATGATTACAAAAGACTTGTACATGGAGTAGAAGAAAACACGGTGTGGTTCATATGTGATTGTTTGGATACATGTGGCATATGCACATGTTCTAGTTGAATTGAGAAAGAAATTGGATAACAATAGAGAAAGTGTAACTTTATAGGATATAGCGAGGATACAAAATATCACAAATTGTATAAATATAGTGTTGCTCATATACGAGTGTTTGGATGTGTGGTATATGCACATGTCCCAAATGAATTGAGAAAGAAATGGGATAATAAGGGGAAAAATGTATCCTTGTTAGATACAAGAAGAACACACAATCTTACAAATTGTATAATTCAATACCTAGAAAGATAATTATTAGTGGATATGTGTTATTTATAGAAGAAGAAGCAACAAATGGAATTTTGGAGAAAATAAAAATATTGATTCTAGTAGGTATTCCCGTTGTGGTACCTCCTTCCATGCCCACTCAAGTTTAACAAGGTGGTCCACAAGTGACAATTCATCAAGCATAAGGATATTCTCACACATTTAGGCAATGACTCTATTAAATGAACAATGACAAATACTACAAGGTCCATTTGATTTGACACTATTTACAACATGCATTTTAGGTGCAAGATTATCAAGTCTAAATCCTTCAAGATATACTTTAAGTGATATGTCAAATATAACATTAGCAAGTCTAAGGAGATAGAAAACAATAAGCTTGAAGGATATTTATGATCAAAATAAAAGATAATATTTTCTTATTTTCACAAGAAATTGATCTCTCCTCCATTTTGAAGAAGCAATTAAAGATGAAGATTGGGAAAAACTCATGGATAAAGAGATTGATGCTATAGAGAAGAACCATACATGGGATTTAAAGGATCTTCTATAAGGAAAATATGTAATAGGAGTAAAGTTGGTTCATAAGACCAAATTTAATGTAAAAGGAGATGGGTAGAAGCATAAGGCAAGTCTAGTAACATAGAGTTCACAACTCAAAATTGACTATAATAAAATATTCTCCAAGAACAAATTTGAACATAGTAAAAATAATATTCACAATGTCGTTAGTATATCAAATGGATGTAAAAGATACATTTATAAATGGTCTCTTAGAAAATGTATATGTGCATCTGCCACCCAGATGTAAGATCTTAGATCACAAAGATAATATCTATAGACTCAATAAAGCACTCTATGGAATAAAGCAAGCCCCTAGAGCACGGTTTAAGAGAATTGACTATTACCTTCTATAGAATGACTTCAATAGGTTTAGTAGCAAGCCTACAATATACAAAAAATGAATGAACAAGAACAAAATCTCAATGTATATCTATATGTTGATGAGTTGATATTCATAGATAATTTATCAATTGATTTATTCAATGGAGCTATGAAGAAGGAATTTGAGAAGACCAATCTTGGTCTCATGAATTATTTTCTTGGCATTGAGGGGAATCTATTAGAAAATGTCATATCCATTTCCTAAGCCATATTATACCAAAGATATTTTAAAAATGTTCATATGGTAAACTATAAGCTAGGAACAACACTAGTTGTGTCAAGTTTGAAGTTAAGCAAGGATGAAAAGGGATCTAATGTTGATCCAACATTGTATAAAATACTCATTAGTAATCTGATATCCTTTACAATCACAAGGTTAGATATAATGTATGGTGTGAGTCTTATTTCAAAGTTCATGGAGTTTCCAAAAGACTCTCATTGGAAATCACAACAAATAATTTTGAGATATGTGTGTGGAACTAGAAATCAAATAACTTTGTGTTCAAAATTAAATGAGTTCAAACTCATATGATACATAGACAATGATTGTGCAAACAACATTGATGATAAGAAACATACATTTGGTTATGTTTTAAATTTTGAATATGTGTAGTATCATGTGCATTCAAGAAACAACCCATTGTCACTCTTTCATTAGTAGAATCGGAGTATGTAGTAACAACATGAGCAATGTATCAAGTGATTTGGATGAAAATAATGTTAGAAGATTTGATGTACAAATAGGAACAAGCAGCAATTTTTTTTTTGCAACAAATCAACAATTGCACTTTCTAAAATTCATGTATTTCACAAGAGGATTAAACATATAGACACCAAATACCACTTATTGGAGAATTAATTAACAACACAGATTTATTTGAAATTTTTTACTAGTATGCAAACATCTTCACCAAGCCATTAAAAAAATAAATCTTTGAATATCTAAAAGAATGTTGAAGTGTCCTAGATGATGGTAGTTATGATTAAGAAAGGGTGCTGAAAAATGTAATTCCAACCACCATTATTATTCACATAATATCTCATTTGGTACAGTTCTTTCATTTATTAGAGTTGATTTTTGTATAAAATGATTTTCTCTGCCTTGCTTCTATCCTGTTATACTTTTTAATATTACCTACAATCTCTACCTATGTAGTATGTACATAAAAAAAAAGCTCATAGATATATATTAAAAAATAGTGGATTAATTTAGTGCGTGTAAAATATTATGCGTATCCAAGGCAGACAAAATAACTGTTTTTGTGACCTCTATGTTTAAAAAAAAATCTCTCAATTTTATTGCAAACCCAGAAATTATTGAAGTGAGAGAAATTTACAGCACTCAATTTTTTCTATATATGAAGTGTAAAGAACTCAAACTCTCCATAATTTAACTTTCTGTAGAAGCCTCTTTTCATCACTGAAAAAAACTAATATATTGTGTCCTTCATTCTGTTTCTATACTCTTGTCTTTTCGTTCGATACCAATCATAAATAGATATGCAATCTTTACAATATGACATGAAATAATCAAAACAGCGAATCTGATGACACACCTCAGATTTGAGATTATATCACCATTTTCAGTGTAAAGATAACTATGAGAAGAGAAATAAAGGATACAAAATTATTTACTAATCAAATGTTCTAATTTAGAATATATTCACATGCATAACATATAGAATACATAGACTTGGCAAATCAATGGTTGTGAAACTTCAATTAACACCCAAAGGAGTATTGCCTTTAAACAATCAATAAGACATGGTAAACCAGACGAGGAACAGGGAAAGAAAGAAACCAGAATACTGGAAAATATATTTTTTGAAATTATACATGATGAAATAAAACCCAAAAGCTTAAATATATATAATGAAATGAAGAGAATAACTTCAGGCATCTAATGTAGGACACATTCATGAATTCTGGAAAGGACATTCCCATGTACATTGATCAGTAAGAAGTAATATTTAACATAGATTTTCATCAAAAGCACTTTTCAGGCATATTTACACCACAAAGGAAGGCAAGGAAAAACTTTATAGAACCTTCGAAGAAAATGAGAAGTGTCATATGTTATTACCGTGTAAAGTTAATGGTCAGAGAAGTGCTTACCACTATTGCTCCAGCTGGATCTATCCACCAGTAAAATCTACTCACAAGAACTGCAGTAAAGAGACCAATTGAATTGGCGATGACATCATCGAAATGATCTTCGGCGTACACCTTTACAATCTTATTTGAAAAAATCCGACAATAGATGACAAGGAACAACTTCACAAGAGTGACTGAAACCATAATTCCAACAACCCAGTGCCACCTATCTCCTTCTAACGAAAAATCTCTCTCCTGTATAATTTGGCAATAGAGTTGGCGGAAGGGAATTACTTATATGTAATATGCAAAGGAGCTTGTTGAAAAGAAAATACACTAATGCTGGACAGACCATAAAACGGATGAGAAAGAAAAAACAAAAGCATTATCTGTGGGTCAGACCAGAGGCATAATCTGTATTACATGTTACATTTATAGCAATTATAAAACTCGTAGCTTTTAGGACAAGGAAATAGGTCTGTATTTTGCTGTTTATATTTGCATCACTGGCAAACCATGTAAAACAGGTAAAGCAAAGCTCAACAGCAATGGTTTCTATGAGTATTTTCATTTGCATCCACTTACAAACTTTCAGTAGAAACAGAAAGCCAGAGCTCAAGCTAATGATACTATAATTCCATCAAAAACAACAAAGGGGGTGTATTACTCCAAAAAGATTGACAAGTTCCCGAGGTCGATGTATTTAAGTAAGCAAATGTTGCCTCCAAAGCATTAACAGGAAATTTACCTTTAAAACTAGTTGTCGAGTAGACTCTAGCATGATCTGTAGCCCCAGTGTAACCATAACTGAAGAGAAAAACAGAATTCCCTGCAAGTGGAGCGTTTTACTAAGAATCAACACTCGATAAATGTTGGGCAATTCATAACATTCATGTTTCGAATGACAAATATGGCATACGGAAAATTCATTGCCAGCAATTCACCAACTGAAAATTCACCACCAACAATTCACTGCCATGACAATTCACCATGCGAAAAATTAATTGCATGAATTTTTGGCGGTTAATTTTCCCTGATGGTGAATTGTTGGTGTCCCGCGGTGAATTGTTGATGGAGAATTTTCCCTCGATGAATTGCTGGCGGTGAATTTTCCTAGAACTGATGAATATAGATCATGTAAAAAATATGAACATATGAAAAAAATCAAGTTTACATATGCATAAAGAAATATTTTGAGGGTTTTTCACCATGTTATGAAATGTGGCACGTCAATGAGTAACCATAACAATGAAAAACCAAATTTAAAGAACAATCTAAGCAAACGATTTCTTACACAAATCAAGAATGGAATTCATCCTAGGTTATATCGATATGTACTTTATAATTTCTCAAATAAGTTATAAGTCTCATCCTATGTTAAAAGTGAAACTAAACCCCCATTGGCAGGGATCCACGGTAGCACATCAATGCAATTTTTGAAGCATGAAACATCAGGTTGTAAAGCTTAAGGCTAAAATAACAGTAACATCTTTGAGTTTTGGAGCTTTGCAATGCCAAAGTTTTCTATATAGATGTTCCACTGCTGCACGGGATCTCTTTAGCATGTCACAAATAATAAACCAAAGGATAAGGAGCCAAATGATCAGGAGAAGAAATGAACTGCAATTGAAAAGTCTGGCGAGTAGCTTAAAAGAGCATGAAGCGCATAATAGATAATATGCACAACTTACAAGTGGAAGAACTAACTAACAACAACAAAAGTTGTAAGAGTTTTCTGGAGACGATTTTTAACTACTAACTTTTTCATAGATCAGCAAGGGATCCAAGAATGGTGAGTGTGAAGTCTAACGGTCATGGACCGTTACTCTCCTTTGCTGCCTTTTCAATTCCTTCGATTGTCTCTTTATATTTTGGAGACTTTTAAAATACTTTTGGATAATGTAATGTACATGAAATTTTGCAAGTTTTGTCCAATTTCTCTCATGGATGTAGTCAATGTAGTCATAAACAGTGAACCACGTAATTATGATGTTGTGCGTTTGTGTTTTGTGCAACAATTGTTTGTTTAAATTTTGTATTTGTAATTATTTCCCTGTTCTTTATTCTCAACAATTGATATCAAAGTATTGGTGAATTTTAACAAAGATGGAAGAGGCAAATAAGTGGAGGGCCAAAATTTTGGGATATGGAAGCAACAATTATGAGCCCTCCTAATTCAAAAAGATCTCCCAATTGTGTTAGATGGAAAGTTGAAGAAGCCTGAAAAAATGTTCGATAAGTATTGAGATGTTTTGGACAAGAAGGCTACAACAATTATCATCCTTTTCTCTATCTAGCAATATTTTGTTTAATGTTACAATGGAGAAGACGACAAAAAATATGGGATCAATTGTGCAACATGAATGAGAGAGCTTCTGCAACTAATAGAGTTTTCTTAGTGAAGAAACTGTTTAATTTGAAGATGAAGGAAGGTAGCAATGTTTCCAACCACCTGAATGAATTTAATACCTTGATAAGCCAATTGATTTCTGTTGATATTAATTTTGAAGAAGAAATCAGAGCTATTTTGCTTTTGTGTTCTCTTCCTGATAGTTAGGAAGGAGTTATGACAATTAGGAACTTGGTATCCAAAAGAAAAAATACGATAAAAAAGAAGCCATGTTGAATTTTGATGATGTTAAAAATTCCCCCATCACACCATCCATGCAGACAAAACCATTTGACAACACTATTACAAAGCAAGCTAAAATTCATCCTCTCCAAATCAAGATCCTACCATCCCATCCAATCCTCATCACAATCCCTTACAAATTTCTATCAAAATCATCCCACAATAATCACCTTATTCTCTTGGTTCCCTTACCTTTAGTTAAGGTGGTTTTCTCACCATAGAGGAACAACAAATATCCCCCACCTATCCCCTTTCACCTCAAAATGGATTCATGTCTTATTTCCCAAACAATCAACATACAACTGCTAATTGAATTCTCAAAAAACATGAACTAGATCAAGGCAAAGGCTTAGTCCTTCACTATCATGGTGTATTAAAGCCCATCCATGCCAAATAAAATTCATAATCACATAGGCTTGGGTACACATCCAAAGCACATAATCTAAAAATGTTAGTACAACCTTTATCTATTCTAAGGAATGTTGGAGTAGTTAAGACATCACTTGATAATTAATTAATTATTAAGTCCCTTATTACTTTATTCACTTAAGCTAAACTTAAGAGTGTTTTTTTATTGATTAGATTGGGCTAAATATAAGTCAAGTTGTCTCATTACATGAGATTAAGACACTTGTCACAATCTAATCAAATCCTCATAAAGAGTTTTCTTTTTTATGCTTTTATAAGAATTCACATTCATTGTAATCATCAATCCAATGTAATTCCATTCAATTCAATTACAATTGTAGGTTAATCTCAATATCAAATTCTTGTGTAGATTCAATTGTTTCTCTCTTGGTTCACTATCAACTCCAACATGGTATCAGAGCACTAGATCAGTGACTTCTTGTCTAAATTCTAAGAGACAGGAATCACTGTTGAGTCTAGAATAGTAAAAAATGTAAGGATCAACTATCCAAATACTCAAATTGGTAAAGTTGCAAAAAAATACTTTTTTTAAAGGGCACGTAGATCTAGGCACAAATTTCTAGATTTGCCATTAATGTCCTAATCAAGTATGATAGTTGGTTTTTTAAAAAATTCTTTTGGTTTGTTAATATATTTTTCTAGAAAATTAAAAAAAAAATCCCCAATTTTGCTTTTCATTTTTTTAAATTTTTTACAAAAAATAATAAAAAAAGCAAAATTGAAGAAAAGCAAAAAAGCTTTTAAAAGAATAAAAAAAAAAATTGTTTTCTTTTTAAAATAAAAACAAATGTAGACGTAGGGTACAAATGTACCCTACAACCCCACAGGCATAGGCGTCCTACACGACATGGCCCATCTACCACCAATGGCCATATCAAAGCTATCTGACGACTCTATCAAACCCTGTTGGCCACTTCCAACGCCCACATAACCCACATTGGCGATGACCACATCTCCCAGACGACACCTTCAAAACTGATGGCACAAAATCCCATGATGACCAATAAAATATTCTACAATTTATTCATGTACTGTATAGAGCATATTTTAGGCATCTCCAAGGTTTTTTAGTGATGAATTATTTTTCAAGTGTTGGCATTTTTTCTAACAGCTAAAGCATATTATGTGAATATTCCATACTGATGTGAACATGATGTCATTCATACGACTCCTTCAAGTCCCCCTCCTAGCCCCCATTTGGCCTAAAGGAGTATTTTTTTTTCTTTTTTCCATAACTTAGGCATACAGTGTCAAAATCAAGCAAATGCGATATTATCAAGAATATGGTTCCATCTACTTTCCATTGGTGTAGGTCTCATTATTAGATTTTGCTAATGGTTCTTGTTATTCTCAGTCAAAGTCAGATCTTCAGTGTTCACTCCCGGGCTCATAACTTTTTGCTTGTATCTTCGATTTTCACAATTCCAGTGACATTGGAAAGGTATTGTAGAGCTCTTTAGATCTATTCATGCACTTTTTTAGAATATGCCATAGGTACATTTTATTCATTTTTTATGATTTCACATTTTTGTCAATTACTTAGACATCCTGGCACCTGGAAAGGATCTGTTTGTGTTGGATGACTTTATTTGATCTACTTTATATTCACTAAGGCTATCAAACTTTGATTTTATCATTTGAGGAAGTATCATAGGTTTTTCTGTTCATCCTTCTGTGGTCATCCTAGCAAAGGAAAACTATGAGTCTTGGTGAAATGACATCCTAACACATTTGAGGTGGCTTGATCTTTTGCCTTATCTTTATTGACTCATACCTACACCAGACATACCAGGGAGTTATTCAACATGGTGTATTATCAGCGATCATGTTGTAGGGGTTATATGTTATAGTGTTGATCTTGACATAATGTGTGTTGTATCAGACATTGATTGTCCCCACACACTTTGTACAAGACTTTTGGGAGATCCATGAAGACACTCATATATCTCCATACCCAAAGGATCCTGCTACAGATTTCCTCATCCCTCTTATAGATATATATTTCATACCCTTTGATGACAATAATTTAGATGAGCTTGAGTATATCTCAGGTCTTGCATGTTTTGATGGTTTAAAGACTTGTCTTCATGTTCCCACTCTTCAATTTGAGACTACATCATCATATTTTGTTGTTCCTGATCAACTTGGCATCACCACCTCCTTGGCCCCTATTGATTTAGTATAGCTACTTGGGATTCATGTATCTTGTACATATTTAGTAAGACATCCATCTTCTTCTAAATATAGCTACTTGGGATTCATATCTTGTAGATATATATCATCCTTGTTTGTAGAGTCCTATATTGCAAATTTGGAAGATTACTTTGAGGACATTCATCTCCTCTTTGTTGATAGCCACATCATCATTGGTGGCTGAACCATAGATTTTTTGGGATAGGAAGCTCTCTTACACTTCTAGGGTTTTGCGCCTAAAAGGAGAGAGGTATCCCAAAAACCTTAATGGCTCACTCAAGACTAATACAAATATGATTGAAATATGTCCAAATAGAATGTCCTAGATGCAAAGAACTGATAAAAGAGATTAAATACTAATGCCAAACTAAGAAAATGCACTTTGTTTGAAAACACATTGTGATATGCAAAATGAACTAAAAATGTATGTAAATTGTAAAAGAACTTAATGAGATCGAAGAGGTGTACCTAGAAACTGGAAAGTGATGGAGAGGATCTCTAGAATCTTGCAGAAATCATTTTTGAAGCCTACTGGGACACTTACACCAAGCTGGGCGACTTAGTCCTATTTTGGGGAAATTCTATCGGAACAGGTTTCAGCCAAAAGGGTATCCAGAATTACAAAAACCACTTTTCAAGCCTGGTAGTGGGACTAATTCACCATTGATGGTGACTTAGTCCACCTTTAGATTTTGGGAAATTCAAAGATGCAATATGTAGCTCCTGGTTTGCACTTCAACTCCTGACAAGTTTTCAGATCCGAATCTGCAGAATCTAACTTGTAGGTGTTCTCCAAGATTCTTTTAGGGAATTTGTTGACTTTGAAAGAATTTGATGAATTGTTGACACCTTTTCACACCTTGCTCTTCGAAAAATTTGCATACAAGACCTATAAAACATATGCAAAGAGGGGAAAACGTGTTAAGGGTTAGTGAATAGGGGTTTGCCTTGGTCAAATCCTGGTTTGGTAATTAAACCCTTGAAAATGAAATGAAATGAAAAGAGATTGATGAATGAACATGCAATGCTACAACTCACCAAACCCTTGAAGTGGAAATCTGAAGATATGCAAGTAGAAGCTCCAATGGATGTATGCTTGAAAATGCTTAGAATGCTTAAGTGAATGATTGATAATTGCTTGAACGATTAAGTGAACGAATGGGGAGTTTAGGAGATTAAGGAGGATGAAAATGAGAGGAAAACCCTATATTTATACATGATTATACAAAATTTCCTGAAAATACCACATCATAGGCCGACCTCAAGGTTTAGAAAATAATATCCCACCAAAATTTTGAAATAATTTTGATTTTTGAGCCAAGTGGGACTAAGTCGCCCCTAGTGGCAACTTGGTCCCACTTAAGAAATTTAAGTGGGTGTTGGGAATTAAAGTATATTAAATGATGTTTAACAGAATAATTTTCAAAAATACACTTAAGTGGGGCCTGTAAGTGTATAAAGGGGCCATTTAAACATAAGAAAGGGTTAAAATATTGATGACAAGCCTAGAAAAGCGTGAAATTTTGTTACAACACTTTGAAATAAGGCTTGATAAGTGATAAAAAGAAGTTATTCAAGTGAATTAAATATTAATAAGGTCCTAGAAAAGTGTGAAAGTGTGTTACAACACTTCACAACACTTTTACAAGGAATCATAAAGTTCTTATTGATTCACAAGGGACCACGACCTAATGTGAATGTGTTGACCACATTACAACATTAAATCTAGGAAAAACTAGGCTAACATCCATAAGAAAGACCTAAATGAGCGTGAAAATGTCCAAAGATACATTTTTCTACGCTACATTTAGCCCCCACTTAGTGAGAGTTGCTTCAAACTCACACTAAAGTAGCCAAACACATACATCAAGAGGGATCCAAATGTACCCATGGTGGCAAGATGAGACAAAAACAATCAAGAGGGGTGATCAAGCCCCTAGGATCAAGATCCCATGGCAAACCAAACATTAGCATAGAGGAACACACATGAAGATGATGTAAAGAATGAAAGGGAGATAAGGAGAAGGAAAAAGAGAATTAGATCAAGCTTCAAATGTTTGTCCATCCTGTTGTGGATCAGATCTAGGTTGTTTGTTCGGAAAATTCATACTCACTTTGAGGCGATGAAACTCATGGCCATCCGTTAGGTGCGAAGGCCTAAAAGGTGAGAAACATACACTCATGGATGGTATGCACTCACACACACGTAGGTAGCTATGGGGAAAATCATGCCTCAGAATTGGATTCCCGCTCAACCATACCAAAGTTATACCTCCTGATAACTTTAATAAGGTGCCACAAAAGAAAATGACTTTTCAAGCTTTACGAGACAAGCAAAACTTTGTATGCTTGGAGCTCATGAACAAACACGATGGCACCACATGCATGCAAGTTGTGTTATGCAAGGTGGCCATATAACAATGCAAAATGCAACATGCAAAGGATGTTCAAAGGAGTCTTTCTTAGTTCATGCGAGGTCTTTAACTTAGGGAAGATTGTGTCTAATGTCTCCAAAAGATGACCAATCAAAGAATAGAAAATCCACAACTTAGGGGATGCAGTATTGTGTTGCATCAAGCCACCAAGAGGAATACAATATGCTAAGATAGATCACACTCATGAAGGACACTATACCCAATGTCATCCACAAAGCAACAAATACATCGTATGAAGTAAGAAGGCTGCACTAAGAACCAAGAAAAGGAAAAATGCAAATGAATAATGTCAATATATGCCCCCACTTTAAAGGGACTGCTACACATCGTACTGTGAGAAATTACTTTAAAGTAGCAAATGAACAATGCAAATAAGAGAGAAAGACATGAGAGCCAACTTAGACAACCCTATGCCAAGTCATATGTTTTTGAGTAAGGTTGCATCATGCGAAGGAAAGGAAAAAGAAAAAGGAAATAAAGGGGTTTCCCCTAAAATGAAAACACCAAACACATAAGGGATCTATGGATTTGGGGTCAATATGTTCTTTGTTGCAATGTTTTCTTTAGAGAGCTCATAACTGTCATCATTCCCCAAATACATAGAATTGGAAGAATGACACAAAGAGAGTGAAAACAAAGAAAAAGAAAGAACCTTTTGGGTCAACATGGAAGAGACATAGGGTGTCTCAACACTTTGCATCATCCCCAAAAGGAAAACACAAGCCAAATGAAAAAGAAAAGGCAAAAGAAAAAAGGAATTTTTTTGGGTCAACATGAATGTCTCAATGCCTTGCATCATCCCCAAAAGGAAAACACAAGAAAAAGACAAATGAAAAAGGAAAAGAAAAAGAAAAGCCTTTTGGGTCAACATGAAAGAGACATGAATGTCTCAATGCCTTGTGCCATTCCCAAAAGGAAAACAGAAGAAAATAAAAAGGTGAAAGCGATGTACGACATAGAGAAGAATGAAGGTACAAATAGAGGAATGACACAAAGAGATAGAACATCAAATAGAACATCACAGGGGATCATATTACGCACATGAAAACACAAAAGAAAAAGAAAAAGAAAATGCAAAAGACTAGTAAGGAAAATGCGAGTCAACCATCAAGCAAGTCATCCTCCTCCTAGTCATGTTCATGATATGTCGAGGGCAGACAACTAGCCAAAGGAACAAGAGCAAGTGCCAAAATAGGGGAAGCACCAGGTTCAAGACTCTTTATAAGAGATTTGTCATTTAAGCTCATAGAAGAGGAAAACAATGTGTTCAAATCATTATGCACCTCTTCGTTGATTTTAGTGATCTCATCATCGTTATCCAGATTAATCCCAATAGGAGGACGAATGATAATGTCCAATGAAGAGTGTAACTCTTGTTGTGATTGTTGTATGTGATCGTTTTGTTGTGGTTGGGTAGGAGGGTCATCATGCATTGCTTCTGTCAAGTGTGGATTTTGATTTTCTTTGTTTTCTTCTTCATGTAACTTGCGAGCAAGGGAACAATGTCTATGCCTACACTCCCTAGCTCCTCTGTTTCTTTTGGTTTTGTTGTCGAGTTGTATTTGTGAAGGAGTGGGTTGATCAACCATAGATTGCTTTTCTTCCCTAAGGGGAGAAACAAAAGGAACCATGGAAGGTTGTTCATCCACTTTCTCCTTTGCTTTGTAAACTTGTTTTATTCGAGGAGGCATGATAGAGTTGTTTTCATTGTCTCTTGGTCTCTTGGATGATGTTGAGGAATTTTCTGGTGTTGGTTGATCTTGGTTGTTTGGTTCTTGTTTGGGTTGAAGCATGGTTTCGTCTAGGATAGGAGTGTCAGAGGTAGACGAGGACATGTTGCGGAGAGACAATTCTACTACTTTCTTTGCTTTAATTTTTTGGTAAGCTATGAAAAAGAAATCTTGTCGAGGCGTTATAGGTTCCATGGGTTCGGGCCAAAAGGATTCTAAGGAAAATTTTCCTTTGGAAGATAATGGGTTAAAGCCGCTATGGTGAACAATGAATATTTCATTATCAAATGGAAACTTTAAACATTTGTGAATAACTGAAGGGACAACTTTCATTGAGCGAAGCCATGGATGGCCTAGCCACAAACGAAATTGGTTTGACTATGGGATGATGGAGAATGTGACATCTGATGATTTTGGTCCTATTTGTAATGGAAGGATAATCGATCCTATAGTAGGGAAAGCAAAACCATTGTGTGTCTTGATCCATGCTTTCGGTTTATCATAATCATCTTGATAAAGGTCATGTAATACCAAAAATTCCTCAATGATCGTGTTCTCTCCACATGTGGGATTTATTAGTATCCCATTAGTAGGCTTGTCATAGATATGATTGGCTATGTAAAGAGGACCATTGGGGATATTTTTAAGTATTTCCTTAGAGGAGAAAATAATATCTGAAAGAGATTTCTTAGGTTGGCCCTTACAAGGGATGACATCTATTGCACCTACCATTTCATCCATAGGATTAACATGGGTAATATGCAGGATAAGATCATGATGCTCATCATCTGTATCAACATTCATTACATCATTCTTTGTAGTTTCACTAGCTTTGACAAATGAAATATTATGTTTGGGCATTGGATCAATGAAAATTTGCAAGTGTTGATTTGGAGGGGCAACAGACTTATTACCTTGATCATTAATACCTGAAATGGATAGATAGTCAGAATCAATGAGGTCTTGCACAAGATGTTTAAGATGCTTACAATGTTCCATGTCATCTCCATTTTTTCTATGATAATGGCAATAAGCATTGGCTTTAAATTTTAGAGGTAAAGGCTTAGTAGGACCGGATGCTTTGATGACAGGAAAAGTAATCATTTGTTGCTATAAAAGCTGGGACATTGTGTTATGAAGGGTGTCAAGTAAAGGTGTGAATTGTCTTTTTCGGATCTCCATAAACTAAAAAGCACCGCAATTTAATAGCTGCTACTTGGTTGTTGACATTTTGAGTTGGTTGTTGAGGGGGGTTGAACAGTAAGAACCCTTTGTTTTGCTTTCGAAATGGTTGGGAATTTTTTTGGTTGATAGGTTCAAATTTCTCAGCTCTGGTAGAAGTGGACTTTGTATCTCGACTACTAATTGAATTGTGATAATTGCAAAGGGAAGTACACAAGTGCATGAAGGAGGGGAATTTCATCATAGTGAGTTTTTCTTGAAGTTTAGTTTGCAAGTTTTTGATAAACATCTTTTGAAGGTGAGGGTCAGGAATCTTGACATCGATTTGGGAATAAAGAGCTTGATAGCATGAAATAAAATCAATTATCTTTTCTTCCTCATTTTGCTTGCATCTCATTAAATCGGCCAAGGTCTTCTTGGGAGTCATATGCACTTGGAAATGATTTATAATGCATCAAAAATTTCATTAAATGAACGAATTGAATTGTTCGGTAAAGATGAGAACCATTCCAAGGCAGTGTCTTTTAAAGTCCTAGGAAATAGCTTTGCTAATAGTTTATCATCAAGGACAAAATCACTACATAAAGCAGTGTAGGCATTAACATAGTTAGAAGAATCCCCCTTCCCTCCATATTTCTCAAATCTAGGCATCTCTACTCCTTATGGCATTGGTGTTCACAATATTTTCAAAGAGAATGGGCTGCTTCAAACATAATATGTGGGATTTTGGTTTATGGTGGATATTTGTTTTTGCATGGATGAAACATATTGGAAAAGTTGGGTTATGAGAGGGTCAGTATAAGTAGTATGGGGTGGAAGTGAAAATGGTGATGGAGTGTATGTAGTGGTAGGGAAAGTGAATGTAATGCTTATAGATGGTATTGTAGAAGAAGATAGAACATGCGATGCCACATAGGAATTAGGGATGTTAGCAGGAATAGTCGAGGAAGGAATCACATTACTAACTTGTTGCAATGTTGTTGTGACTTGAGGAGTGGTATAGGTAGGTATTGAGGCTATGGTTGAGGGAAGAATTTGAGGTTCTCCTTGGCTAACCACAGTGTTTTTTGGTTGAAAAGCATTAGAGGATGAAGGAAGATGTTTTGTATACATCTCAACTATGTGTTTCACAACATCTAGGCCTTCTTCACTTTCAAGCATGCGATGGATATTTTCTATGGTAGGAATTGCAGTGGATGAAATGTATTCAAGGCTCACTTGATGTCGGAGATGTGTTAAGTCCTCATGAATGTGAATTATTTTGTCTTGTGGAATATGATCATTTTGTGTGTCAACTTGCATGTTATTGGAAGACAAAGAGTTGCTAAAGGTAGTATCCATGCCTAGTGTACTAGTTGCAATACTAGGAGTGGAAGCTTTAGATAACTCAAGATACAACGAGTGTGTTATCGTGGGATAACATGAGTCTCAAACTTCTTCTCACTAAGGTAAATAGAAATAGGACACCAAACACTCATGCAAAGGTTTCTAAATGTGGGGTGAATGCAATGTAAACTAATAAGAATGAAATGCTTAAAATTGAAATGCAGTGAAAAATATGCAACTAGACTAAGTTGCCCAGGGTGGCGAATGAGTCCAGGTAGTGACTTTTTTTGAAGATTTTCAAAATATTTGAATTAGTTTTTATGCTTTTTAGATTTTTAGATGCAAATATAATATGAAAATGCAAAATTTTGTTGATTTTTAATGAAATGGAATGCAAAAATGCAAGCTATATGAGCTTTTCACTAATGCAAATTTTAAAACCCTAGGATGCAATTTAAACAATGCAAAATCCAATGCAATGTTAATGTAAGATATTCCTACGATGTAAATGCACTTAAAATAATAAATATGATGTTCAAAATGTAGGTTCACCTAAATGAACTGTAGATTTTTGGGGATAGGAAGCTCTCTTACACTTCTAGGGTTTGACCTAAAAGGAGAGAGGTATCCCAAAAACCTTAATGGATCACTCAAGACTAATGCAAATATGATTGAAATATGTCCAAATAGAATGTCCTAGATGCAAAGAACTAATAAAAGAGATTAAATACTAATGCTAAACTAAGAAAATGCACTTTGTTTGAAAACACATTATGATATGCAAAATGAACTAAAAATGCAAGTAAACTGTAACATAACTTAATGAGATTGAAGACGTGCACCTAGAAATTGGAAAGTGATGGAGAGGAGCTTTGGAATCTTGCAGAAATCACTGTTGAAGCCTACTGGGACACTTACGCCAAGCTGGGCGACCTAGTCCTATTTCAGGGAAATTCTGATGGAATAGGTTTCAGCCAAAAGGGTATCTAGAACTACATAAACCACTTTTCATGCTTAGTAGTGGGACTAATTCGCCACTGATGGAAACTTAGTCCACCTTCAAATTTTGGGAAATTCAAAGATGCAATCTGTAGCTCCTGGTCTGCACTTCAACTCTTGACAGGTTTCCAGATCTGAATCTGCAAAATCTAACCTGTAGGTGTTCTCCAAGCTTCTTTTAGGGAATTTGTTGACTTTGAAAGAATTTGATGAATTGTTGACACCTTTTCACACCTTGCTCTTTGACAAATCTGCATACAAGACTTGCAAAACACATGCAACGAGGGGAAAATGTGTTAAAGGTTAGTGAATAGGGGTTTTCCTTGGTCAAACCCCGATTTGGTAATTAAACCCTTGAAAATGAAATGGAATGAAAAGAGATTGATGAATAAATATGTAATTCTACAACTCACCAAACCCTTGAAGTGGAAATTTGAAGATATGCAAGTAGAAGCTCTAATGGATGTATGCTTGAAAATGCTTAGAATGCTTAAGTGAATGCTTGATAATTGCTTGAATGATTAAGCGAATGAATGGGGAGTTTAGGAGATTAATGAGGATTATTAAAATGAGAGGAAAACCCTATATTTATACATGATTATACAAAATTTCCTGAAAATACCACATCATAGGCTGACCTCAAGGTTTAGAAAATAATATCCCGCTAGAATTTTGAAATAATTTTGATTTTTGAGCCAAGTGGGACTAATTCGCCCCTAGTGGTGACTTGGTCCCACTTAAGAAATTTAAGTGGGTGTCGGGAATTAAAGTGTATTAAATGATGTTTAATGGGATTATTCTAAAAAATACACTTAAGTAGGGCTTGTAAGTGTATAAAGGGGCCATTTAAACATAAGAAAGGGTTAAATTATTGATGACAAGCCTAAAAAAGCATGAAAGTTTGTTACAACACTTTACAACACTTTGAAAAAAGGCTTGGTAAGTGATAAAAAGAAGTTATTTTAGTGAATTGTATTAATAAGGTCCTAGAAAAGTGTGAAAATGTGTTACAACACTTCACAACACTTTTACAAGGCATCATAAAGTTCTTATTGATTCACAAGGGTCCAAGACCTAATGTGAATGTGTTGACCACATTACAACATTAAATATAGGCAAAACTAGGCCAACATCCATAAGTAAAACCAAAATGAGCGTGAAAATGTCCAAAGATACATTTTTTTACGCTATAGTGGTTCATCATCTTCATCATCTTTGGAGCTTGTTATATATCATCTCTTTCCGACATGTGGACACTTGAGAACTTTTTAGAGGCACACATCATTTGGATTTAGATTCTTGATTCACCCATATTTTTGGATTGGCTTCTCCAATCACTAGTGGATCTATTTCTTCTTAGGGGGAGTGTAATGGCATAAATTTGCACCTTAGGCAAATTTCCAAATTATTCACCCTTTAGAATTACAAGTACAATAATTCGTAAAATCATCATTGTTTTCTTGATCTTCCTACATGTCCTTGTCTTTTTGTGTTGGTGGAGGAATATTTGTTGGGGACCTGCATGCATCGCACGGACGTCTGTGCATTGTGTTGCCATCCTAATAGATTCTTTCCTTTTGGATCCATAGAAGCATTATGTTTCTTAGTTGGTCGTGAATGTAACATTCTTTGTTGGGTATTGAACAATGAAAAATAACCCCTTGCCTCCATTTTTCTCATTCAAACTCATTCTTTCACTCTCTTTTTACATTCTCTAACTCACTCACATATTCTTTGCTCACTTCTTGATCATTCTTGCTCAATCTTTCTACTACCAACTTTCTCCTTGGTCTCTATAGTGTCTTCTTGCTTCAACCCCATTGTCATTGCAAGATTACGAAGCTCTATCTCCTCGGCATGGTGGTATCATCTTTCTTCTTTCCTCTATCGACTTTGAGTGCTTATAGCAAGGAAGGGAACATTGTGTCTTTGCATTTTGCATCTATCATCTTGTAGAGTATCATTCAAATTGTCATTGCTCTCTACTCTATTGTGTCATTTCCATTCTTTCCTTTATTTCTTTTTTCTCTATATCGTTGCATATTTGGCTATCCGTGGAGGTGGAAACACCAAAACATGGGTCTAAGGCAAACCTCAAAACACAACCCAACACTTTTCCTATTTCTATGTGTGCCATCCTAATAGATTCTTGCCTTCGGGATTCATAGAAGCGTTACGTTTCTTGGTTGGTCGTGAATGTAACATTCTTTGTTGGGTCTTGAATGATGAAAAATGACTCCTTGCCTCCATTTTTCTCTTTCAAACTCATTCTTTCACTCTCTTTTAAGCTCTTACATTCTCTAACTCACTCTCACACATTCTCTATTCACTTCTTTATCATTCTTGCTCAATATTGCTACTACCAACTTTCTCCTTGGTCTCTACAGTGTCTTCTTGCTTCAACCCCATTGTCATTGCAAGTTTATGAAGCTCTATCTCCTTGACGTGGTGGTATTGTCTTTCTTCTTTCCTCTATCGACTTTGAGTGCTTATAGCAAGGAATGGAACATTGTTTCTTTTCATTTTGCATCTATTGTCTTATAGAGTATCATTCAAGTTGTCATTGCTCTCTACTCTATTGTGTCATTTCCATTCTTTCCTTTATTGCTTTTTCTCTATATTGTTGCATATATGGCTATCCGTGGAGGTGGAAACACCAAAACATGGGTCTAACTGAGGTAAACCTCAAAACACAACCCAACACTTTTCCCATTTCTATGTGTGTCTACAGGTGCAGGTTCATTTTCTCTAAGCTAGTTGGAGAAATGGACTATGCATGAGTGGTGATTTTTCCTACTCTTTCTCATTTTCGTCACTAGAATCATTCTTTCTAGTATTCTTCTTATTGTACTATTTATTTCCACATTTTCATATTAAACTGTCAAACTGTAAAACTCTGTTATTTGGGTTGCAAGTAGACCTTGAGTGTCTTTGACTGTTATTCAAATCGCTATCTGTATAGGACGATCTTGCGTCCCTGATACTCCGACACAATGCACGAACACCTGGTTCCCACACTGCTGTCCTCAGATAGAGAGCTATCTGAGTCATAGTTAGAGACCCTTGTAGTTTGCTCATTTGTTTTTGAAAACATTGGTCTCTCCTTTCTTTATCTTTTGATCAACTTGAGGTAGTTTAGTGTAGTTCATTTCTTCGGGCTCTCCCGTGACTTGGAGCCTTAGGGGTGACGAATCCCCCTACTCTACATTTTTGGTGAACCCAATGTGAATGTCCTTGTTCTTATTTCCTAGTATTAGGGAATCATTCTCTTGTGTCCTAGGTGCATTGTAGATTTATGTGTCACAAGGCATGCAACTTTGTGACCCAATCTACGATCCCTAGATACATAGTTAGAGGGACTCTTGGATATTCAGAAACATAATTTAGGTAGGTCACTGTCTACTAAACACAATCATCTACATCTTTTGAGTTAGTTCCATTTGAGTATGTGAACATGGTTTCGTTCATGCGTATCCCTCCTAAAAATGTGAGTGTTGTTCCTGATATAGCTTTTACCTTGCATGATGAGCCTCTTAATAAGGACCCTTCCCCACTATACATTCCTACCCAAATTAATTGAAATGTTATAATTGGCATCTTATTTGATCTAACGAGTTGAGTTAATGTGATAACGAAGGAGACTCTATTTACAAAAAAATTACAAAAGGAGAGATATGAAGAGTCGGAGACCACTCTTTGTACTCCGATGGACTCTTTGTGGCCCCTATGGGCATTATTTATTTATCAATCTTGGTAGGACCTAAGGTTGTTTCAATGTCTCATTCATTATTATTCTAGAGTTTGACCTTTTCAAAGTTAGGTTAGGCATTCTGTGGTTAGCCTTTGTGAACGGTGTTGCCTCTATAGTTCATAAATTTTTAAAGTTTCTTCATGAAGGTACTATGCACATGGTGCATGACATTGGTTGTAACCACTAGTATCATGTGGGGGCTTCTCACTGGATCACTTCTAGCCTACCCCAATCAGACCTCTCCCTCCTAGAGGAGATTTGTTATATAAGGCTTATATCAAATATAATATTGGAGGCTCAACACTGAAGGCTAGTTATCCAGTGTCTCCTTATGCTATCTCTATAAAAGCCTCTATGGTAGCAAAAAAACAAGCTGCCTCTTCTGCCCTGTCCAAGGGAAAGGGGAAGCTTGCTCATGCTCTAGGGCCTTCTTCTTTTGTATCTGTGGTTCCATCTGCTTTTGCTTCTCATCCTATTGCAGCATCTTCAGCTTCTACTCCTATGCCTCACATGGGAAATACAATGGTTCCTGCATGGCGAAAGGCGAAGCGTCATGTTTTTGAGCTTCCTGTGCTACCCATGGTACCATGGACCACTGTCTATGGCAAGGGGAAGTCTTCTCGTGGGGTTTTTCCAGCTTCTCAACCTCCATGACCTCCTATTGTTCTTCCACTTTCCCCTAAGGTAGAGAACGGAAAGAGGCCTATTGCCGAGGCGCCTGTATCTATTTCTCTTCTTGTGGTTTTTTTTACTCCAATGCTTCCTCCTCTTGCTCCTGCCTAGGAGACCATCCTTCCACTAGAAATGGTTATGAAGGATACTCCTACGGTTGAGAAACAACCTCAAGTATCTTCTCAAGCTATGACTTCCGGTGCCTGGAATCGATGTAATCATCTTGAGTGTGAGTGCAAGCACATGCAAAAGTCTTTGGTCACTGAACACACTGCCTCATAGAAGAAAAAGGGGGAGCTAGTAGCGTTAGTCTATGCACCTCCTGCTATTGTTATGCTTTCTTCCATTGTTTCTATCTCGGTTCTCATCACCTCTATTATGATTTCAGCTCCTCTAATGGATCCCAATAACGCTCATCCAAAAGGGTGCAAATTTTCATCGCTCCCTCCATGGAGCCCCCTCTCTTGATGTCCCTCTTGGACATCCCTCTTTTCTCATAGTCCACAGACATGCCGAATACAATGATGGTTTCTACTACGAGTTTGTCTTCTTCCTCCCCCACTTTCGCTTCTTCTGTGGGGATTGTGCATCCTCCACTAAAGCATAAGTTGGAGGATGACCTTGTTGCTAGTGGAGGTCAAAAGAAGGGTTCACCTTCTTTAGAAGTTGGTTATGTCTTGGCCTGCATTGTCCTCATGATGGAGGAAACCCTCGCTTCCCTAGATTTTTTCACCGTCCCTCTTGATGAGGTTGGCAATGACTCTCGGGTGCTTCATTCTTCTCCCACCCAATTGACACATGGAAATCCAGTAAAGTGCATGTTCAATTCGGTGGATGATATCCAGGTTCTGTCTTTGATGTTTGCAAGATCGATGACTTTTGATTCAAAAGAGCTTGGTGAAGAAAACCTTGAGGGGCCTTCTTCCTTAGCCCTTGTTGTCGGAAATTCAGAGGGTACCTCTCTCACTATCTTGCCCTTGTAGGCCTGTTTTCCCTCCCCTCATAATGATTTAGATTAGAGAGAGAAGAACTACTAGTTAATGAGGACTAGGCTGCTACCTCTTCTTTATCTGCATCGTAGATTTGTTTGTGTTCCCCCATGCTTGTGTTTTTATGTTTGTGATACTACCTGGAGGACCCACTCCACCCTTGTAGGTGCTTGAATACAGGCACAAAGAATTATCATACACTTCTTTTTTTTGTATCATCATTCTTCTATGTGTCATGAAATTTCTTTTCAATATTGGGGATGATGCAAAGCGTTGGGGGCATTTAGGTCTTCTTCCATGTTGACCTAATTTTTGTTTTTTATTTTTTATTTTTACTTTGTCTTCATTTTCTTTTCTTTATACTCTAAGAACTTTGGGGATTGATGACCATTTGTTCATACACTATATTATATCTATTTGTATCTATGAACAGATCTGACCCTGAATTTTCAAATCCCCCTATCTCTTGATTTCTTCATCTTTGTCTGCTTCTTGATGTTGTGGTTCTTATGTGTTGTCCCTTGTATGTGTGACAACATACCAAAAATACATCTGGTCATGTGTTGCATTCCATAACACCTCTATCTCTCCTTTCTTTCCTTAGGATGCCATGTGCTCCTCTGTGTAGCACACACCATCCTAAGGGGGGCTACCATGTTCTAATTTTCAATAAGGTGAATTCTTTCAAAAGGATTCCTTGGTGTAAAAATTTCTTTAAAATGAATTCCATGATGAAAGAATACCTCATTGAAATCTTTCATTTTCTAAAATTTTGTATTCTCTTAGGAATCTCGAATGAAATTTTATTTTGAAAAAGGGTCTTGTATGTAAGAGTCTAAAAACTTTATTTTTAGAAAAGGAGCACTTTTCTAAAATGAAAGAGTTTGAAAACTTTCCTTTGAAAATGAGCATTCTTTCCAATGAATTCCTTGAAAAAATATATTTCAAAAGCATCCCTTGATGATAGAATAACTTGTAGAAAATGTGGTGTCTTTTAATTGGTGTGTTCCTCTGAATGGACCCCTTGGTGTCTTGAAGGGTGATGCAGGGACATCCCGATGCACCTTTTGAGACAAATTTTGTCATGATTGATAAACTTTCTTTTTTGGTTTGGTTGGGGTAAATAAGGTCATGTAAGACCATTTTGAGTCATCCTATGATGTTCTATGAGGTTTTGGAGTCATGTTGTAAAAAGTTGCAAATGTTGAAAAATATTGTTAAAAATGTTGTCATTAGAGTTAACAAAGGGGTTGGTGGTCAATTTTTTAGTTGCAAATGATTGTAACATGTTAAATATGCCTTTTAACATCGATCCCAAGGGTTGGAGAAATTTGAATGAGAAGATCATCATTTTTCCAAGTTTAATATTGCATTTCTATGTGAATATTGACTGTAATTCACGTTGTATAGATTGGTACTATATGGTATAGTACTAAAACCAATTGAAATAATTAGAGGAGAGAGTTATCTTTCAAATTCACTTGGTTTGGTAGATTTTCATCAAGTTTTGTGCGAGATATTACATTTTTGGTGGCTGCAGGTCAAAACCCTGCCTAGGGTTTCTAAGGAACAAATTATTTTGATGGGCAGAGATTCCACTGATGAAAAACCATAAATGTTGGTGGAAATATCTATGTTGATGATGCCCATATTTTGGAAAAAGTATGGTTTATGGTTTTCAAGCTGGAGGGAGTTCTCAATGACAATATGTTATAATTGTGTGTGAATAGTCTTAAAAACCCAAGGTTCCTTGTTGTTGTGATTAAAATATGTGTTGTTTGTTGATGGAAGGGTGTAAAACCATAGTGACATGTTTTTGGGGGCCTGCATAGGTTTGGGAATGCATGTGAAAAATATCCTTGCTTTGTTTGAAGTCATTACCTTGATACACCTAGTGGCAACAACTCTAATTTGCTTGTTTCATTGTGTTAATCACTTGGTTCAGTCATGAACATTTGGAAACCCCTAAAATGTGTTGAGACTGGTCTAAACAAGCTCATTTTTCCTTATTCCATGTCCCCAAGGGTTGAGTTCCATTTGTTAAAAGGCGCAGGACAACTAAGAGGGGGGGTGAATCAGTTGTCACCAAATTTAACCTCAAAACTTCAACACTTATTAACTTTACAAGGTCGCACTACTCTATTATTAATTATGAAAATGAAATGCATATAACATAAAGTAAAATCAACACAATGAAAACCATATTTTATGTGGAAAACCCAATGAAGGAAAAACCACGGTGATGATTAACTCACAATATAAAGAGATATCAAATTCGATTACAAAGGCTCACTGCCCAGAAGAGGACTCACTGTCCAAATACAAAGGCTCACTTCCTATAGAAAGGACTCACTGTCCAATAGGGAGGCTCACTACCTACTGATAAAAAATAAAACAAAATATCCACCACAACAATTAACACACATATGCAACCTTGATCAAAAGATTGTAGAAACCCTTAGCTCACTTCCTTCAAGAATCTAACACTATGAAGTATTGCTTCCTCAACTCACTTTCACACACTTTTTCTCTTTCAATTTGTGGCTTAATTTGTTACTTTTCCATCCTCATCCAATTCTTCATAATTCAACTTGCATTTATACCATCTTCAACCTTAGAAACTTTCTCCAAGGTCGACCACATACGTGTCATTTCATAAATTCAAACTAGGTTAGAAAATCAACATTCTCGTGGTGGAAAGGAATGAGAGTGGACCAAAAAATACTTAATCAAGACCAAAAATAATGTCTCAAATCAACCAAATGCTTCCTTAATTAAATTTAATTCTTCAAATGAAGTGCTAAACACCAGGTTGACCAAACCTAATGAAAACACAAATGAACATTGATGTACATGCTTCCTAACAAGGAGATAGCACACAGACAATGAAAAACACTTCATTATGCATGAGAGCACATCTCAAGTTCCTTTAGATACATCCGCAACAAGTGCAACAATCTTTGAACACCGAACTCCTTCCATCAGTCCATCTGGATTGTGCAAACACATACAATTCTAAAACTTGACTTTTGGATCACCAAACCACACATATCTTTGCCATAATGAAGAGAAAACCATTATAAGACCCATTCCCATAAGATTTGAAATAGAATAGAGGACTATGAAGCAAAAAAAATTCTCCCAGTCACAGAAAGCTAACTCTGCCAGAACGGTTCACACACTAGTGAACACAACTTTCACACTTCATCAAACCAGAAGCTACAAATCAGTAGATATCACCATTAGATCATCAAAAACAACCCTTCAAATCCACACAAGCATAGGATCAATACAGGAGAAATGCAGAGCACATACTAGAGCACATTCTGAATACATTCATAACTCTGACTTCTCTCTTTATTAATTTTCTTAAAAGCACTTGGAAACTCATAAATTCAACACATCTACAACATCATAAGGATAGCCCCATGTACTCACAACTTCTCAACAATATCTCAACTATACATTCACAATTTGCAATATACTGAATTGTTTTGACATCAATGACAACATTAATGAAAACACCACCAAATATGCTCATACTTACAACAATCTCGCCCTTTGTCATTTATGGCAACACATGATGTGAAAAACCATCAAAGACAACATCCTGCACAATATTTTGGGATGACACCTTCTCTCCCTTTTCTTACTATTTTTCACATGACTCTATCTCCCCCTTTGACATCAATGGAAAAGATCAAAAACTATGATCACTCCCCCTTAGGAGTGCATCCATTCAACTCATACTGCAACAATGAAAACCTTTTCTACTCCCCCTGCGGAGTAGATCCATTCACCAGTCTAGATAAATGAAGAATCTGTGAATTCACTGGATTGATGCACCTTCATGTGCACCTAGTTTGGAGGGCCAATGACCCCCAACCTCTCCCTAAGATACTCAAAAATATCCTTTGAAAGAGCTTTAGTAAATATATCTACAGTTTGTTCCTTTGTTGTCACATACTCCAATCTAACTTCATTCTCCAACACTTTTTCTCTTAGGAAATGATATATGATAGATATGTGTTTTGTTCTTGAATGCATAACCAAATTATTTGAAATGTTTATAACACTTGTGTTGTCACAAAAAATAGGAATAGGCTCATCACATATTACTCTAATGTCTTTTAGAGTTTGCTTCTTCCACAAAACCTGGGTGCAGTAGGATGTTGTAGCAATGTATTCTACCTCTATAGTGGATAAAGAAATCGAGTCTTGTTTCTTAATCAACCAAGAAAATAATCTTTTGCCAAGAAAGAAAGCACCCCCACTGGTACTCTTCCAGTCATCCACACAACTAGACCAATCTACATCGATATAAGCACTCAAGGTGAAATCAGTACCCTTAGGATACCATAAGCCATAATCCAATGTACCTTTAAGATATCTAAATATTCTCTTTACTGCTATAACATGTGCCTCTTTAGGATTTTCTTGAAATATGACAACTAAACATATTGCATGCATAATATTCACTCTAGTAGCAGAAAGTTACAATAGCCCACCAATCATAGATCTGTATTTTCTTTGATCAGTTTTAGCAGATTCATCATCTTTACTCAACTTACATCTGGACACCATAGGAGTACTAACCGGTTTGGAATCATTCATTCCAAACTTCTTCAACAACTCTTTCACATACTTAGATTGTGAAATGAATATCCCCTTATCAATTTGATTTACTTGAAGACCAAGAAATAAATTCAACTCACCAATCATGGACATTTCAAATTCTTTTTGCATTTCTTCTGCAAAACTTTTACACATGCCTTCATTTCCACCAAAGATGATATCATCAACATGTACTACCACTATTAACATTTTGTTACCTTGCACTTTGAAGTAAAGATTGTTGTCAACAGAGCCTTTTTTGAATCCTTGTTTAGTCAGGTATCTATCCAATCTTGCATACCAAGCTCTGGGAGCTTGCTTTAGTCCATACAATGCCTTCTTCAACTTACAAACCATATCCGGTTTATCAGATAACTAAAATCCCTCAAGTTGTTCCATGTATACTTCTTCCTCCAATTCACCATTCAAAAATGCTAACTTGACATCCATCTAATATACTTTGAAATCCTTGTAGGCATAAAATGTCAAAAACATTCTAATAGCTTCCATTCTAGCCACAGGGGAAAATGTTTCTTCAAATTCTATGCCTTCAACTTGTGAGTATCCTTTGCATACAAGTCTTGCCTTATTTCTTATAACTTCACCATTTTCCTTCAACTTATTCTGGAACACCCATTTTGAACCAATTACATTCTTATTCACAAGTCTAGGAACCGGTTCCCATGTCTGATTCTTTTCTATTTGTTGCAACTCTTCTTTCATATCTCTCATTGAATTCTCATCTTCACATGCTTCACTCATAGACTTAGGTTCAATTTTAGAGAATAAACATAGATTTACCTCACCCACTACTTTATTTCTTGTCTTCACACCTTCACTCTTATCTCCAATTATCTATTCCTTTGGATGATTCTTCTACACATACTTAGGAGTCTTAGAAATAGGTTCCAGTTCATTTTCTTCTTCTTCTTCTTCTTCTTCTTCCTTCTCCTTATTCTCTTCAGGTACTTGTACATAGATAGGATCATTAGGTTCAACTTCACTTATCTCAATAGGTCTGTGCATGTCTTCATCAACTTTCACATTAGCACTTTCAACAATCTTCCTCAATCTTTTATTGAAGCATCCATATGCCTTACTAGTAGTAGAGTACCCAAGAAAAATCCCTTAATCACATCTAGCATCAAACTTCCCAAGATTTTCATCATCTCTTTTAATGTAACATCTGCTTCCAAATACCTTAAAGTAATTCATAGTAGGAGTCTTACTAGTCCATAACTCAAAAGGAGTCTTTATGCTTTTGCCTCTAATCTGAACTCTATCAAGAACATAAACAACAGTGTGTATTGCCTCTCTCCAGTACACATCCAGTACATTTGACTCTTTCATCATGGTTCTTGTAGCTTCTTGTACCATCCGATTTTTCCTCTCAACTACCCCATTCTGCTAAGGGGTTCTCAGAGTTAGAGAAATGTTTTTTTATGCCATGCTCTTCACAAAATGTATTAAATTCACTAGAAGTGAATTCTCCACCTCTATCAGATCTTAGACATTTGATTCTCAAGTTCACTTCATTTTTCACTCTTGCTTTGAACACTTTAAACCTATCCATAGCCCGAGTCTTTTCTCTAAGAAAAGCAACCCATGTCATTCGAAAATAATCATCAATAAGGAGCATGAAATACCTGTCACCATTCAGGATTCCTGTTCTAGTCAGATCACAAAGGTCAGTATGAATTAACTCCAACATTATGGTAGTAGAATGCTCTTTTCCCTTAAGACTAGTTCTTGTATGTTTCCCCAACTAACAACTTCTGCACATAGTATTAGCAGGCTTTGTGATTCTAGGTAGACCTCAAACTACATCTCTTGAACTAATCTTGACCAAATTATCAAAGTTTACATGTCCCATTCTCTGGTGCCATAACCAATTTTCATTGATTTGAGATACAAGGCATTGACCATCAATGCCCTTAAGTTGATAGATGTTTCCACGAGTTCTCCTTCTAGCAGCAACCATATCTCTGGATCCTTTTCTGATTTTATATGTATTATTCTGAAACACAAGCTTAAAACCATTGCTACACATCTAACCAACACTCAAAAGGTTATGCCTCAAACCCTTTACATAATATACATTATTAGTGCTGTGAATTCCATCAAAGCTAATAGAACCTTTTCCAACAATCTTCGCTCTTGAATTATCACCAATTATGACCAAACCACCATCATACTTTTCAAGTTTAGTGAACTTACTTTTATCTCTAGTCATGTGATTAGAGCATCCACTATCAATCACCCAATACTCTTCATCATGTCTAGCATGAAAGGCGGTGACCAAAGTACCTTCCATCTCATTCTTTTTGTTCTCTAGAGCATTCTCTCTTGCACATTTTCCAGGGTTACCAAATACAGATTTACTCCCTAAAGCTAAAAATGAGCATTCAAATCCACACAAGCATAGGACCAACACAGGAGAAATGTGGAGCACATACCAAAGCACATTCTGAACACATTCATAACTCTGACTTCTCTCTTTATTAATTTTATCAAAATCACTTGGAAACTCATCAATTCAGCACATCTGCACATTATAAGGATAGCTCCATGTACTCACAACATCTCAACAATATCTCAACTATACATGCATAATCTACAATATACTGAACTTTGTTGACATCAATGACAACATTAATGACAACACCACCAATTATTCTCATACTTGCAACACCATTAAAGGGTGTTGTTCCATGTTTTAGGCTTTAGGAGCACATTGTCAAGAATGTACAAAGGTATACATTTGCATCTTTTATGTTGAAATCTTGTTTGGAAAGTGTTTAGGTAGTTGGTTGAGATTCCTTCCTCTACATCAAAGGGTTCTTTACTGAAGGAACCCCCTTTAAAATATTTCTTCTCAAAATATTTCTTTGGTGTCTTGCAATGTGCGTCTTTTATCTAATATTTGATGTGGCATGCCTTGGTGTCAGACATTTTATATCTTAGCGTCTAGCTTGGGGGCAACCTGACTAGACCCATATTTTTTGTGACTATCCTGCAATGCAATTTGCAGCAATCACAAGCTTATCTATCTGATTAGGCTATGCCTTATCGTCCCAACTTGTGTCTTCTTGTGTCTTATGAATGTGTTTCTTATAATTGGATTTTTTTCCTAACATGTTTTTTCTACAGCCTAGTATGTTTGTGGTGAGATCGTAGCTAGCTTTGCAGGATCAAGAACTTGTGGAGCCTCCCTCTTTCACATCTAGGTATGTCAGATCGAAGATCTTCTTCCTCGAAATTATTGGTATATTCTTTTCAACCTCTTTCTAATTTAGCTCTCATACACACTAACACATATGCTCACTAAAGTGGGGGAAAAATGTAATGGTGCAAACTTACACCTTAGGAAAATTTCCATTTATTAGCCTTACTTTAGAATTACTACTATGATAATGCATAAACTCATCACCATCTTCCTGATCTTCCCACTTGTCCTTGTCTTTTTGTATCGGTGGAGGAATATTTATCGGGGACATGCACACACCACGTAGATGTTCATGTTTTATACTATCATCTTGACAAATTCCTACCTTTGGGATCTAAAGAAGCGTTACATTTCCTGGTTGGTCACAAATGTAACATTCTCTATTGGGTCTTGACTAAGAAAAAATGACTCCTTGCCTCCATTTTTCTCATTCAAACTCAATCTTTCACTCGCTCTTTGCAATCTCTTACATTCTCTAACTTTGCAATCTCTTACATTCTCTAACTCACTCTCACACATTCTCTATTCACTTCTTGATCATTCTTTCTCAATCATGCTACTACCAACTTTCTACTTGCTCTCTACAGTGTCTTCTTGCTTCAACTGATCGTCGTTGTAGGTTTATGAAGCTCTATCTCCTTAGCATGGTGGTATCGTATTTCTTCTTTCCTCTATCATCTTCTAGAGTAGTATTCAAGTTGTCATTGCTCTCTACTCTATTGTGTCTTTTCCATTCTTTCCTTTATCACTTTTTCTCTATATCGTTGCATATCTGGTTGTCTATCTAGAGGTGGAAACACCTAAATAGTGGTTTGACTGAGGCAAACCTCAAAACACATCCCAACACTTTTCCTATTTTTGTGTGTGTAGGTCCAGGTTTGTCTGCTCAAAGCTAGCTAGAGAATTGGAGAGTGCATGAGTGGTATCATTTCCTACTCTTTCCTTCTCATTTTCATCACTAGAATAATTATTTCTAGTATTCTTCTTGTTGTACTGATTATTTCCATGTGTTCATATTAAAATGCCAAATTGTAAAACTCTATTATTCAGGTTGCAAGTAGACCTTGAGTGCCTTTGACTATTATTCAACTTGCTCTTTGTATAGGATGCCAGCGCATCCTCGAGACTCCAACATGACGTACTAAAGTTTGGTTCCCACACTATCATCCTCAGATAGAGAGTTGTTTGAATCGAAGTCTGAGACCCTTGTAGTCTACTCGATTTCTGAAAACACTGGTCTCTCCTTTCTTTGTCTTTTGATCAACCTGAGGTAGTTTAGGGTAGTTCATTCCTTGGGGCTCTCCCATGACCTAGAGCCTTGGGGGTGATAAATTTCTCTACTCTATAGGAAGAAATTTAGTTTGCAAGTAGTGAATCATATTCTGTCTTCAGGTGCTCATCATTGGCACAAGAGCTACTTGTTTAGGGGGGTGATTCATAGGGATATCTATTGTACTTGTGTGACAGAAGAAATCCTTAGGGGGTCACATTGAGTCCTCCTATCCTTCTTTCACTAATGCAATCATTTCATTTACTCTTTTTTAGAGAGGAGTTTTTCCCTTATGGTTTTCTCCCTTTCTCTTTAATTATGAGAGATTTCATTTTTTTGTAAATGAGTACCTCATCAAACCTTGTAGCTCAGACCCATCCATGCATCCGTCACTGCATTCTTCATCAAGGTTTCTTAGCTTCTCCCTAAGTTGACCTTAAGGGGGGGTGTTGGAGTAATTAAGGCATCACTTGATAATTAATTATTAAGTCCCTCATTACTTTATTCACTTAAGCTAAACTTAGGAGTTCTTTTTAATTAATTAGATTGGGATAAATATAGGTCAAGTTGTCTCATTGCATGAGACTAAGACACTTGTCACAATCTAATCAAATCCTCATCAAGTTTTTTTAATAAGAATTCACATTTATTGTTATCATTAATCCAATAATTCCATTCAATTCAATTACAATTGTAGGCTAATCTCAATATTAGATGCTTGTGTGATACTTGTGTGGATTCAATATTTTCTCTCTTGGTTGCATAGCAAATCAGTTGCTTTGATCACTCGTTTGTGATAATATTTTTGGTTGTAGAGGATTACTAGGAGCTGCGGGGTTCACTATCAACTCCAGCAAGGGAGCTTCTTCCAAATCCATCATAGGTATCTCCCATTCCTTCAAAATATTTATCACCATCCCTCCTTGTCCATCATATTGATCCAAAATAAAATCCATTATGCTTTCCCTATGTCTCAAACCCATTTTAGGCCTTTATGTCCCAAAATCCATTTTTTCATGTCCCTCATCTTCCCATCCATTTTGGGTCCCTAAGTCCCAAAATCCTTTATCCCAGGCCATCCTACCAGTCTGTTCATTATAATCTCCCATCAAGGATTGATAAACACACACATTCATGAACCATTTACAAAACATTCCCTTCATCCTCCCTTCCATGCACCATCCACACCATCCATCATTATGCACCAATTCTATCACCTTTGGAAGCAAATTGGACGCCAAATAAAAAATTCATCCCCTTGCACTCTAAACTTTGGGGTGAGATCCATCCACTCCATTCTAGCTACCTATCTCCTTCATATTACCTACCTATCCCTTATATCCACATCTACCCATCATCTCCAATATTTTCCAATCCCTCTATCATCCTTTTGATCTTGATAAAGATAGGGGAAATTATACAAGAATTCTTTGGATAATACAATTAGTTTCTCTATAATCCATTCCCATCCATAAAATCCCACTTTTACCTTTTCCATCCATAAATATTTGACTACTTCAACCATTAAACTATCTCCCCAAGCCCATGATCATGCCCTACCATGTTTTATGAATTTGGTAGACTTTCCAATAGTCATTTGAATACATCCCTTGTACTACACCTAACATGTGCCATCTCCTTCCTATTAGCTCAACTCATAATATTTCTATCTTCTACCCCCCCATCCTTCCCTCTTGCACGTCCATAATTTTCACTCTTTATATTCATGTTTCCTCAAACTCAACCATCCCAACACCTCCATCCTCCTCTCCCACTACATAATCCTAGTATAATGCATCCTAAGGCCTTGCTATGCATGACATATCTAGAGTGGGGCATGTTATTCCTCCACCACCTATTCCTTGGATATTTCCTACCCCCATCCATTCTTGTCCACTTTATCTTACCTCGTCCCATGATCTCTTTTATCTTGTCATTAGTATCAAGCGATAGGCTACTTCCATGCCATCCAATTCCATCTCTCCTATCAATATAAATACTCCTAGTAATGAAATGCTCCTAGAAATATAAATATTGCAATATCACCTTCATCCATGCTTCTTGCTAAGAAATCTAAGAAAATCATCCTTGCACATTCTTGGTCTTGTTCTTAGCCTCACCATAATTCTTAATCAAAATCCAATCATCATCATTGGGATATATTATTCCCAATCCTTGTGTTGTTTTATAATATATCATTCCCACCTCAAAAACACTTTCCATAATTAATAAATTAATCTTGGAATTTTATCTTGATTAGGGAAACATCATGTTTGCTTTTGAATCATTTTCTACATGCTCACTTATTTTTATGGTGTATCATTTTCTTGCATCTGTATTGCTCCTTGCTACCTACCTACCATAGTGGTATCATAGTCTTCTATATCATGATGCTATATTGCATAAGGTTTCTTTTGACTTATTTTTTTATGCATGAGATACATTGTCGCCCTAGTCTTTTATACCTGGGTACATAATATCCAATGTAATATCAAATAAAGAGTTCTTAATCCGATTCAACATAAGTAGGCCTTTGATCATCCCTCCATTATCCCTTCATTCCTTTCATCACCTACCCATCATATCTATCCCCATCTATCTTGCATCTTTCATCCATTTCAAGAGAACCCCCATGTTCTCTAGATTTAATTGTCCTCTTGAGGGGCATCTTCCCTAATCTAACCATTTTATTCCAATCAATTTTATTCTTCTTTGAAATGATGCTATTTAATAACAACATCCAAACAGAGGAAAAATGTAGACACTTGAATTTAACATATCATCAATTACTTAATTACCCAACCATTTCCTCCATAATTTATTGAATAAATTTCTATTTATTTGATTATTTATCTCATTTTCATCCCCTTATTAAATAAATAATATTTTATTATCTAATTAATAAAGCCACTGGTCCTCCACTATTCATCACAATTCACTTGATCTCATTTAGCCTAAAATCACTCAATAATTCTTTTTTCTAGTGTCCACCTTATAAATAAAGATATGTATTTACCTAAGTTTCTTATTCCCTTTCCAAAACTTAATTAAATAAACCCACTTATTTAATTTCCTTTTCCATCCACTTTTCATTAGTGTGATAAAATTAATTAATCCACTAATCCCTCACTTGCACACACTAAGCTTGGTAAAATCCCCTCAAATTTTGTGCATCCTCACGTGTGTACATGGGTATAGAATTTGTACACAAGGCATGACTGCTTTGTACATGGAACATGGGGCTTGGTACCATGTCACATGGTTCAAAGGAATTTTCCATACCCCTAGGGTACTCTAAAGTACCCCTTTTCAATCCCATCCCTCCAAATTCTCCAAGGGGATTCTCCATCATATATTCCCCTTTAATATTGGAATATCCCCATCCACAAACCAAGCGAGGAAACTTTTCCTTCTCTCATCTCTCTAAAGGTCTCAACTAATTTGATCCCTTGATTTCTAATTTTATCTCCATCCTTTAAATTCTTAAGTCTACCATTTATAAATTGGCCTCAACTCGAGTCATTTTCAAGACTCCATAAAATGCAATATTTTTCTATAGGTAGGAGCAGCCACATATCTCATCATCCATTATCCTTGAGCACAACCAACATGGATTGGTGCAAAAAGGGTTGGTATTGGCGACAAATTTATGTTTTTTTTTTATTATTCACTAACCTTATGGTTAATTTAAGTGTTGCTTTTGGATTGTGAGTAGAATAGGTTAATCTTAGTTTAACTTGTTCTTGTATGCTCCAATTTTTGTGTACACACTTGATTATTATGAGTCTCATTCCTCCACTTTAAATATTGAGAGTGATGATGAGGATTCACCTCCTTCCTCTCTTATTCATTATTTAGTGGTTGATTCTCATCATAATTCTTATACTTCATGTCCACTTTGGGTGTGACAAACAATGTAAGCTACATGTGATTAGGTTAGGGGCCTACTAGAAACTAGGAAAACACATTCATGGTTTCAAGGGTTTCCAAATATCTTCATTTCTACTTCCTCTAATGCATATTACTTTAACTTGTTCTTGTATGCTCCAATTTTTGTGTACACACTTGATTATTATGAGTCTCATTCCTCCACTTTAAATATTGAGAACTATGATGATGAGGATTCACCTCCTCCCTCTCTTATTCATTATTTAGTGGTTGATGATTCTCATTATAATTCTTAGACTTCATGTCCACTTTGGGCGTGACAAATAATGTAAGCTACATGTGATTAGGCTAGGGACCTACTAGAAACTAGGCAAACACATTCATAGTTTCAAGGGTTTCCACATATCTTCATTCTACTTCCTCTAACCCATATTACTTTTAAGAGGAATTTAGAATTCCTAAGTTGGATGCTATTATGTAGGATGAGTATAGTTCCTTGATTAGGGACCATATTTTGGATATTGTCCCTCTTCCCAAGGGAAGAAAAATTATTCTATTTAAGTGGATCTATAAAAAGATTTATAGAAAATGGGTTATTGGATAAGTATAAGGCATAGTTAGTTGTAAAGGGTTCTACCAAGGTTGTTGGTTTTGATTACTTTGAGACCTTTGCACCTATTGCAAAGATTAATGCTATTTAATTCAATTTTTCTACAGCTACATCACATCAATGGCAGGTTCATGAGATGTATGTGAAGAGTACAATTATTTATATAACTTGAGGAGGAGATATATGTGGAGGATCCATAGGGTTTTATTTATGATTACTCTTTGGTTTATAAACTTAGGAAATCTATCTATGACATAAAATAGGTCCTTTAAGCTTGGTAGGCCAAGATGGATTCCTTCATTCTCATAGTTGGGTTCTCTCATCACCACTTAGATTTGATTATCTATACTCTATAGTAGTATGATTGAATCATATTTATAGTTCTCTATGTTGATGACCTATTGATCATGAGGAGTTGTTATTCATCTATTGCGATAATGAAAACTATCTTTCATGAAATATTTTGATGATTGACTTGGACTCGTATTATTTTCTAAGGATTGAGATATCTTAATTTGCTTCTAGGATCACTATTACATAGTCCTAAAAAATGTTATTATTTTTTCATTATTTCACAGGAATGATGTCAAGACTACTCCAACTCCCTTCCTTTCTAGAGTTGAACTTGAGGGTTAGTGTTCTACACATTTTGTTGATGATATTTTGTATTGATATCTTGTTGGGAGCCTTATTTATTTTAATTAAAAAAGGCTTGATCTATTTAATATGATGTGGGAATGGTCTCTTAGTTTATGAAATATCCCCATGAGTTCCACGAAAAGGTAGCCAAGTGGATTCTTCATTACATTTAGGGTACTTACAATTTTGGGATCCACTAGGTAGTAGGCATTGATATCAACTTGGTGGGACACATATATTTAGATTGGGAAATAAATTCTTAGGATCAAAAGTACACTTTATGTTAGAAGTTCTCTCTTGGATTTGGTCCTACTTGTTTCTTAGGAAATAAGCAATCTAATAAATTCTCATATACTAAGACCAAGTATTGGGGGGCTATGAATGTCTCCATTGAGGTTATTTTGCTTCAACATATTCTCATTGATTTTAGCATCTAGTTTAGATGGAATTTAGTCATCTTCTATGACAACTAGATTTCTATTTGGATTTCACCCAACCTAGGCCATCATCAATAGACCAAACACATATCTAGGCTACCCGTGATAAATTTGGATTGAAGGGAAATCTAGTTGGCTACCCATGATAACTTTACAAGTCAAGCAAGACAGGGGCTAGATGAATATTGACAAGTGGTATGAGGCTATAAAGAAAATAGAGGCTAAGGTGATTGTAGTCACTAGCATTATTAGGAGGTGGGAAAACTTTCTTTTGTGCGTAGGGAGCTAGGCTCTCAAAAATTTAGCCATCACTAACACCTCTAGCAAGCTATTGAAGAAGCTAATTTGTCTAGGCATAGACGAGGAAACTAATTTAGGGGATGTTGGCAAGGAGAATGAAGCAAACAAGTGGGTCAAATGAACACTTGGCTAATAGTCACACAAAGTCTGTACAATAAAAGCACCTACAAGAAAATAATAATGGGACTAGAAACATACTTATATTAATCATAGAAGAAAATACAAATTTTGAGCAATCCTAACTAACAACTTGTTTGAGAAACACCAACATGATGTAGAGACTCTCTACTTACAAGGTATTCTCAAGTTACTTCCCATGCCAAATGCTCACGTGCCCTAAGTGAAAGTGTGCTCACTTATAATTTTCTACTCCCTTCCTACCACTTGAAACACAAACTTTAGAACACAACCTAAATATATTCTTCTTTCATCCAAGTTGACTATTAAATTTCTTTTTAGAGTAAATTTTTATGTGCTAAATAATTATCATAGTGACTCATGGCCTTCAACATAGATACCAACCAATGAAAATAATTATGCCAAATGGATGCGATCCAAGAAAGTTGAAACTCCAAAACCTATTGCTTCAACTTTGATTCTATATTAATTTTGTAGATTCCCTATCATTCTTGTGTGCCTCTGGATGCTACTTGAACACTTTTGGTTATTCTAGAGAGTTTGATATAATCATCAAAATAATGTGTCATTTTCCACTATTGTCGAGAGAATGGCTTCTCAATATATCTAGCCTAAAATATGTTTGTTGGATCTCACATAGGCTCCCTAAGCTTGTGTGGTAACACATGACTGTACCTTGGGGACATGCTCTACTATGTGTACTTTCATGAGGGTTCAATCGATCCTTTAAAAAGAAAGAGTTTATTCCAATTGATATGTCCTATGTGGCACCATATCACAACCAATAACCTTCACTATAACATAGATTACTCAAGATCCCAAATCAAAGAAGTTTGCTACATAAATGACTTGGACACCTAGGCTGTGAAAGGACAAAATAATGAGTCGTGGCCAAGTATAATAAAGACAATCATCACTCTTTGTTCAAAAAAGGATTTCCACCACATGATTGGAAGGCGAATGAACTATAAGGAGAGAGTTGAGGCCAAAAATATATACTAACATGGAGAAGAGAATATACAATGGATGATACAGAGATCCAACATCCACTTCTGTAAAACCCTCAAGCATCTCCTTTTGCTTCTGATAATATTCAGTCACTCTATCATCGGGACCTACCAAGAAACACGAAGAAACAGCTAAAAACTAGTACTTTGTGCATCTTAGCTGTAAAAATCGAGATCTTTTCTCCGTATCACTCTAAGAGAAAAACAACGAACTATCGCATTAAAGCAAGCATGGGCTCCTCTCTGAGGCCTATCATCCCTTTCATAGATTCCTTTCCACTGAAGCTATATATTTCTAAAATCTATAAATGGGTATATGTTGTATTGAAACTAAGTCTTTCTAAAATCTATGAAATGAGTCTGCTTGATTTCAGCAGAGAGTCAAATAAAGATCTCAGGAAAAACAAAACAAAAGAAAAAAATCTTAAAGGTGGTGGAAACAAGCACAAACCGAGTACTACACTAGAGCAATTATGGATTCTTCTCCGAGGTCTCCTATCCCTTGCAGGCATTGGAATCGTGTTGAAGCTGAGCTTCCATCCGTTCTCCACGCCTTTCAGGTCACCACTCTCCACCCGACAACCATTGAGTAAGTGCTCGGTTTCCTCTTTCAAGGGATCTACCATGGCTGATTGATCAGATAATGCAATGTAAATACAAGGATATCTGAAATATGGCAGAGGAAGAATAATTCAGAACCCCGGTTCTGATATTCTGTCAATCAGGTAAGTGAGGAGTCTCTATATTTCTACACATGGCGTAGCAATATTAGTGGAATAAGCATTAGGTGAGAAGTGGGCCCGCCATAACATTTGGAGAAGCCTCGTCCCGATTATGTTCTTTCTGTTACTGTGCTTTCCAAAAAAAATTGGCCATGGCACATTTTCTGAGGCTGTGTAGTTGTGTTCATGTAGGGGTTGAATGGAATATCATAGAATCTTTTTAATGTGAACTGGTCTTTTATCTATCTATAATTAAGGTTTGGAGGTGTAGCCTAACTCATCACAACGTGTCACATCAGCACATATAATGAGAAGTGTCATAAAATTGTTTTTTTAAAGATTCGACCTAACTTAATCATGGTATTGTTAATAGTTGAGCAAAAAAATTATATCATTATAATTTTTTTTTGCCCAAATGAGTAGAGTTGGCTTGGGCAGTGGGTTTGCTCCCCATTGGTCTCGGGTTCGACTCCGCTCTTGGATTTAAGAGGTGGGACTTATTGCGGGCGGGGGATCTCACCCGTAGGCAACTTGTCTCGCCCTAGCTTGCCTCAGGTACCCAAGGTAAGGACTATTGGGTCAGCTGGGTTGCAGAGACACCCTGTTGTATAAAAAAAAAATAGTATCATATTTTTATTTAAAAGTACTCCAATGCATAAATGTTGCCACTCCAATAATTGTACGCATACAAAGTTATTTTTAACTATGACAACAATACTTGTTTAAATGAGTGCCTTATTTTATAAATGACACATGATATTTTATATAAAACAAAAAAAAGTATTTATTTCATTTGTTAATGAATGTATCTTGTTTTTTTATATAACATTCATAGATTCTCATGTGTTCAAGTATGGATCCATCTTCACCAACATTTGGTTATTTTTTATTTACATATGAACTAATTATTGACAATATATAGTATAAATATGTTGCAAGACTAAATCTTTATGACCACACGTACTATATCAATAACTGGACTCTCTCCCTCCCCTATATATATATATTTTTAATGATTAATGATTATTTGTGTACAAAGTGCATAAGAATGATAGCCACACATATCATTTGGTATGTTTTTAAGACAATAATTTAAAAAAAAATAGATGCACCACTCTCTTTCAAATATTTTATTAGCCTTTATGAAAGTAGGAATACTAATACATCTATTGTATGCAATTTCTTTTAGTCAATCATTCTATAGAAATAAAAAATTTGAGTAACAATTCTATAGCTCTATAATTAATTTTCTTATTTAATAATTTTGAAAATATTATTTATCTTTTCTCTATTAATTCATATTGAGAAGTAATTATTTAAATTTTATTACATTTTCTTGACTAAATTCTTGTGGTAAAATTAAAGTCTTATTCAAACATTGATTTGAGGCTCAAATTTCAAAGTTCTATTAATGTTTTGTTAGTTGAATGACATTGACCATCATAATAATCCTCCAACTAACTTTCACTCCAACTACAGTTTCAACTATCCAATTATCATATTGACCAAATACAATTTGGTCAAACACATTTTTTATCCAAAAATATTACTGTCATGACTTTTATTTTGAGGCTATTTAAGTTCACACATGCATGCATTCTAATAACTCTATTAATACTTGAAAAAAATAATAACTATTTCACAATCTTTATCTCCACTAATTCACAATCTGATTTTTATCTCTTATTTTATATATTATCTTCTATCACTTGTAAAAACAAAATATTATCTACAAATCCTAGTGAAAGATGATGTAGCTTGTATCTATTTATAAATTTTATAAGGGAGTATTTGTCATCCATATGCTTATGATTTTTTAATTATATTAATTATTAAATGATAATTAATTTATTAATAAAATTGACTGATTTATAAATATTTTATTAAATTTTTAAAAATAATTTTAACATTGTTAAAACTAGTTTTAAATAAAGAAAGAAAGATTACTTTTGTATTTAAGTTTTAAAGGACAATATTAATATTACTAGCCTCCAAAAGGACTAACATGATCAATGTGTTATCTCATGCATAAAGATTATAATACACTTGCAAAGTCTCCATGCAAGGCTTTTGAAACACCAAGCTTCCTAATTGAACTCCATACATAAACAAGTAAATGAGAATAATCTAGTTCGACATATTCCTATTCATACTTCCTCCCCCCATGTATGCAACTTACAAGAGATTTTCATTCAACCTTATTGAACAAGCCAAAGGTTATAACTAGTCAACTTCAACAACTACTCATGTTCTTACTTTTATAGAAACAAGCTTGTAAAAAAGCACCAAGTGGTATTACATAAACCATGTGCCTCAACACAATGGGCTTACAAAACAATGTGCCCTTCATTTAAATTTGGTATAAAGTTTTCTCAATAGTAAATACTTTCCTATATGTAAACCCCAATAAATATTTATCCCCATGTTATATACAACATACAAAGTGTCTTCAAGTAAGTGTAACCCACATGATGCATGAATCCCTATATTTCATAGATGTATCTATTGAACATAGGTTGGTATTGATGTCAAAGATGTGTCATTGATGAAGAAAATTATTATCAAAAGGTTGTCAAGAATGAAAAAGATTGTAGGAGTACTAGAATTAACATTATACTCCCTTTGAATAAGTTCCAGAAGCATGATGTATATTAGTGGTTCAATATGGTTGCATACCTATCTATGTTGATAATTTTACTGTCATTGTCTAATCAATCAAATCCTATATCAGGTAACATACATCATGGGTTTTATTGAGGAGGACTTCCTTTCCGAGATAATTTGTGTATTGTATGATTAAAAAATCATGTAGAGTATTTGGTCACTATGATTGTGGTGGTTTAGAAGTCTGCACAAGGATATCTTTTAGGAAAAGAGATTTCTTTGGCAATACAAATGTGGTCAACATTTCTTTTAGAAATGGAGTTTTGCTCTTTAGTTTGGAGGGAGAGTATTCTTATACTAGTTCTACCATTTTCAAGAGTTTTCAAGAGTTATGCTTAGTGTGCAAGAAGTTTGAAGTGGCAAAAGGCTCTATATTCAAGTATCTGTCAACTTGTTTGAGTTCAAGGCCTGTGTGGTAATGGCTAGTAGCATGTGAAATTCAAATCTTTCAAATCTTGCATGTGGTATTAGGATAGGGCATGGTTAAGGTTCCTATGGTAGCACATGATATCATGTTCTTTTGATGGAAACTAAAATTGAAATAGGACCGACTTATTACACGTTTCATGTAAATTGAATTTAGTTCCATCTTATGTTGTCCTGGCTATTTGTGGATCCTTGGCCAACATGGAAGAGTATTAATGTAATGCCATGTATATATTTCAAATGTTCAGATGCATGTGATGTGATTTGAGTATGTGTATGTGAAGTATAATTACATCGGTGTGAAGAAAACTTGTTTGAAGGGTGTAAATTGAAGAGAAAGTGTGAAGAAAAGAGAGTGTGCTAGTATTAGAAGATAATTTTCAGTGAGGAAGAGTGTTAGCAGTGACTCTGGCACATGTATGTGTTTTATTGAAGATCCTCAAGCTTTATCATTATATTCTGATAAGACTGGTGTTCTACCTATTGTGTTGTTTTATTTGGGGATTGGTGTCTCCAAAAAGTTGACTTGCCTATATAAGCATAATAGGGGATTGTTCTCTTTGGTAGGTTGGTGCCTACTTCGACGTGTAAAATTCACTTGTATATTTTTGCATTGTGAGGCTAGATTTGGGCAATAGATCCAAGCAGTTATTCTCACCATGGTTTTTACCATCTTGGGTTTTCCACATATATCTTGTGTCCTCTATATATTTTTTGTTTATGTGGGGTTTTTCGTGAGGAATCATATAATCAAATAACTATGGTAAAATTTAATAAGTTTAAATAGATTTGATCAACTGATTCACCCCCCCTCTCAATAGATTGTATGCCCTTCAATTGGTATCAGAGATCCTTTGTAGAAGCCTAACAACTTAAGGTAGTTCCAAGATGGCACAAGAAGGATTCTCTAGAAATAAAGTACTATTTTTATGGATCCAATTTCACATTTTGGAAAGTTAGGATGGAGTCCTATTTTATGTCTTCAAGAATGGACATCTAGATGTCAGTAGTAGAAGGTTATGAGCCTCCTAAAAACCCTCCTAGAGATCAAGCTAGAAAAAGGGTTTGTGAACTCAATGCTAAGGCAAGGAATGTTCTATTATGTGGGTTGAATAACTCTAAATTTGTGAAAGTAATGTAGTGCAAAATAGCAAAGGATATATGGGATAAATTATAGACCATTTATGAAGGTGATGACAAAGTCAAAGAGGCAAAGCTGCAAAATTATAGAGCTCGGTTTGAAGGTCTAAAGATGAAAGATGAGAATATTGCTACATTCCTACTCTGAGTTGATGAAGTTGTCAACTCTATCCAAGGTTTAGGTGAGAATTTGAAAGAAAAGAATGTTGTGAATTTGGTACTCAAATATCTCCCTAGAAGGTTTGATTCTAAAGTCTCTTCTATTGAAGAAGCTAAGGACCAAAATGCTTTGAAGTTGGTTGAACTACATGGAATTCTAACTACATTTGAGATGAGATTTGAATGTAAAGATTCTATAAGGAAAGAGGTTGCTTTCATAGTATCTAAGAAGGAGGCTGATCAGGATTCTAATATTGGATCATATCCGGAAGAAGCAAATTTTTTCAGGAAGCTACAAAGAGGTTCCGATAAGTATAAAGACAAGTTACCTTTTAAATGTTTTAATTGTGGTGAAGTAGGAAATTTTATGACTAAGTGTACCCATAAGAATTCTAACAATGTTGAGAAAAACAATGGAAATAAATCATTTCAAAGAAGGTATAAAGGTTAGAAGAAGCATTAGAGTTCTTATACCAATGAGGAAGAAGATTACTCCATTGAAGAAGAAGATGAGGATATCTCCAGAGATGAAAAATAAAAAGTTGTGTTCATGGATTTTGCGTCAACTGAAGGAGATGCAGAAATGGAATAAAAAAACAATGAAGATGAAGTAGATCTTGTGGAAGAATTGATGTGTGCTGGAAAAGAAATCAAAAGGTCAAAGAACATAATTATAGAAGAAGTGAAGGCTAAAGAAAAGGTATCTCAGGATTTGAAGAAAGCAGAAAAGATGATTGTTGGCCTAAAGACCCAAACAAAAGAAGAAAAAATGATTGAAAAAATTATAAAATAAATGTTGCTATCAAAAGATAAAGACTACAAGAAGCTGGAAGATGGAATTTTGACAGTTAGAAGAGATCTTGAGGAAGTGAATCAACAGTTGTAGATGAAGTTTGGTAAGAGTATTGAAACCCTAGATCAAATATTTGGAAGTCAAAGAGCTTTGCATGTCAAAACCAAAATACATTTAAATGATCAAAAGAACAAGGTGGCATGACATTCTATAAAGTCTGCTAAGGAAAGTTCGGAAGTGACTGGCTCTAAAAGTTCAAGATCTAAAAAAATCATGGTAAGTGATGAAAGTATGACATAGAATGATGCATTTATTCAAATACAAAACAAGAGAAGAAGATTTGAAAGAAACGAGTACAACACTAGGTTCAATTATTCTTTCTTTGGTTATTGTTTTAATTGTAATAATTTTGTACATATGGTTGTATTCTATAGAAAAGCTTTTGTAAGAAGTAATAACTTTGTTAGCAACAACACATTTGCCTCTTTGTATAATTTTAATATCATTTGCTTCAAATGCAACAACTTTGGACACATTACAAGGAATTGCAGAAGAAATTTTGTGAGTCCTTCCCTATTAGAAAGTGGAAGAAAAGGATAAGAAAGTAGAAGTCATGAATGGGATAAAGTCTAGAAGAAGGTTCCATAAGAAAAGAAGTCAGAAAAGTCAATGATTGCTCAAATTGCTCTACATGCTTAGAAGGAAAATAATATATGGATCATAGACAGTGGGTGCTCAAGCCACATGACTTGAGATAAAATTAAGCTCATGAATTCCAAGAAATTTGATGGTGGTTGTATTACCCTTGGAAATAATTCTATTGCCAAAATATCTGGTAAGGTTACTTTAAGTCTTGATGGTGCTAGGACAAAGACACGTGATGTTTTGTATGTTGAATGTTTAAATAATGATCTTTTAAGTGTCAGTAAAATGTGTGATAAGGGTTATTTAAGCTATCTTTAGTGTTGAAGGATGTGAAATCAAAGAAACAAGCACCAATGAACTGATTGCAAAAGGAAGCCAAACAAACAGTGACATATATCATGTAAGTGAGCTAAATGGACAAAGTTGTCTCATTGTTCAAAGAGAAGAAATATAAATTTGGCACAAAAGGTTCTAGGACTTATGAATTTTGATGATATTGTAAAGATTAGCTTAAGAGGATTAGTATGAGATATGCCAAAGATCAAGAAGTCTCAATCAACTAGTTGAAAGCCATGTCATGAAGAGAAGTAGACAAGAATCAAATATCCTACTAAATAGTATTCCACATCAAAACTATTAGATTTGGTTCATATAGACTTGTGCAGACCCATGAGGACTAAAATTCTACAAGGTGATAGGAATTTCATGATGTTCATTGATGATTACACTAGGATGACTTGGATTACATTTCTAAAAGAAAATTCAGAAGCATTTCAAAAGGTTAAGGCATTCAAGGTATTAGTAGAGAATGTGACCAAAAGGACAATCAAGTTTCTAAGATTAGACATAGGTGGAGAGTTCACTTATGAGAAGTATGATATATTTTGTGAAGAGCATGGGATTAAGAGGCAATTTTCTTCTCCTAGAAATCTACAGAAAAATGGAGTTGTAGAAAGAAAGAACCAGACTATTCAAGGGATGGAGAGAACAATGTTATGTAAAGATAACCTATTGGATATATGCTGGAGAGAGACAACACAAAATATTGTAAACCTTTTGAACAGAGTCCAGATTAGACGTAAGACTGAAAAGACACCATATGAGCTATGGAAAGGAAGACCAACATCACTCAAAAACCTCAGGATATTTGGAAGCAAGTGCTACATCAAAAGAGATGAAGCAAATTTAGGTAAGTCTGATTCCAGATCTAATGAAGGTATTTTTCTTGGTTACTCTTTAAGAAGCAAAGCATGTAGATGTTACAACAAAAGATTGAAGAGGATTATAGAAAGTGCAAATGTGAGATTTGATGAAACTATTTAGTCTACTAGTATTTTGAAAGTGGGAGATGATGAAGAAATAATTCATAATAGTATTGAAGAATCAAAAGAGGTTGTTACAAAAAATCCAACAAAGTATGTTCAAAAGCACCATTCTGAAGACCGGATTATAGGAGAAAAATACAATGGGTTTTAGACACGGAAGAGACTTGAAAAAGAAAGTGAGAAAGTACACTTTACATTACTGCCAAAGATAAAGCCTAAGTCATATAAATAAGCAAGAAAAGAGAAAGGCTAGATAAAAGCTATGGCGGAAGAACTAAACCAAATAATGAAGAATGAAACTTGGGAACTTGTCCCAAGACCTAAAGGCAAGAATGTGATTGGAAGCAAGTGGGTTTTTAGAAATAAGTTAAATTTAGAAGGTGAAGTGATTTGGAATAAGGCAATACTTGTGTGTAAAGAATATGCTCAGGTTGGAGGTATAAAATTTGAAGAGACATTTTCTCTAGTGGCATGATTGGAGGTAATCAAGATGTTCTTATCTCTTTCAGCATTTAAGAACATCAATGTATACCAGATGGATGTGAAGTCAACATTCTTGAATGGACAACTAGAAGAAGTCCACATTGAACAAATGTAAGGGTTTCACTGTTTTGATAATCCATATTATGCTTGTAGGTTGAAGAAATCTTCGTATGAACTCAAACAAGCTCACGAATATTGGTATTCAAGTTTGGATGGATACTTACAATGACAAGGGTTCTGGAGAGGAAGTGCAAATAGTAATTTGTACATAAAAATAGAAGGAGATCAATTGTTTATTTTTTTGGTCTATGTAGATGATATCATTTTTGGTGGTAGCAGTGATGACATGTGCAAGGAGTTTTAGAAGGAAATGCAGAATGAGTTTGAAATGTCAATACTAGGAGAATTATCTTTCTTTCTTGGGTTACAGATTGCACAATCAGACAAAGGAATTTTCATTTCTCATCACAAGTACATAAAAAAGATGCTCAGTAAGATCAAGATGGAAGATTGCAAACTAGTTGGAACACTTAGGCTATAGGATGTAAGTTAAGTAAAGATGATGAATATGCTTCGACATATCAGACCTTGTACAAATCCATGATTGGTAGTTTGTTGTATGTGACAACATCTAGACCAGATATAATGCAAGCAATTGGAATGGTTGTCAGATTCCAAGCAACACCTAAATAAACTCATGTTAAATCAGTAAAGAGGATATTCAAGTATTTGAAGGTTACTGAAGATTTTGGATTATGGTATCCAAAGAGAAATTTTCACTTTAACTGCATACACAAATGTAGATTGGGTAGGATGCATTGATAATCGGAAGAGCACAAGTGGAGGAGCATTATTTCATGGTGACAATATGGTATCTTGGTTGAGCAATAAATAAGAATCAGTTTCTTTATCTATAATATAAGCAGAATACAGTGTTGCAACATCATGTTGCACTTAGGTTCTTTGAATGAAGAAGAATTTGAAGGAAATGAAGATTGAGTTTGATGAACCTATCTTTGTGATAACACCAGTGAAATAAACATCTCAAATAATCTAGTAATGCATTCAAGGAAAAAACACATTGCAATAAAATATCATTTTCTAAGGGAGAAGGTTACAAAGGAGGTAAATTTGGAATATGATGAGACAAAGGAGCAAGTAGCAGATATATTCATAAAGCCACTTCCTAAGGAGACATTTTAGTTTCTCCGATAGAAGTTGGGAGTTGTTCCATCCTTTTGAATCAAGAGGAAGCACAGGTTGAGAGGGATCTTGGTCTATCTACCACAAGAAGGTTGGGTGGTCTTGTGGTATATTTTCAGAGGCAGAGAAGCATGAACTTAGGGGGATTCTATTTGAGAAGCAAGTTTCTATATTATGCAAGGTACCAGAAATGAAGAAAGGAGGAGAAAGTAAAATCAAAGGGGGAGATAATTTTTGACCCTTTTCCATTGATGTCAAAGGGGAAGAGAGTGAACTAAATTTTTTGAAGTTTTGAGGGAGAGAGTGAACTCAAAATTCTATAGAGAATAAATCATTCAAAGTGGGAGTAAACATATTTGTTTATTTCTATCTGGTTTGGTGGCCCAACATTTTTCTATTTGTCATCAATGACAAAGGGGGAGATTGTTGAACATAGGTTTTCAAGAATGAAAAAGATTGTAGGAGTACTAGAATTATCATTAAACTTCATTTGAATCAGTTTTGGAAGTATGGTTTATATCAATGGTTCAGTATGGTTGCATACCTATATGTGTTGGTAATTTTACTTTCATTGTCTAATCTATCAGATCCTATATCAGGTAACATACATCATTAGTTTTATTGTGGAGTGACTGTCTTTCTGAGAGTTGGTGTGTACTATATGCTTAAAATACCATGTAGATTATTCAGTCACTATGACTGTGGTAGTCTAGAAGTCTACACAAGGATACCTTTGGGCAAAGAGATTTCTCTAGCAATACAAATGTGGTCAGCATTTCTTTCAGAAACATAATTTTTCTCTATGGTTTGGAAGGAGAGTATTCATATACTAGTTCTATCACTTTCCATAGTTTATGGGAGTTATGCTTAGTGTGCAAGAAGTTTGAAGTGATAGAAGGTTCTTTGTTCTTGTTTTTCAACTTGTTCGAGTTCAAGGCATGTGCAAAATGGCTAGTAGTGTGCATAATTCAAATCTTGCATGTGGTGTTAGGATAGGACTTGGTTAAGTTCCCTATGGTAGCACATGTCATCATGTTCTTTTGGCGGAAACTAAAATTGAAATAGGAAAAACCTAATACACATTTCATGTAAATTAAATTTAGGTCCATCTAATGTCATCCTAGTTATTTGTGGATCCTTGGCCGACATGGAAGAGTGTGAATGTAATGTCATGTATATATTTCAAATGTTCAGATGCATGCAATGTGATTTGAGTATGTATAGGTGAATTATAATTACACTAATGTGAAGAAAACTTGTCTAAAGGGTGTAAATTAAAGAGAAAGTGTGAAGAAAAGAGAGTGCGCTAGTATCAGAAGATCATTTTCAGTGAGGAAGAGTGTCAGTAGTAACTCTAGCACATGTATGTGTTGTATTGAAGATCCACAAGCTTTATCATTGTATTCCAATAGGATTGGTGTTCTACTTGTTGTATTGTTTCATTTGGGATTGGTGTCTCTAGGTTGGTGCCTACAAGCATAATGGGGGATTGTTGTCTCTAATAGGTTGGTGCCTACTTTAGTGTGTAAAATTCACTTGTATATTTCTACATTATGAGGTTAGATTTGGGAAGTAGATCCAAGCAACTATTCTCATTGTGGTTTTTCCCATCTTGGGTTTTCCACGTATATCTGGTGTCCTCTTGTGTGCTCTATGCTTTATGTTTTGTCTGTTTATGTGGGGTTTGTTGTGAGGAATCATATATTTTGATAACTGTGGAAAAAGTTAAGAAGTTTAGATTGATTTGATCTACTGATTTATCCCCCCTGTAAAGAAATCTAGTGGAGCACATCTAATGAAAACTCCAAACAGTAGTGCCTTCGGTAACTTTAATTCAATTAGGTTACCTCAAAGACATCAACAACTATGTCCTAATGTGGAAATAGACACAATTTATTTCCCACATTGATCCATCTAAGAGAAACACATGTATATTCAATAACAAGCATTAACAAATTCTACTACGTGAACCAACAAACATGAAAGATGAAACAAAAAACCAGAACAAAAAGATTTATGTGGGGAAAATCCTTTCAAATAAAAAACCCCACACTCCAAAGATCGAGCCATTGTATTATTCAGCAACAAAATGGTTACAATACAATTTCAGGCTCTTAGCCTTTTTAGAGATTACATCTTGTTCATTCTGGATACAACTGGTAGCAATAGATGTCCCTGTACAGTTTTTGATCACCCTCTCAAATTAAACAACCTTCGCACTGTTACAATATCATCACATATACAATGCAAATCAACTTAAGAGAAATCAAAAACATGCTTCTTGATCAGGAGCTCTCTCTTCTCCTCTGTTTAGGCCTCAAGGCCCTCGGCCATGCAGCCAGCCTCTCGACCTTCACATCTGTTAGATCTCTTTTTCCTTCTCTTCGGCTTTGGCTCTATGAAACGGTTTGTTTCCAACTGTCAGATCACAACTGACGAATCATCCAGCTCAGCAATGTAGATGTTTCCACTTCCTTGCATGGAAGATAATATGTCCAGGTCACACCACGTAGGACATTCACCCAAATGGTCAACAAACGATCAACTTTTGTCGCATGTCGGTGAGATACTAACCGTGTCTCCCCGATGCCACAAGTCCTTACAATCGATATCGCCAAGGCTTCACTATCAGAAAGAGGTTATATCAAGTCTAGAGAGCTATCGCTAAGACTACACCATGTCACCAAGACCTCACACCGAAGATCACAAGGTATTCCAAAGAGTTCATCAGTCGGCAAGACTATCACTCTTTGCCCAGACATTACACCGAAGTCTTTAAGACACATCGACCTCAGCATTCTCATTGGCGAGACAATCTCCATTTGATGAGACATTACACTGAGCTCATAAGTCATTCCGAAGTGTTCCTTACCTTAGTTGCCAAGACTTTAGTCATTCACTAAGAGATCATATCAAGCCCTTTATGTTATACCGATGTCACTGTCAGCCAGACATTCCACATTCACCAGGAGATCATACCCTGGTTCCAAAGTCATACCGAAACTTTTGATGTCCATCGCATTCCTATCAGCAAGACAAATACCCTTCGCCAAGACATCACCCCCCAAGTTCCAAGTCACCCCGAGTCAATCTTGTCGGCTAGAATTACCGCTTTCTCCAAGACTTCATACCAAAGCCTTTAAGTCATATCGATGTGTTCCACTATCAGCGAGAGAATCAACCTTCAACACTTGGACTTCTTACCGAGGCTTCCAAGTTATCCCGAAACCACTACTCACCAAGAGTCACACCGAACCGATGACCCCATGTGTTGTCGACGAGACTTCTGATATTCGATGAGACATCATATCGAAACAAGTCTTTCGGCCAAGGGTATCCCCAATGTCTTTGAGTGCTACACTGTCACCAAGACAATCCTTCATCACAGAGACTTCACACCAAGATCCTTAAGTTACTCTGAATGTCTGTCAGTGAGACATATCACTATTGGTAAGTCTTCTTACTGATCACCCAAGGGTTTCCCTGAAAGCTCCAACACTGTCGCTGAGACATGTTACTTTCGGTAAGACTTCTCACCGAGCCACCATAGGTTATCCCGATGACTTCAATGCGTATACCTATTGGCAAGACCTTCCAATGTTGCTGGGACTTCTTCCTGAATGTTGAAGTCACTCTGAAGCTCCTGGTCACTATGAGTCTCCCCGATGCCCGATTGAATGGCCTGTCAGCTAGAGATCTCCATGCGGTGAGAAGTTACAATGGCTGCTTTATGTCATAGCGATAGACTCCAAAGTGAAAGTGTTTAGAAATATTTTTGCAAGGTCATAGCGACCAGAATATTTCACAAGGTTCCCAAACTGCCAGTTGGCTAGACCAAATAAATGTCACACCGACTTTGCTCTTCCAGAGGTTCCAACCTGTAAGATTGAGGCAACAATTCCAACAATCTCCCACTTGACGAAGATCACACAGGCACCTTCAAAGCAACCAGAAACTAGGACCACACTAGCTCCACCAGTTCAAACCTTGCAATACTCAAGACACCCAATCAACATGATTCCACATATAACAGTCCATTAGACAATCTGCAACAAAGACTAGGCATCCAACTACAACTCACTATCCAACAAAAAAACTGATCCCAGCCTTCCAGGAAACCACATAGATCTCAACATGCTCTCATGCTCCATCAAGAATTCTACTCCAACATCCAAGATGTTCACCATTCAGGCAACAATCCTATCATCTTCCAGCATGCCACCAGTGGAAGAAGGATACAAAGCCAAGGTGTATAAGCACCATTCCAACGTACACAAGCAAAAGATCCTAGTGATATCTCCAACAAGATACTACTACCACTTCACTGTGCTCAAACGCTATACAAAAACAATATCAACTTCAAAGCTTCAAACATAACACAACAGTGAAGTCATTCTCCAGGAACAAGATACAAAACATCAGTTAGAACAACAATACTAACTGATTGCTCCCATCCAACTGATAAACCCACGTGACTGAAAATAGCACCCACAACTCATGCTATACCATCCAATCTCACATACCTCAAAGGTATAAGCATTAGTAAACTCATGTTGCTCCAAAACCAACCCATCAACAGCGAATGCAAGCTCCAAGTGCCAACCAGTCGAAGAAGACCAAACACAACAAGAACTCCCACTGTCTGAGTAATCCAAAGACATCACAAGTTTACCAATAACAACACATAGAAAATGTAACCATGTAGTACCAAGGAAATATCCACAATGACATGCACAACCTGCAACAAACTACTACAAGAAACATTTCTGTCACTACAAACCTTCATGGCCACAGAGAGAAACTCTGCCCATCATCTTCCTGTAGAACATCCTCCTACATACACTTCTAACAGCCAGCTGTGTCAAGAATGATCTTCTTCACATCCCAAAAGAAAGACTTAACAACATCCATCTGTTTAATCACCAAAACCAACTTCTAATATCATGTAATCAACATGGATGTAAGCCTCTCAAAGAAGATCAAGCTAGTTCATTTCCCATTTTAGGAAATCAGCCCATACATCATCTCCTACCAATTCTCATCAGTAAAACACATAACACAAAAGCTCAAGGAGATAAACTAGCTATACAACTGCCACTATGAATCCTCTAGAACCATTAAATAACAATTCAAGATCCATATCATGAAAGTAAACAAAAAATATCTGAAAAATATAATGGGCCAAATACCTCTTGGATAAACTGCTGAGCAGACCAAGAGTGGGAACAAGAATACTCCTTCAAGATATATAAGCCACCATGACTAATCCAAGAGCAATATCCTCATAGGTCTCTTATTGAACTCATGTTCAACCAAGGTGTAGGCTTCTCAGACTTTCTGCTGAAAAACTTTAACAAGAGTAACAAGCAACAATACTTCTCTCATAAGAGAAAAACAACCTCACCTTATTCTTCATGTATCCATGAGTACTAGCAACCGATTATCTCATGCTAAATTTCAACTGCATTACTGCACTATCACAAAGTATCAAGCAAATAATCAAATCACCAAAAAACACAAAGAATTTACCATACCATTGTCAAAGCTCCAATCATCTGAATCAGAAACTTATCATGACACCATGATCTACATATCCCCTTAGGAGGTACCATGCTTCAAGTGACTTCACCATGGTCTCAAGTACAATGCACAATGCCAAAACTCTAGTGCACAAACAAGAGTATACCATGACATAAAGCAAATAAACTCAAAACCAACATCACCTGTCAAGCACCACCAACACCTCAGCCAAAGACTCCAAGCATCCTCCATTGTTCCAAGATGTTACACATCTTTAAATAATGTCCATGCAAAAGAAAAAGCGTAAGAACCCTTCTGCAACACTAAAGAAGACAATTCACCACCATGTGATGAATCCATAGTCACTGCTAGAGCTCCCACTAAAAGGTGACACCTGAGCTCTCCAAGCATCATGACCAACTGCTTTAGGTTCCCATAACTGACTATTCAGGTACTCAATAATATCCATCCTCTCATCTCAAAGCAATCACACCAATGTACAAGTGACCACAGACAAGGCCAGCTAACAAATCTGCACCATCAATGAATCAACCTCGTGGATAAAGAGAGTCCACATCCAAGTTATCTCACTCCAGCCAATGGGTAGCTAATCCACCAACCACATAACCCGTAGATCACAAACATCGAACATGCAAACCCATCATCGCATTGGAAACTACAACACTAAGATTTCAAAGAGAATAACCATGTAGACAACATGACTCAAACACTAGATCATGCCATATCTCCTCAAAACCATGCACCAAGCATGCATGCAGACCTCCAACTATCTCATCCAACAACACCCCAAAAGGCCAGTTTCTAGACAATAGCTTAACAACAACTCCACATGATCACAAGTTTTTCTTAACCATGTAAAACCTGCAAAACCACAAAGCCATGCAAGTACAAAACATCCTTAGAAGAAAGACGGTAGTTCAAGAGAAACCAAACCCCTTTTAGGCCAACTCTAAAACTACCACCATGTACATGCATCCGAGGAAGAGAGAAAGGCTATTTCAAAAGCTTGCAAATCATCTAATGATTAACTCCATAGCCTTCAAGCATTCGAGGTTAATAGGAAACCATCCCTTCCAACACCAGGAAACACCACCTAGCATAAGCACTCTCTTCCATGACTGAGAAACAACCTAGGCTTCTCCATATCACCCAGGAGCCTGACACACAGGTGCCCCAATATGAAAGCTTTACTGCTACATGGCCATAGAGCAAAGAAATCCACCTCATACTCCAAAGATATACTGCTGCCAGCCAGGAGACATAGATCACAACATGATCAACTCCCTTTTCCATCTTGACCATCCCTCAAGTTGCATGTTGTCTCAAAATACCACAAGGCTTCCACTCATCAAAGGATCAATACATCAGTCCATTCCTCCATATTTCTTCTAGCCTATCAAGCTAAGAAATCTTAATAGGAGAAATATCCAAAACCAACAACGAGAAGATGGCTTTGATACCACTTGTAAGGAAATCTAGTGGAGCGCATCTAATTTAAACTCCAAACAGTAGTGCCTTCAGTAACTTTAATTCAATTAGGTTACCTCAAAGACATGAACAACTATGTCCTAATGCGGAAACAGACACAGTTTATTTCCCACATTGATCCATCTGAGAGAAACACATGTAAATTCAACAGAAAGCATTAAAAAATTCTACTACATGAACCAATAGACATGAAAGATGAAACAAAAAACCAGAACACAAAGATTTACATGGGGAAAATCCTTTTGGATAAAAAACCCCTCCAAAGATCAATCCATTGTATTATTCAGCAACAAAATGGTTACAATATAATTTCAGGCTCTTAACCTTTTCAGAAATTACATCTTGTTCAGTTTGGATACAACTGGTAGCAACAAATATCCCTGTATAGTTTCTGATCACCCTCTCAAATTAAACAACCTTCGCACTGTTACAATATAATCACATATATAGTGCAGATCAACTTAAGAGAAATCAGAAACATGCTTCTTGATCAGGAGCTCTCTCTTCTCCTCTGTTTAGGCCTCAAGGCCCTCGGTCATGCAGCCAGCCTCTTGACCTTCACATTTGTTAGCTCTCTTTTTCCTTCTCTTCGGCTTCGGCTCTATGAAATGGTTTGTTTTCAACTGTCGGATCACAATTGCCGAATCATCCAACTCAGCAACGTAGATGTTTCCACTTCCTTGCATGGAAGATAATACGTCCAGGTCACACCACGTAGGACAGTCACCCAAACGGTCAACAAACGATCAACTTGTGTCGCATGTCAGTGAGACACTAACCGTGTCTCCCCGATGCCACAAGTCCTTACAATCGATACCGCCAAGGCTTCACTATTGGCAAGAGGTTATATCAAGTCTAGAGAGCTATCGCTAAGACTTCGCCATGTTGCCAAGACCTCACACTGAAGAGCACAAGGTATTCCGAAGACTTCATCAGTTGGTAAGACTATTGCTCTTCGCCCAGACATTACACGAAAGTCTTTAAGACACATCGACCTCAGCATTCTCATCGGCGAGACAATCGCCATTCGATGAGACATTACACCAAGCTCATAAGTCATTCCAAAGTTTTCCTTAGTCGCCAAGACTTTAATCATTCGTTGAGAGATCATATCAGGCCCTTTATGTTATACCGATGTCACTGTCGACAAAAAATTCCACATTCACTAGGAGATCATACCATGGTTCCAAAGTCATACCAAAACTTCTGATGTCCATCACATTCCTATCGGCAAGACAAATACCCTTCGCCAAGACATCACCCCGCAAGTTCCAAGTCACCCCGAGTCAATCTTGTCAGCCAGACTTACCGCTTTCTCCAAGACTTCATACCGAAGCCTTTAAGTCATATCGATGTGTTCCACTATCAGTGAGAGAATCAACCTTCAGCACTTGGAATTCTTACTGAGGCTTCCAAGTTATCCTGAAACCACTACTCGCCAAGAGTCACACCGAACCGATGACCCCACGTGTTGTCGATGAGACTTCTGATATTTGATGAGACATCATATCAAAACAAGTATTTCGGCCAAGGGTCTCCCCGTTGTCTTTGAGTGTTACACTGTCACTAAGAAAATCATTCATCACTGAGACTTCACACCGAGATCCTTAAGTTACTCTGAGTGTTCGTCGGTGAGACATATCACTATCGGTAAGTCTTCTTACTGATCACCCAAGGGTTTCCCCGAAAGGTCCAACACTGTCGTTGAGACATGTTACTTTCGGTAAGACTTCTCACTGAGCCACCATAGGTTATCCCGATGACTTCAATGCGTATACCTGTCGGCAAGACCTTCCAATGTCGCTGGGACTTCTTCCCAAGTGTTGAAGTCACTCTGAAGCCCCCGGTTGCTATGAGTCTCCTCGACACCCGATTGAATGGCCTGTCGGCCAGAGATCTCCACGTGGTGAGAAGTTACAATGACTGCTTTAGGTCATAGCAATAGAATCCAAAGTGAAAGCATTTGGAAAGACTTCTGCAAGGTCACAACGACCAGAATATTTCACAAGGTTCCCAAACTTCCAATTGGTCAGACCAAAGAAATGTCACACCGACTTTGCTCTTCTAGAGGTTCCAACCTGTGAGATTGAGGCAACAATTCCAACACCCCCTCTCAGTAGATTGATTTGATCTACTGATTCATCCCCCCTCTTAGTATTATGCAAGGTGTAAAACATATCTTTTCTAACATTCTCCACTTTTTGTATACATTTCCTAAGGATTCAAAATTAAAATCAATCAAGGGAACAATCCATATATCCAAAATCTACAATCAAGACATCTAAGTGCTACATGTTCTCTATTATATAGTTGCAACAATAACTAAGGTTATCACCATCTCAAACATGAATCCTCTCATCATCCATCATATATAAATTCCCAAAAGATAAGATCCAATACTATCACATAGAAGCATGAATCCTACCTTAACTTCATATCTAAACACAAACACTAAATCTAATGGTAGAAAAGAGGCTTGAGTAGCTTCCAATAATTAATCACCATAGTTGGAATATCAAGCATAAATAGTTTCTAACACATCCAACAAACCATACCTCAAAACTAAGGTATACTCATCATAATATCTAGAACTTATTTTATTAACATGTCCAACCCAATGCAAATCTTGTTCACAAGTCCTTGTATATACACTATCCTACATAAAGAAGTCCTCCAAGGTTACAACACAAAAATATGATAAAAAGCTCAAAACCTTCAAGACTAAGTTATACTCATCATAATAGCTAGAACTTATGTTATTAACATGTCCAACCTAATGAAAATATTTTTCACAAGTCCTTGTATATACACTATCCTACATAAAGATGCCCTCCAAGGTAACACATAAAAATATGATTAAAAAAACTCAAAAACTTCAAGACGAAATTATAATGAGAACATCCAACAAATGACATGTATACAACCTAGAGCTCCCATTACATGGTCAATGCCAAATTTGAAATTATCCAATCTATCCAAAATTCTGTCAATAACACTCACATTAAAGGCATATAAAATGTCATCAATACCATTTGATATCAAGGAATATACACAATGCTATGTAAACCTTGCAAACTAAACCACTGCAACATAGCTCTTTCACAACTAGTCTCCATAGCTTCCCCAAGTTCTCCACACTCAATAAATAAAAGATATTAAAGAGGCTCCATGTTGTTACAAAAAGATAATGAACTACAATAACAACAAAGGACCACAAGTAGCTTATCATGGGTTGAAGATGGCTCATTCTAAAGGATTCAGAAAGGTGTGGCTTGAGGGAGATTTGTTAAATGTTATCAACAATTTGAAGAAGTCCTCTGCCCCCTCTTGGAGTGTTGAACCCCTTATTTTGGATGCCATTGAAATTTTAAATTCATTTGATGAATTTTTTATTTCTCATATTTTTAGGGAGGGAAATGGTGTTGCGGATGTCTTTGCTAATATTGGTGTTAGCAACTATAGGGTTTGGGATGTGGATGATTCCCTTCCCATTGAGGCACTTTTTTGTCTTAATAATGATTACCAAAAGTGCTAAGTTGGATGGCGGCTCCATTATGATCTGTGTTCACATGACCCTATTCACGTGGTAGTTAATCCTTTGGAGTGATTGTGAGTTGGATCATGCTTAGGCTTATGGTAAGTCGAGTAACCTCCATATGGGGAAGCCTTCAAGGTTAATAATGACTCTCTTCCACCTTTCCATTTTCACACGGATTGTGGGTATTTCCTTGCCTTTGTTCTCAAGGCTTCTCCTAATTGTTTGTTAATTCCTCAAGCTCTTGGGTTTTTCTAAGTTTGTGATCATGGGTAGAGATAGAAATAGGGCTGAGCCATTTTCTTGCGACACCTTGAAAACTAAATCTGAAGTATGGAAAAGATGTAGTGGGGTGGGTTAACACCTTATTTGGAGTTGCTCCATGGGAATGATCCACAGGCTATGGAGTTGTTTGTCAAGGGATGGAATAATAGGGTTCTGAAGTTGGGTGGTACTGAATTTGATATGAATGAGGACTTCATAGTGAAAATTACTGGTCTTTCCACTTAGGGAAAAAAGGTGTATAGAGATAAGAAAGAATCTAATGTTGCATTGCATATTTTCTTTAAAGGGGATGAAGAAATGAAGCTTGAGCATGCTAAAAGTGGTGGCTACTTGCGCAGCTCTATCAAAGCTTTGTGGGGAGATGCTGTTGAATAATTTTTGAGGTACATAACCTTAAAAGGTCGATTTGGTTATCACTTTGTTCTTTTGAATCACTTTCATCATAAGAATAAAGTTTCCTTTGCTTTCTATCTTTTGGCTTCTTTAGAGAGTGGTCTTAAGGATTATAAGAGAAATCCTAAAAATCTTATGCTACATGTTGGTTTAATTCTTCTAATTATAGATTATGCCAAGGCTTATGTGGTTCCTAAGCAACCTAAAAGGGCTCCTAAAGGAAAGCAAAAGAAATCAGCCTTGGAGTATGAGACTGTGTCGAAGGAGGAATTGGTGATTAGTCTGAAAGGGAAAAAGAAGAAAGTGGTTTTCGAGGAGGAGTTTGGGTCGAAAGAGGATGAGGATTATGAACCTAACTCTTAGGCTTCTGTGGAATTTTATTCGCAACCCCCTGCTCTGGGTAAGAGTTGTAAAGGTAAATCTACTCCTGATCCAATGGAATATGAGACTTATAGTGAGGAAGGGGTTGGTGATAAACCATGTAAAATTGGGATAGCTGCTCTTTCTACCCTTTTGAAAGATTTGATTGATGTTGTTGGTGATGAGACTCCTACGCACCTTGTTTTGGGGTCTAAGAGAAAGAAGAGATTGAAGGATTGTAGCAAAAATAAGTTGGATAAGTAGATTGGTAGCCCTGTGCAGGAGGAGACTATTGATTCTCCTTTGAAGGTTTTTGGCGGGCAGGTTGCTATGGATACCCCTGATGAGGGGATGGAGAAGCAGAATAGGAGGATGGTGGCGGATGATATTGTGATCTCTCATCAAAAAATTCATACTCCAGTGGTTGGGGCTAAAGGGAAAGAGGTTTGTGAGTGCCAATAAATGAATAGTATTTCCCAGGAGGGTGAAGCGGAGGCCATGGATGTGCTTAATTTTAATTGGGAGGATCTTCCTAATGTTTTGGGTCTGGAAAAGCAGGGTACAATTTCTCTAGTTAGATTGTTCAAATGGGATTTTCATGAGCTCAATATGACCAATGTGAGGGTTTGAGGGGTTGTGAGAAAAGTTGGGGAATCTTCACAATCCTCTCTATAGATGCAAGTTGACTAACTGTTTGATGCTTTAAAGATTGTTGTGAAGGAGATGCTTAAGTTGAAGCATATTTTTGAAAAAAGAATTGTGACCTTGGAAGAGAAGATGGAATGGGTTAACATGAAGTTGGATAAGGTTGTTGAAGTGACTAAATCTGCTATGAGGAATGAAGCGAAGGGCCTTACTATTCTTTAGGAAATGGATGGAGGAAGCTCCTGGTGATAAGGAAGTTGTTGGGGATAGGTAGGTGGTGGAGGAAGCTTTGGTTGATAAGGCTATTGGTTCACATGATGTTTTGATTAAAGAGGTAAATGTTTTGGGGCTTGGTGTTAGAACTCACAACAAGACTAAGTTGCAAGATGGGATCCCTATCAAAGAGATTTCTGAAGTTATGGATGTGCATCAAAAGATAATTGAGAGTGACAGGAAGCTTTTAATATTTTGAAGAATATGTAGTTTTTTTATTTTTGTTCCTCCTTTTTGGTAGTTGTCTTCCTGATGTTTTGTTGCGTGTTGGTTGTTGGTTGATCTGTTTGGTTATCTTTTGCAACAACTTTCCTTTTTGTAAAGGGTTTTGGGGAACCTTCAAAACCTGCTTTACCTCTAATAAAAAATAAAGGACCACAAACATAGTGATCACAATCGCTCCACACAAACCTAAACTCTAATGTCATGTGAACACAAACCTCCAAGAAGAAATGCAATACTATCTAGAAAAAACCTACAAATCAAAATGATGTAGCATGTACTACTAACACCTCTAAGTGCTTAAATTGTGGCAAGTGAGATCTCCTTAAAAAATCCCCAAAATAAAATCCTTATCAAAATCTAACCATTTAACTCAAAGATCAAACATCTAACCAAGAAATCCATTCCCAAACACAAAAGAATAATCCAAAAATTGTCCTCTACAATCCTCATGCGAGTCTTCATAGCAAGCTCATATGCATAAGGAGACAAAGGAAAAATCTATGCCAACCAATCATCAAATAAGACCATTGAATCTAACATCCATAGTTCAAGACTCATTTCCATAAGAAAATAAAACATGAAATAAAATGCATCTTAAGACAACATGGGCTATAGGTCTATCAAATGATTCATTGCCAAGAGGACCAAGAGTAGGGAATTAGATTTCTCCTCTAGTATGCACCAAGCCACAATGAATCTCTCCAAAAATAATCTCCTCAATAGGTCCATGTTGAACTCACACCTAAACTAGGTGTAGGATTGTTGATCTTTTTGAAACTTCATCAAATATCAATTATCTTAGCACATGATCTCTAAGAACAAGAGATTTCTAGTCTCATCCAAGTTTTAAATAGGTGTACAATTGATCATGTCATGCTAGTTGAACTTCAATACAAGATCACAATAACAATAAGTTCACAAGAAAAAAGATCACACCACTCATCAATAAAAGGATTAGAAATCATTACCAAAGCTAAAACTCTAGAATCAAGAACTCACCATGACATCATGATTTACATCTCCTTAGAAGACGTATTTTCTCCTAAGAATATTGTATGTCCCAAATGGAGATATTTTATTCTAATTAGATCTATATCATGTCAAAAATCTAATTTGTACTCAAGAATCCACCATAGAACAATAACATCCTTTATGTAAGTAAAGATCATTTGTCAGATAGATAAGTTAGAACTGACACCTCAACCAAAGAATCCAAGAGTACTCCATGGTACCAAGATGTCAACATCTCCAAATTATATGAAGATAACCATATCCTATCAATAAAAATAAAGATGTCAAAAATATCACTACATACAAGAAATAGGATCCAAAAGCTTCTGCATGACACCAACAACCATTGTAGAAGATCATCCATCACCAACTAATGTATCCACATCACTACTAAAGATCCCACTAAATTGTGACACTGAGCTACACCTAGCATCATTATAACCATATACCAAATAAAAACCACCCATGGTCCACACACTCAAATGTAACACCAAAATATTTGGAGGATAAAGTAGATCCAAGGCATCCAAACCAAGAAGATAAACCACCACTTGTAATCGTGAATCAATCCAAGACCACCAACAATGTATATGCATAAGTAACCATGTTGTGCCAAAGCCCTAAGCATATCGGAAACTCCATGACACCATGATCACCACCTAATGTACCTACATAAATATGTCATACCAAAGATCCAAGCATACAAGGAACTTGCATGATGCAATGATCATCATTGAATATATCTACATAAGCAACCATGTTTAGCTAAATGTCCAAGCATACAAAGAACCTCCATAAAACCATGATCAACACCTAATGTAGTTGCATTAACAACCATGTCATGCCAAATATCCAAGCATGGAACCTCCATGAGACCATGATCACCACCTAATCAAGTACCATACATTTGCAACATAGTTAATAACCATAGGTCCACAATACAATCATATCGAGTAACACCATCTCTCAACCTCATAATGGAAACCAAATCATTGAATCAAGTGACCAAACTAGGCCAAACAAATAGAATATACATCCAAAATGAGATATCTATGAGTGTAGATGTCCAAGATTCTAATTATACACAACCTATAAGTATAGATAGCCTACAAAGTTGCACTAGAATTCTCAATCAAAATTCAATTTCCATTTTGAGGGAATAACGCTATATTACTAAGAAATTATAGACCATAAAAGAGGGTCTAGACACAATATTCATTGTTTGAAAAGGAGATAAAAAAGAAACCTTTCATCATAGTTCAAGAACTCACTTGACCACAAAGTTTCCATTTTCTTTGGACCCATTTCTAAAAACATTAATGTTTAGACTAGGATGTATAAATTTTCCAATAAGAGAATTACCCATCCTTGAGTATAACCTTTACACAATTGATTCATATCTTACAGACAAAGCCCTTGCTATCCTCATTGTTCCTACGTATTTATTAATAACTATATTAATATTTTTTTTAAATAAATCCTTGGGAGATGAGCTTCCACAAGGCAATCCTTGAACTCTAGAACACAATTTAACTCACAACTACTTTTGATTGATGTAAACTGGGTACAAACGCATCTCTACCAATAGAAAGATCTGGTATTAAGATTGTAGTTTGGGTTTTATTACAGTTTGGGTTTTATTAGTCCACCGCTTATCCCTTCAGTTGTCAATTTTTTTTTTTTTAACAAATATCACTTTCAATCATTCTCATTTTTTTTTTTCAATTATTTTCTATATTCTTATGTTTTTATTTAATTGTGTAATGTATAATTACGAAATTATAATTTATTTTAAATTTTCTAAAAAAAAAAAAATTGGTGTTAATTTGTGATATTAACTCTTCAATCTAAATTTCAGTACAACTTTTATTAGTCCACCACCTACCCCTTCAGTTGTCAAATTTAAAAAATTCCACAAATATCACTCTCAATCATTCTCATAATTCTTTTTCCCAATCATTTTCTATATTCTATGTTTTTTTATATAACTGTGTAAGTTATACTTATGAAAATATAATTTATTTTAAATTTTAGGAAAAAATAAATAAAATAAAATTGGTGTTAACTTGTGATATTAACTCTTCAATCTGAATTTTTGAAATATTTTGATATTTGAATAATTTGTTGAATAAGAAAAGTGTCATGTTATAAATATCACTTAATGAATATTTACAAAAGAATGAGTCCTTATCTTTTAATTATATATAATTCAACAAATCAAAGTTATATTTAAATAGATTAAAACAAATAGATTTTTTACATTTTAGATTTAAATTATTAGTATTAATTTAAGAAAGTAATTGTAAACTTTATAATTCTCTTGATAAATGTAAGTATCATGGTAATAAAGGATTATAATATAGAGTGATTATATAACAAAAAATTCTTACTATAAATTTGTAGTCATTTTACATGTCAAACATTCCTTATGTCTAATAGGATATCTTAAATATATCAATATATATATATATATATATATATATATAGTATAGATATCTTAAATCTATTTATCTAAAAGACATCGAGAGATATAAACCTATGTAACAAATCAAATATAGGTACCTTGAGACAACTATCTCTTGGTGTCTTTTAAATATAAATATTTAAGGTATCAATGTTTAAGCTCAAAATTTTATGAAATAAAGTTTATTATTAAGGGTTGATTTGAAAATTTGGGTCAAAGGGGTGCCAAATAATTCAAGATTATGGATTAAGATCAAGTATTTAGGACACCCACAATAATGCCATAGCACAATATATCTTCAAAAGGGGGTTGTCGAAAATGATGAAAATTCTAACATTGTTGAGCATTTGTTTCCCTAGGGTTTCTATGCAGGCTGAGGCGACAAATGGAGGTGGCTCCCCTATTGCTGCCATGGACGGAGAATGTATTGTGAAGGTTGTTTGTGGTTTAGGTTCATGGGGATGCTTGGGTTCGTAGGGTAAATTGGGTGATATTATTGGTGCATCAGCCTTCCACAAGGACTTTGTTAAGAAATCTAATGCTCCTTCGAGTGGTGTGGAGATCAAGGCACCAAATCCTTCTCCCCATGACATCCCTCCTCCTCTGTTTTCTCATGGGGGGATGGTTGAATATTCCAATCACAATGGGTCGAACCTACCTTCTTCAAAGGAAAAACATATAGATCTAGCATAGAGGTCGATGGTGAGCAAAAATTCATTTTTAGAGGTGGTTAAGTCGAGTTCTTCTCCCCCTTTGGATTTTAATGCTTCTATGTCAAAGGAGCTGTGTGAAAATAATTTTTTTTTTACCAGCAATGGTTTAATTGGTAGATTCAACCATCTTTGGCCCAGACTTCTAGATCTGCATGACTAGATTTTGAAATCCTAGCTTCCTCTTATGGAAAGAAATTTATAAATCTACCCCAATGCAAGAGGTTTTTTCATTGTGGTTTTTAATTGTAGGAAAGACAAAAACACCATTCTAAATTATGTATGGTTATGGGAAGAAAATTTGTTGCAATTGAAATCTTGGAATCCAAAATTTGATCCATCCACTGAATCATTCACAGTTTTACCGACTTGGGTTAGTCTCCCGAATCTCCCCCTTCACTACCGGTTCCAATCATGTTTTGTTGCTATTGGGAAATCTTTGGGAAATTTTGTGTATATGAATGACAACTCAAGAAATTTCATCCACACAACCTATGCCAGGATTTTGGTGGGACTAGATACTTCCAAGGATCTTCCTATATAAATTGTTTTGAGGGCCAATGGACAATGTTGGAAACAACCTTTGGACTGTGAAGGGTTAATTTTTAGGTGCAGGAGATGTTATCGAACTAGACATATTGTTGTAGAATGTCCAACTATACAGACCAAACTAAACTGGGAGGCCTCTTGGTGGAAGGACTCCTCCCCTAAATATTATTTTGTTGTGAACTCTCCCAAACAAAATATTTCTCCTAAAAAGGTGGACTCCAGGAAGCAAAATGTGGAGGTGGACAATATGATTTCTCGTGAGACAAAGGTGTAGACATATAAATTTGACCACTCCCATATGATCAAATTTATCCCTTATTTCATCTAATCCACATTTGCATCCATATTAATTAAATAATTACATTATTTGATTAATATTCCTCTTTATCCCTAATGTCCTTAAGGTATTCAATTAATCAATTAAATACTTTATCATCTTTCATCTCCAAATTAAATAAATAGATCAATTTATTTAATTTGGTCATTTAACCTGCATGAATTAAAATTAATATTTAATTCATAATTGGGTGATCCCACAATAGTGTGTTACACTTTTTGGCCAAACTTGACATTGAACTAAACTTTTTTAACTAAATCTTCACTTTCAGACACCTATAGTTGTTAAACCATGAGGAATTTAAAGATGATGCAAACTAGTGATTTGTGACATTTTGTCTGTAGAATTCTAAATATATACTTTTTAAAAATTTGGAATCAAATTGCATTTCTTTTTCCATCTACTCCAATCACTAGTTTTTAGTTCAGTAAACAACATTTTTAAAAAGTGATGTTTTGATCTGTATAGGATCTAGACTAGATTGCAGTTTAAATGCTTAAACTTTTACAATGCTTTTACAATGATTATTTCAAGTTAATTAAATCGAAATTAACTTAAGGAAATAACAGAATGAAAGTAATATCAAGGTGATCATAACAGAAAGGAAGAAAATGAGAGACAGAAAGAGAGAGAAGAAGAGATGTGCAAACAACGCTTGATAACGGAGTTCGTCACGAAAGTGACTACGTCTCCGGGTCCACTCCAATAGAGAGACCGATCCGATTAACTCCAAAATCGATTACAATGCACCACAATCATTCTCCAAGCATTTCGGCAGCGTAACGACACTCTGATATGCAAGAATGATCTGAAGAATTCTCCAACAAGATCTCTCTTTTGATGCCTCAGCATTAGGACTTCATCACCTGAAAAAAACTTGATTTTCACTCTCTCCTTACACCCCTTTTTATACAAAGAATTTGCTCAAATTGGTCACTAACCAATTGATTTGAAAATATTTTCCAAATCTCCCAATTTTACATTTTCAAACACCAAATCCCCTTACATAGTAAAAATATTTGAAAAATCTTCCCCATTTCTTCATAATAATCCCTTATAATTATTCTAAGCCCTTCAATTATTCATTTTCGGGCTAATATTGTTTTGGGGGTTCGGATTTAATCCTTAAAAAAGGATTATAGTTGGTTTTAATTTTATCTTATAGAGGAGTTTGTTTTTATTTAAAAAGGCATCAGTTTTGAAAAGCTAACAAAATGAAACCAAGCCACATATGTTTCAAAATCGTTGAATGGGCTAACGGTGGTTAAAGCTTTTGGTGGCCGGCGGGTTTCGGGTTCCACTCCCGGCCGCTGGCTTTTAAGCAGCCATCCGCTAATTTAAAATAACAAAAACAACCGTGAGCTATATATAGTAAAGCCCGGGGTGACTGGTTCAACGGTGAGCCGCTAAACTTGCCGGAAGTAGGTTGGGGGTTCAAATCCCCCAACAACCTCCTTTTTTTTCTAACAAAATGAACAACTATCTCGTCCATCCGCGGGGAGAATGTGAAGGCCACGTGGCATGCCAGCGAGGTGCCACGTGGCAAAAACTGATTCGCCGACTCTGATGACTGTATGCTGACTCACAAACGACGTGTCATTGACTAGACTTGTACTTTGCCAACTCATCACGCCACGTGTCAAATTCTGATTCGCCCAAACTGCTGACTGGACTAATGACAACGCCGCCACGTGGATGCTGACTGTGTACTGAGTGATAACGTGGCATGCTGACTGGGCGTACGGACTGCCACGTGTCACTCTGTGATTGGTCCGTACAAATGCCACATGTCACACTTTAATTTTTCCACATCAGATTCCGTGCCACATGCTGACGTCATCTGTACGGATGATGACGTCATCACTGTACCTTCAGTCCACAAGTCAAACCTGAAACTTTGACCAGCTGTATCTTGAGCCTCCGATGTCGGATTTTGACGAAACGAATTGCGTTGGAAAGCTTGCGATGAGCTTTACGCGATGATGCTGAATTCAACAGCTTTTGATGACATCATTTTTTTCGCTTCCTGGACGTCCCCTGATCCAATTTGACCGAAGGTTTGACTGGCCATAACTCGTGCAAACGGACTCCTTTTCGCTCCGTTCGAGTTGCGTTGAAATCAGGACGCTGAGCTCTTTCTAATGGTGCAGATTTTGGAGAAAAATGAGACACTTCAATTTTCACTGAAAAATGTCCACCGGATCATGTTTATTGTATGACACATAACTTTTTTCTATGAAAGATAAAATTCTATTTTTTTTAATTTAAATTTGCAACTACAATATCTAGCTCCTTTATTTGTTTTCATAGTTTTTTATTGAATATTTTTTCTTAATTAGGTTTTGAAGTCAAACCAATTACAATTTAGACATATGTTTACTGTATAACACAACTTTTTTTTTATATATTGAAATTCAAATTTTTTTTGTTGTATCAAGGACATCAATACCAAGAGCATAGATATTTTTCAATTTTTTTTTGGTATCTACTATTTTTCCACATGTGCAGAACAAAGAGTTTGATTTTCGACAAAAACCTACATTCACAAGAAATAAAAAAATAAATATAATAATCAAATTAAATATATTTAAAATTTTACTTTTTTGTAAGTTTATAATAAGGAATACACACTTACAAAACACAAATTTTAAATGAATTCATTTGATCCCCCAAAAGGTAAATCAAAAGTGGTTTTTTATCAGCATTTTGATAGGTGCAGAAGAGACTCCATTATAGGTATGGCTTAAAACTAGCGAAATTCTAGATCCAAGAGGGTTTGATCAAACCCTCTTTAATTAAAATCCTTTAAATGGAACCTTTCAAGGCTTAAATCATTATATTTCTAAAAATTTGTGATTTTAGCAAAAAATAGGATGTCCCAAAAAGTGTAACCCATTATTGTGGCAACACCCTATTTTCTCTCTCCAAATGTCACATCCTCTATAATTCCTCTTTAATCCATGTTAGTCTAATTATCCTATGATTAGGATGTACACAACACCACTAATTGTGACTAGTGTCACATCCCCCATAATTTTCCACTTACCTTAATCCCCTCATTATCATTTGCACAACTTAATCAGTGATTAATTAACCCTAAACCTAATCCTAATGCCAATGATCTCATGTACCCAAGTCAACCTTCATTAATTCTTTCCCTTTTTGGAGAAGTTATCTCCTCTTCCCTAGGATTTTTTAATTCCTAAATTTAGTCCTTCATGAGCCCACATGGAGTTTTTAATTCCATTTTATTTTTATTTTTATTATTTTTTATTTTTTAGACTGCAAGAATTAGAATCGAGTAGCCACCCCCTATAAACTATAGTGCGCCTGGTAACTTTTTTCACGTGACCGGTAACGTTGGCACAACATGCCCTCTAGTACCATGTGGAAGATGGGGAGAGTAGACCTTGTGACCTCTTTCTTGCAACTAATTCCATTTGATTATTCCCATGTGTCTAGTTGAAAATTTTAATTCCAATATATTCCCCAAGGTCCATTAAGAATTCAAAATCAATTTTAAATTCTCTCATCCTCTTCCCAAGGAATTTTTAATTCCCCTTTCTCTTCCCAAGGAGGATTTTTGAGGAATTTTAAAATTCCTCACTTGTCACATCCTCCCATGATTTGGGGAAGGATAAGACAAGTCAATCCTTTTTTCCATTCCCAAGGTACTTGAAAGTACCTCCACCTAGATGTCATCTCACCTCCACCTCATTACATCCCCTCCACCTAGGATGACACATGTCCTCACCACATGTGTTGAGATTCCTCAAGACATCTCAACCATTAATCTTTAACCATACTTTCGATCATGGCCATCCATTCCTTTTTTCCTCCAAAATGACTATCTCACACAACCAATTTTGATTATTCACAACATTCACACATTCATTCACACTTAGGCTTCAAGCATCAAAAGCCACCATTGTTGCAACACTTCAAGCTTTCACCTTGCATCCACACCCAATCCAATCACTCTCATTGCATTCCTTGCATAATCACCATCATTTGCATATAGGTTGCATGATATCAATCAACAAAAGGAGCACACAAAATCAACTTCAATAAGGGCCAACCATTCAAAAAAATTAAGCAAGGTAAAAATTTATGTTTGTGTCTCATTCTTGTTTAGATTTCAACTTAGGTCAATCTTGAGTGTTTTTTTTTTTTTAATATTTTACATTTAGTTTTTATTTTCATATTAGATTTACGAAAGCACCTGCACACATTCTGGCATGCCCGGTGGAACCCACGTCACAGGTCTTTTTATGTTTGTTGTTGTTTGAAATTTTGAAGGTTCAAATCCTTTCATGTTTCAGAGGAAAATCTTCCCAATGAGCGGATCTATGACTCACAGGGGCGGACCTCTAGTATCTAGGGGCAAACTTGTAGACTCTCATAGGAAAATACGTGAAGGCAATAGTCAGAGTGCTACAAGGGTGGATCTGTGACTCACAAAGGTGAACCCACTTCATCTCTCATAGGAAAGTGCATGATCTACAAGGGTGGATACAAAGAAACTATAGGGGCAATCTTGCTCCCCAAAAAGTTGATTTTGTGGTAAACCCAAACCTTAAAAACATATTTTCTTTGTTTTCAGGTTTTAATACTAATTTTCTCACCTGTTTGTCTATGTGTGTGCTAGCTATTAACTATTTGCAACTCATCATTTTTCCAAGATTAGGAGTTATAAATCACTAACACATTTCTTGTAGGATGAGCGGTTGAAGATGTAGTGTAGTTGTTTTCCCTAACTAACTAGGAATATTTTATTTTCTTGAAGGGTCAAAGAACATTGTGTCATGTTTGGTATCACCTGAAATATGCTCTCCCCTTGCACCATTCGATGAGCCCGAGGATCAGAAATCACAAGTTTATCCAAGTCCATTTGTGAGTCCACCTAGGAGTGCTATCTTGCCCATATGCTATCCCCTTGTTCCATGTGCGAGCTTGGGGATTGGAAACACCTAGCATTTATTGCCCTTTAGGATGCCTACTTGGGATTTCATCACCCAAGGGATGACCTCAACCACGTGAATCGATGAGGTATACAAATGGGGAGAATGAAAGTTGTACCCCAATCCAGTCACATGAGGTCTAGCAAAGCACTGATATGTGGGTGATTCCAAGTTAGGTGTGAAGGGTTGGTCTAAGATTTCTTGCCAAAAGTTCTCAAACCATGCTTGTGATGGGCTAGTGTTCACAAACATGCCTCATGCAACCTCCTCATGTTTTGAGGACTCCCAAGATTTCCTATAAATCCTAGATAAGACCCATGTTCAACCACAACTTAGTGTAGTGCAAGGGATGCACATCACACCATGAATATTTTTACACTCACCATTTGGCTCCCTTGAGATGAGACAGAAATCCTCAGTTTAGCATAAGCTATGCATAGCTTTTCAAGGAGAGGGTGATTGGGTCATCCTTCCAATCTTGGAGGCCCCTATATGTCGTCTCTCGCAAAGACGAAAGTGTACACACCCATTTAGGTGTCACTACACTTGAGTTGAAGGAGATTCCTAGAATGGTCCTACACTAAGTTTGTAAGCCCTTATTACTAATTTTAGGCTTGTGCAAGTGCTTGGCATGTCTTCTTGTGCAATACCAATACATATTTTGAGTCTTGAGTCCATCCTTGCCTTTGTTTGTTATTTTTCTATCTATTCCTTTGCCATAGTCTTTCCATCTCTCAGAGGTGAATCTAATTCTCACAAAGGAAGATATGTTCTCTTGACGAGTGAACCTATCCCTTCAAGGGAGATTTTGTGTTCACCCTCATTTCAGTCATTTTGGTCAATTTATCCCCCTGATATGTGATTATGTCTCCCTAAGAGGTGGATCCATTTGTTTTTGTTTGAATGCTCTTGTACTCGATAGGTGATCCCATTTCTCTTAGTGGTAGATCCACTTGTCTATGTTTGTATCACATCCCCCAATAGGCGATCCTTCTTCTCTAAGAGGAAGATCGGTTTTCCTTGTTCATACCCAATCAATCCTACATAGGTGATCCCATGTTCTTGATAGGCAATTTTATTGCCACTATCCATACAATCAAATATTGATAGGAAGTTCCATTACCCCTTATCGTATAGTCAATCCTACATAGGCAATCCCATGTTCTTTATAGGCATTTACATTATCCCTTTCTGTATAGTTGGATCTTGATAGATGGATCTGTTGCCACTATTCATACTCAGTACATTTAAGATAGGGGATTACGTGACCTTGATAGGAAGTTCTATTGACCCATTCTATACAGTTAGATCTTGATAGGAGTTTTTGTTTCTCTTTGCCATACAGTTTCTCCTAGATAGGAAAATTTGTGTTGCTTAAGGGTGAATTTGTTGTATTTTTCTATACATTTAGCTTTGATATGTGAATCCATATCTATTGTTTGTACAGATCCTTGTGAATCCTAGATAGGAAGACCCATGACCTACAAAGGTGGATTCATTGCCTACAAAGGCGAATCTAGTGAAATCCTTGATAGATGAACTCATGACCTACATAGGTGAACCCATTACCTATAGAGGCAAATATGTTCCCCATAGAAAATCCAAAGTCTAAATCCATTTGACCACTGAAATCCTACAATGTTCCAAGCCTAGTCTTGTAATCAAAACATTTTTATCATCATCTAATCTCCCATAATTTCCATTTTCATCACTTTGATTTCTCCAAAAGTCATCAAATCATCCATTTGATCACGTAAATTCATCTTAGGACATCCTTAATCATCATATCAATCATCAAACATCCAATCCAAATCCCCTAAACATATATTTGAGAGTTTTTTTTTAATCTAAATTGACTAGTTAATAAGCCTTTATCATCATCATCCTTGCTCACTTAGGAACATAGTCCATCTTGAGATAATAATCACAGTCAACCTCATCAATTTTCTTTGATCTAGAGGTAAGTTTGCACCATAATCATCCCTTATATCATCATATTAAATCCAATCCAATCATCATCATCACTATCATTCAGTTTGCTTGAGATTGTCAGCCTACCTCAAGTAACAATCATATATCCAAACATCATCCAATAAATATCTTGAATCTAGTTTTGGGTCCTACATCAATCAATCATTCCAATCCAATCCAATCATCAATCTAATCCAATCAACCATCTAATTGGTTATCTAATTGAACAATCTTGATTGTCTTTGCAATCCTTCAATCAATCATCCAATCATCCACATTTAGGTTCATCCTTGGGTCTTCCATCATCCCCATCATTTGATCATCTACATGTTCATTCCCATTGTCACTTGATTGCAGGCTAAGAAACTCATGGAACAACCACCTCAACAACCACCAATTTATCATTCACCCTATCACCAAAATCCACCTTCAAATGGAGGGTCTCAACACTCCAACATACCTGATCATGATCCCAAAGCAGGTCATCCTCAACCCTTTGATGAAGTGGGAATGGTTAATCAACCTAAGGTCTTTGTCAAAGAGTATCTTAGTAATCTCGTCAATGTGTAAATGATTGATCCTATCATTGTTGAATGATCAGATAAGATTCTTGCTTCATTGCTTATGAGGGGTGCCAAACCACTACCTGGGTTTGACATGACACAATATGTTAACACCTTACTCCCCTCTCAATCTCAAGATCCTCAAAGTTCTCATGTTCGTTTGGATCTATCAGTCCCTCAAGCCCCTCAGGTCCCTTAGGTCACTTCTAAGGATACCTGGTATCAACCTGGGTTTGGGAATGATGTGTGCGTCTAAGTCCCACCATCTCCTCTTCATATTTTTGTTAGGGAGCCACACCACAAGAACTAACAATCTGTAGGGCCATACATCTATTCCATCTGCACCACCCCTTCCACAAAATTAGTCAAGTCAGTCATTGGGGAATACTAGGGGCAACATATCCAATGTCTTAGCATTTTCACCCTGTCATGTCCCTCTCATTTGAACGCAACCATTATCACAACCCATACCGCCATTCAATCCTAGTCATTCTTTCCCACAACAACAACCAATTTATCATCAAGCACAACCACAACATACTCAATCTATCCCACAATCACAACCCTTCTTCGTCTTTCAAGTTTTAACTTATGTGGCTATGGGGCCCTTCTCTATAGTGTTTCATGGTTGAATGGTGGCAACGTGGTAGACCTCCCTTTGGTACCGTGATGTATTCTTTTTTCAAGAAACTACAATATGTGAAATACCAGCTCAAAAGATGGAATAGGTAGTGTTTTGGTAACATCTTCTAGGCTAAGAGTGTCACGTAGACAGATGCTTGACTTTGGTTTTCCATCACACCTTTTTCAAGTGAGTGTCCCTTCCATGACAACAGTGAATCCTAATGATTCTTGCCACATGTGTGTATTCCTTAGTTTTCACACCCTTCTATTTGCAGGTTGCTTCTCCTATATGCACTTGTTGGTTTCACACAATTTCAGTGCACATGTCTTGGCTCTCCCTTTTCAATATTATGGAGGGTTTTCTATCATTGGTGCTATTGATAGAAACCTTACCATTAAATTAAAAGATAGGGACTTCTAGCAACAATTAATGATAGTCTCCAAGCTAAACATTCACAATAGAATGTGATAGTAATCGGTTATGCACAAAAAATAGAGATGATCACATGACAAAATTGAAACATAGAAAGACAAATATGGATATTAAAACAAAACTTAATTTTATTACTATTCTCTGTAAAAAAAATTCATTGCATTCTTTCCCTTTGGAGAATATTACTACCTCTAATTCTACAACTTCATCCAAATCAAAACTTCCTTCTCGACTTTGTCCTACAACTGAATGCTTTGCTATGATATTTCTATCAAGATTCAACCATGTCGTTTTACATGTCTAACTCATTGAACCATGTTTCATGAGTAGTGGTTCACAAGAACCCATCTCTCATGATAATGAATGGTCCACTTAGCACTCATTGCATCTAGGTTATGCTCACAAGGGTGAAGCACTAGGCCTTCTCGGGAGGTCACCCATCCCAGTACTACTCCAGCTCAAGCATACTTAACTACAAATTTTTCCCCAAGGTTAAGCCCACTTAGCTTGCAACCCCATTTGAAAAACCTTCAAAAAGTGTTGTGCCTTATGAACCATTCATTATAGAGCCCCTTTAGCTCATCAATTGATAAGTAGGAGGTATTTTCCACAATGTGTCAAATTGTGATATTGCTATCAGGATTCAATCATGTAGTTTTACGAGTCAAACTCATTGACCCATGTTTCATGAGTAGGTGAAAACAAGGGCATATGAGTTGATTAAAACCTAAATTGTTGGTGATCACCTGCACTATTGGCGTTTGTGACTGTGTAAAGCAACTATACTGAACCTTATAGCTTGCAATTAGAATACATGTTGGGCATATGAATTTATGGGAGCTATCTTCACAACTTCAGACTATGATAAGGTTAGCAATCAATTTTGTCTCATTATCTTTGTAATTACAATTTCAAAAAGGAAATCATCATTGTTACTGCTAGGTAAAACTATTATGAGATTTCTTATTTTTTGTACGTAATAAATTATATTAAAAAAAAACTCTACAACACAAATTTGCTTGCATTTATAAGTCAAAAGTTATGAAATCCAATTCTAATAATTTGTATAATGGAAAATGAGTGAAATATAAAGTGCAAAAAAAAAGGGGAAAAACTTCTAAGTAGCCTAGTGGGGGGTGTTACAATACTAGTCTACTTGTATCCATTCACATGAAAGGTGCAAATGTTTTAGTGTTGTATCATAAGAAAAAGGAGACCCTAAGTTTAATGTCTAAACCTAGGATTGTTTTTTGCTCCTTTTCCAAAGGTACATTAGGATGCAAATCAACAATGTGTTTAGATTGACTTTCAACCATGAAGGTGAGTCAATCAGACTTGGATTTGATCCTTTTGAGCCTTAGAAATGGACTGAAATTGATTTTCTATGATTAATCTAATTCAACTATGTACCCTAATATGAAAATTGCAATATTCTGATGATTAACAGTTTGAATCAAAGAATCACAGGAAAATTTGGGGAGGGCAGAGTGATGTGTACTTGTCCAAAAAAAATTGGTATCAATGTGAATAGGAATTAAACGCCCAAGGGCGTATGAGTCCTTGTAAGGGTTTCCTGCTCAACTTTTGAGGTCCTCTGATGGTAGATCTGAGACTCCCGTTTCCACTTGCAAAGTTGTCGGAACGTTGTCAAAAATTTTTGTAAGTGAGTTTTCGTGAGTTGACAGGATGTAGGGCATCAAATGCAACAATGAACAATTTGTCTTCAATCTTTCTTCAATCCTCTTCAAACCTAAGATTTGCACATTTGCAAAGAGAGTAGATGTTGTGCCATTTAGGGGTTTTCCTCAGTCAAACCCCATGTAAGTGTCTCCACTTTTACAATGGCAATGTCATTGATAAAATGATAATGGATAGGAAAGGAATGTTAAGATCACAAAGTGCTGCAACTCACCACCATTCAATGGCATCCTTGAAGGATTGAAGTCATGCACATCACCTCAATGTCTTGGATCTTGCTTGCTTGATTTGATTGAATGCTTTGGAGACCTACAAAAGGGGTTAGCCTTCACAAAACAATGATAATATGACAACATGAACTCACACACACTTTGACATGATGCTTGGATCTTGAATTGCTGCAATAATAATTTGAAATGTTGCTCTTGACTTGCTCTTGACAATAGTTCTTGCTCATAAAATCTCCTTCTAGTTTCAAATGGTGAAAAGACTAGGTATTTATAGACATTTATTCAATTTCCCGAAAATTAGATCCCAATAGCTAACCTTTGCAAGTTGGGTTTTGAATGTTAAAATGACCACTCCAACATGTCCAAAATTGGTTCCCAGTAGTTCATAGGGGGACCCATTCACCCTTGAAATGTCCAAAATTGGTCCCCGACAAAATAGGGGGAGCCCTAAAGGCGAATGGGTCCTGACCCTATACTCTAAGACATTAAATTTCGAGGGCAAAATAATAGTTGGATGCATTTGTTCAATGCTTTCAATTTCTCATAAAGTGGTACAAATGGTCTATAGAATGCATAAATTAGGAAATTATGGACTCAATTAGGCCCAATAATTTAGGGGGGACAAAACATAGAGTGAAATTGTCAATGGTGACAATTTACGATGGTACATTTAGCCCCCACTTTAGTGAGAGTATGAACTCATGCTCAGACTCACACTAAAGTAGAAAAATATATCAAGAGGGGTCCAATTGTCCAAATGTTGAAGAGATAGGATGACTAAGGTCTAGGGGGAGCGTGCAAGCCCCCGAGATCCAAGATCCCATGGAAAACCAACATGAGCACAAAGGAGCACACACACATGTATGATATGCAGCAAGAAAACATACACAAACATACATGTCGAAAAACACGAAGCATACACAATGAAAACACATGACATGATGGAACATAAAGATGTCAAAATAAAAAAAACACGATGTAGACAAGATGCAAACATGAAGAAAAAACACAAGAAACACACACAAAAACACAAGGTTAGTACTAAAAGATTCAATTCGGTAAGGCAAAGAGACCTCGGTCTTAAATTGTCTCAAATACCAAACATCATCCATTGAATGTATTGTCTAACAAAATGATGCTCTACAAGGATGTAAAATCACTTATGAACACATGGCTCCACTGGAAAGCAAGTTATGTTATGCTAGGTGGCCATGGCCATGATTTGATTATGCTCCAAAATCATAATTACAATCGCTACAAGACCATTCCCTTCAAGTACAATAGCATAAAATTTCTCCAACGTACACAAATGGCATCCAAAAGTCTCCTGAGCATTCTCTCCTTCACATCACCTAGTTGAAAAATTAGAAAGCCTATAACCCCCTTTTATACATCAAATTTTCTATATGGGATGAAAACCACCATAATTAATGAAATAACCCCTTCATATTCCTATTTAGAATGAGAATATGTCTTGTGTACATCATTGTGTTTGTTTCTTTGTAAGGGGAGAAATGTTCAACAATTGTGAGTTCTCTTCAACATTCATTGTCGAGTATCTACCATCTGTGTAGAAGTCTAAACTTTGGAGAGGCTACATAGCTTATGTTATTTTTCCTCTATTTGGGGAAAGTTTTGTTCAGCATGCTTCCTCCTCTTCATCTTCTCAAGAATGTCATTTTGTACATGATTATTTAACATGGCTACACATTTGTTGGTACCCATTCATATATTTTTCCTACCAACCTAAGCTATTATTATGGGGATGTCGATGCATTTTTATTTTTTTACATTTAGTTGATTACTTTATTACATATTTGCATGCAAAATAAAATAAACTTGCTCTAGTAGGTATCTACTTAGGTAAGTAATACCTAGGTAGGTATCTACTTAGGCAAGTACTACCTAGGTAGGTATCTACTTAGGTAAGTACTTGCATAAGTTAGGTAAGTATTTACGTAGGTAGGTATCTACCTAGGTAAGTATTTACGTAGGTAGGTATCTACCTAGGTAAGTTGCATTTGCACATGCAACTTTTAATTTCCTTGTTTGGTGAATTTGTACGTGTGTGAATACATCTCCTTTATCCCACATTGGTTGTACACGCATATCTCTCGATGGTGTATCTTATGTATACTCATGTACTCTTGTAAATAATCTCAAATCTCATTTGTGTATTTTCATCCTTTGATAAAATAGAATTGTTCTCACATTTTTGGTCTCTTTGTGCTTCCATTGAAACTCCTTGATCTTTGTTGGCTATCTCCATAACTAAATATTATAATTTTTTTTTATTCAAGGGGTAAATGCTTTTGATCGGTGCTATGAACCGGATACAACCATTCAACAATACCACCCCAATGGGGTTCGAACCTTGGTGGCAAGAACAAAAATGCCACCTATAAACCATCACACCATGCCAATACCGGCAACTAAATCTTATAAATTAATTATTACAATTTTTCTCATATACTTTGGCCATCAAACTTGCTTTGCACATCAATTGTACAATTTTCCTAATATTTTACTTTATAGAACCATTGCATTCAATGGCTTGCTTTCTTGGGATGGCATTTTCAATTTCTTAAATTGTGTTTTTATAGGTACACTAAATTGTACATGGCAGCTTTAATGATATTTATTGTAGGTTGATATTTCTTTTTTACCTACTAATCCTTTCTTTTTAAATGAGAATATGAAGCATTTACGCTTCATATTTTTTGATAATTTTTAATTACATGACACATTTCTTAATTGATGTTTAGTGACTTTTTTGTCACTTCAAAATTAATTGTTGAACTCAATATCTAATATCCACATGATATTTTATGCCTTGTTATCATTCCTTAAAGATGACATTTTTTCTTACGAGTTTTTTTTTGTTGATGTTGAACAACTTATACACTTTATTTATTTGAAGCATCCAATAAAAACGCATTATGACTCTTCACATCATCGCCTTTTTTCATCAAGCACATCTACACATGCAAGGCAAAAAATCAAATGATTTATTTAGGGTTTGTTCCCATTGCAAGCCACTCTTTGCATCAAGTTAACTCCTTGCTCATAAAGTATGTGTATATATATCCTTTTGGGACCTTATCTCTATGATTTTTTTTAATATACAACCTTCTAGATATATTCTTAATGAGTGGCAGCCATTGTACCCTTCTAAACTTCTTAAATAGTGTCAAACTATAATTGTTAGAAATACCTAGAAAGTTGGTGCCATCACTAACTATTTCTAGATAAATTAGTGTTTAGAAAACATGAACACTAAATGATCTTACAAGTTAGAATAGCCCTCATATGGTTAATTCACCTTTTCTTTAAATAAAGTAATTTTTATTTTTTTCTTAGCAAGCATTGGCCATTATCAAATGCATCTTCATAATCAATTTCACATGATGCAATTAGAATGTCTCTTGAATAATTTATTAATATCACTATTCTAAATAAGAATTGCATTAAGTGGCCCTTGGTGTATTGGTGAAGTTGTTTGGTTCACAAAGAGCCTAACAACGAAAATGTATTTCTATACATATTGACATGACACCATAAGGGATGAAGCTTCTTTATTCATGAACCCAAGCAAAAAGTTGTGTATTGAATTCTAAAAAATTATGAACTTTGTAGCTTCTTTATGCAACCTTCAAAATCAATTAACCTTTTTATTACTTTAAGCACATCAAAATTGAGAATAATTTTTCAAATTCTTTTCTAATTGTTAGGTAAAATTAAATGTGTTTTTTTAGAGCTTAAAGTGGGGTTTCATCCATTATGAACATTTCAAATTTGATAATTCCCACACCAAAAACAATGTGGGTTGACTCAAGTTTGCATGCATGCTAATACAAAAATAACAAGAAAATCCAATATGTTGGTAATTAATGATACACAATACATGACTTTGCATAGCCAAAGTTAGGCCACAAAATGTGGACACCATATACAAAAGAAATTATATATATACATGGTCACTCACCCCAAGGAAATAGAACTCCATAGCCTTCACGTGGAAAGGTTTAGTGCTTCATGTCTTCCTAACCAAGAATTTTTTTCAATAGTTTCATTATCTTAAATCCCCGTATATACTTTCCACAATTTCATCATCTTTGATCCCCTTATATGCTTCATGTTTTATGATTTGATAAATTTCAACATTTAAAATAGGTAAAATAAATATTTATCATGTTGTTAGAAAAATATTAACATTATTGTTTTCTGGGAAAGTATTTGTTAATTTGTAAGCAATATTTTTAACTATTTATCCCATCATAAATTATGTCATAAAAATTAACCAAAAATAAGGTATCACTTCAATAGGTTATTGAAGATATATCAAACATTATAATGGGATTTAATGTAGTCATTCACAAATTCTAGCTAATTCATATCGATGAATATGAAAACAATTTAGTTTATCATATAGAAGTTGGGAGATTGTCCCTATTAAAGGGTTAAGAGGCAATCAATTAGAAAAAACAAGAATTTTTCATGTCTTGACAAAAAAGGGAGACTATTAGAAAAAGATAATGTGGTCTAGCTCCCCCACAGTTGGTATCACTAAACCTAAATTTTATGGGGCTTCAAGGGCCAATCCAAGTAGTGCACGTTCAAGTTTTATTTTACACACAAAAGATGCATGCTTTGTCTAGGGATGTTTTCTCCTCTTAGAACATTGCACCAACAATGAAGCCAAGTGGGAAGGTGTTGTCATAGGGATTGCATTGCCATCCTCTTTAGGTGTGCAACAATTACTAGTAGAAAGGGACTCCCTCCTAGAGGTTAATGTGTTGTAGAAAGGCCCATGTCCTAACTAGCAGCTTAGAAGATTTTTGGAGGAGGTTTAGATTGTTATCATTTCAAGGAAGTTGTTTTTTCACATTGTCATTTGGTCTCTGATTATGTAGTGAATTTTTTGGCCAACTCTAGGACGGATCAACATCCCCTAATAACTCTTTATAGTGATCATCCTATATCATGGTTGGGCTTGAAAAATATTTAATTTTTCAAGTCCTCTCAATGATTCTTTCAAGCCTTCTTGTTTTAAGGACATGTCCTCTTTTCGAGCTCCAATGCATGGGAATTTAAGTTCACATTATTTCATAAGGTGGTGAATGGGGGGTTTTTATGACTCATTTGTGTTGTTTGTGTTTTTTATTTTCATCAAAGTTAGCGACACATGTGAGCTCTGATTTTATGGTGCTTTGGTGGTGTGCATTTTATGCTCTATTGGATCATTTGTTCCTTGGTAAGTGGCTTTGGTTTGCTAGTTGTTTTTTGTGGGTGCTTACTATGTGTTTATTGTATTTCATAATCAAATTTGCACAAATCACTTTAGTCATGTCATCCATCCTTGGGCATGGGGGTCTCTAACAAGTGCTTATGTTCCATTTTAAATTATTAGATGGCAATATTTGAGTTTTTGAGGGTTGTTCTTGGTGAGAACATTTAGGGCATAGCAAGGCCTCCTTGCTCCAAAGCATCCATTAGGGAGGATTTATCTCCAAGTTGATAGAAGTTGCGGTTTCTACAACTCTTTCTTCCATTACACTTTGGCAACTTTGAGGTTTTGTGTGATGGTTTGAATGTGATTGTGGGAGATGACAATGTGGAGGCTTTGAAGGCTTCTTAGTTGGAGGTGTCCACTAGCTGCAAAGAGTAGATGTTGGTTCAAAAGGAGCTATAAGAGTGAAAGATATACCATAAGGACCCCAAAAAGGCCATTGGTTGTTTAATGGTGACATATACCAAAGGGAATTTGGAAGCTTCAAGTGCATTCATGGTCCCATACTTTAGTGCAAGGATGCTGGTTAGGGCACAAAACACAAAGAAATCTTTCACGGCCTCAAATTCCCTTCCTAGATGTTACAATGCTTGGATCTTCCTCTTTTGCAAGTCAAGTCTTGAATTCTACTGTAATGAAGGCCCTTGTGCACTAGGTTGTGGCTTAGGGCAGCGGACTTGGTCATGGGGTGTGTGCTAGAGATGTATCCATTTTTGTTTGTATTTGTTGGTGCTATTTTTTGGGTGCATGTTAGTGTTCCTTATTGTTCTAGCACCATGTGTTAGCTAGTGTTTAAGTGGTGGGTGTTATTTTAGTTATTATTAGTATTTTTTTTGGATAATGCTTTAACTATCAACTATGATGTTCATTTTATTGTAAAACATTTATCTTCTCAGGGGGCAGTTGGGTGTGGGGGAGTGTTGGGGGGCAATTAAACCCCCACTAATTAATAAAAAAAAAAATTGGAGCGAGGATTAATCAATTGCTCATATTAAGGCAAATAAAAAGAAATGAAGACAATTCTACAAATTCATTAAAAATTTAGGAAATAATCAAATTAATAATTGCATTTAAAGTTCGATTATGTAACCATCCATGTAATTCCACCATACAAGGGAAAACAGGTTGCTTCACTACATTTGTAGGAATCACAAGTCAATCATGAGTATAATCATTGGAAAACTATTCATCATAGGATCGGTGTATAGAATTGTTCCACTCTATTATATGATAATTATTACAATTTCTTACCAAGGAATCAACTTCAAGTACGATTACAACATAGTCTATTAACTCCTTATTTTGTGACAATGGTTATGTATTCTTACCAAGGAGAACCATGTCTTAAAAATCTATAATAATGTACACAAATGTATAATTGTTGGAAAACCGTCATCATAGATTCAATGTACAGAGCTCTACCACACTATTATATGATAATTATTACAATTGCTTACCAAGGAATCAACTTCAAGTATAATTAGGACACGGTGCATTAGATCCTTACTTTGTGGCAATGCTTATACATTCTTACCAAGGAGAAAACCATGTCTTAAAAATCTATAATAATGTACACAAATGATTACAATCCTGGTGGTGCAATCTAATTCTAAATAGAATCAACAACTTCCCTATTTGAAAAAACTTACTCAACTTGCACAAACTCTAAAGCATTTCCATCAGGGTCACGAGCAAATATGGCTGGTCTTCCAGAATGACTTAGTGTATAAGGTATACCTGATATTACAATAACCAACAATGAATGCTAGAATTATGGTCATATACAACTCTTAATGATATAATATTTTGACAATCCATACTGTAGATCAATGTTGTTTCTGAATTAAATTGTGTGCAAGTTTTTTAATCAACATTTCGGATTGGACTCCATGATCCATCATCAGGATATACAACTTGCACACAATTTAATCGAGAGATAACATTGATATACAACTCTTTCAACATTTAAAAAATAAAAGTTAACTTGTCAAGGAACAATCAATTAAGGGAAACAAGATAATATGAATTTTAGTTCATCCAAGCAAAATAGACCTAAGTGAATTAGCATGCCTAATAATAAACAAGCTCATTTCCTTATTGGATGTATGTTTCCAGTGCTACTGTGATTCGAGGTAAAATCAAGCCATTCAAATCCATTTAGCATACTTCAGGCTGCCAAGAGTGCTAATAATTCTAGAAACCCAATTTGATTCTTTCACATTTTTAAATAAAAAGAAAATCATGCTCATATAGTTTTTTGTTGATAGTCACCCTCATATTGTTGCAGTATATGTGCATGTGTACATTAAAACATCAGTAAATATTTTCTAAATATAGATATAATAAAATAAACATCTCAAATTTGAAACATAATACATTAAAATATCTCCTTATTCATCCATAACAAAATGAACTTATGAATTTTAATGTTATAAATAATAATGATAAATATAACAAGAATCTAAATCTAAAAATTATAGTATATAATAATAGTATGTAAGGAATGAAAAAATGGTAAGCATGAAGCAGTAAGCTCAATTATCATCAGACTCATCACCTATATGTCTCTACTCCCTATGTCAACTTCTCATTGTGTGATATTGCAGTCTCTTAATACATACTTGTCATGTGATCCTAGACTTGCAAGGCACTATGTACTGCAGCTAGTTTATAATCTCTTCTAGAGATAAATCCTCTTCTTATCAATAGAGTGGACGAAGGTATACATACCAATTCCCCACAATAGCAAAGGAACCAGTATCTTGAGAAAGGAGGCAAATGGCAAGTATCCATAGCATTGTTGTAGAAAAATTGAGAGATAATGTTGTGTTTTGAAGATCTTGATTGTTGTCATTTTATTGTTGTTTTATGTTTCCTATATGTGTTTTGGCTAGGGTTCTTATAAGCCTTTGTTGCTTTAATTGGAAATTTGACCCTTGTGTTGTCGCATAGAGTTTGTAGTCAACCGCTCTAGCATTGGAGCTCTTAGCTTTTAAAAGAGCAGCCCCAACAATGTCAGTGGACTCTAGCTCTCCCTAGGTTGTTGAACAATCCTCAGGTACCAGTCCTGTAAGTCTTTTCCTTGTTTCATTTTTGTTGTTGAGAATTATATTGACTTGTTGCCATGTGCATCCAACAAACTGTGAATATGCTTCATTTGAATTAACAGTCCTTGTAATATATACTCTAACTAATTTATATTCAAGCTCTTTATGTTTCCTTTTCCTTTAGATTTTCTAGCCATTTGGGGGTGGCCTATGTGTTAGAAAAATTAGGGTTGAAGTTTTCGAATGTGTCAACATTGCTATGTGCTTCCTTGTTTATATTTAGCAAAAAATATAATCTTGTTTGTTTCTTGCTCAACCTTTCCCTCCTTTCATATTCATTTATTGTATGCAATTTTGAAGTCACTTTGATCATGTTACCATGTATAACTATCTATGTGTCTGCATATCAAATACCAATAATTGATCCATTATGTGCTGCCTCTTTCCATTACTTTTGCTTCTAGAGTTGTCTCGAAATATTGAACATCTCATTGCTTTGGCTTGGTTGAGTAAAACTTCCTTGTAGGATTCAAATGTACGTCCAGCCTTGACAACACATACGATATGATCTATTGATATTGGAGATGTTGTCCCATCTCTGGTTCTTCAAATAATGTTTTTTCAAAAAATAAGTGGTGATCAAAGCCCGATTGACCACTACAAAGTTGTCCTCTCTAATGGAACCCACATGTAAATAGGCACTTTGCGTGCAAATTACAATGAGATTTTGTTTGTAGGGGCATTGAAAATAGGTTCCATCTTGTGCATGGCAAACTATCTATGTAGGAAGCTATGGGAATCAAGGTTGGCTATTGTTTTGCACTAATTGCACTTGTTGTTGTATGCTTTCTTGTTTGTGGGGACCACCTTTTTTAATATTTGATCTTGGTTTGGTTCTAGGGCAATTGTCATATTTTCCTTAGATGTCAAAATCTCATATTTTCAGCTAATTGGAACACCTAGATATCTGTTTAGAGATCAAGAAGAAAAAATAGTGGGCTTCAAGTCAAATTCCCCATCCAAACGAGCCTCAAAATTTGGGATTCATACATCCCCAAGACAACATAGTGCTCCTTCAAATACCAGTCCTATTAAAGGCTTGAATATTTACCAAACCAAATGGAAAATAGAAGGTCAGGTAACATCTGTAATGCCCCGCCACGCAACCCTAGAGGAAGTTGAAATTTGCTACTTAAATGCACCAATTTTTTTTTTAATTATTTTTTTAGTACAAATAACATGTAAGGTGAATACACATTGCCAACAACCTCTAAGGCCACGAGACAAAGATTACTTTAGAACCCAAAAAACAACAAACATTAATATAAATCGAAACATTAATCACTTAAGGAAATGAGACAACATACATTCCATACAAGATAACTTACAACGAAGGATAAGAAATACCAAAAGATTTCAATTAACAATATTTAAACAATAAGATTACAACACTCATTCCCCGAATGAGGTAATTCCAACAAAATGATTACATATTACAAATTCCACCTCGATAACAACTGAGGGGTAATAAAATACAATAAGAACTGAGAGAATAAGGCATGAGAAGAAACTGATTCCCACGAGCTCTCCAACTGGAAATCACGACCACACGAACAAGAGGAAGTACCAACGGATTAAGATGCACGCCACCCGACCACGTGGAACCCAAAGGCCCCACTCCCTCCATGCTAGGAGATAGTAACAAGGATTTCCTAGACAAGACCATCTACCACTAGACATAGGCTAACACAAAAATTGATATGCAAACAAGAACATATACCACATCATTTAATATCATGGTTACAATGCTTGCAGAGTACAAAATCAAGTACAATCACTATACAATAAAAACCCACGGTACAACACCATACCGACTGCTGTCATAGGAGGAGTGTCATCGCAAAGGTTGCATGGGATCTCCTGGCAAGTCTTCCTAGGTCCCGGCCCCCTTCTAGGGATATCCTGGAAACCTCAACTGACTCTCGGACCCACATGCACACCAGAGCGGAATCGATTATCTCTTGTAAAGATGAGATAATGATCTTGCCATTCCAGGCCTTCCCGACTCATCTCAAGTCTCGTACAAGCCCTTGAGCCAATGAGCGAGGCTAAATTATCTTATTAATGTTCAAGCTACTCTATCCCTAGTATAAATTATTTTAATTTTCACTTAGTTAACTGACTCTCACACGAGTTATCCTGGAACCACTTTGGGCCCGACGCTCGTTAAAAGCCACTCCCCTATCGACAACACATAACTCAACCACATGCCAAGGGTAGACAATGCACTAACACTGGACACAAATAACCAAACACCTCAACAGGTAACACATCACTACAGATGTACAAAACTGAACCCAAAGCGTGCACTACTAAAGGCTAACACAAGGTTGACTAAAATAATGATGACCCACATACCGAACTAAAAACAAGACTCAACCTTTAATCACAAGGTCAAACAACCCGTACAAAGAACCAGGTTTCCACTGATACAAGTCTCATGCTCTACCCAAGAAAGACAATAACCAATCACAAGGGCAACAATCATTATCTCAATAACACAACTAGAAGACTTACATGATCAACAAGAAATGACTTAAAGTCAACAATCATATAATCACATGTTCTTTAAAAGTCTAAAGATGTAATTTTGACAAACAAACTTTCTCATAACATAGAAACCAAAGTACATAACAAAGGCTGACTCACGTATAACCACCCATACCAATAAATGAATACATATCTAGAAGACTCTTAAAACATTCACTCTCATTCCACAACATCGAAGGCGAACAATTAAACACTGAAAACATTTCAGACAAATAGGTAAGCTAATGTTCGGATTTCCTAAATCCAGTCAAACATAGATTTCATGACTTGTATTTATCCAATCAATTGATCCCATTTCTTTTCACGACATTGAAATATTTAAAGAACAAATCATTTACTCTAAATTTCATAACCATATTCATAATCAAAACAGTTTAATAATGCAACTATCTGGTTAAAATTTAAATCAACTGTTCTCTCTAAGTTTCATGATCACATACTATATATAAATCACTTGATTAATAAATCATTTAGGTTAATTAATAAGTTCATCCTTTACTCTCAGTTCCGCAATCATATTCTATAATTAAACATCTTGAAAAATAAACATTTAGATTAAATAATTCAGTCTTGATTTCAACTTAGCATTAAATAAATAAACTAAATCTTATCTCTACTTGAATTCAATTATATTCCAAAACGAATATACCTAATAGTGAGTTAAGCATATTGACCACTTAAGGAGTTTAAACCAATAATTATATTTTGTTTCTCAATCCCATATCTTAATAAGATCAACCTTTGAAGTATAAACATTTGATTATTTAAAATCTCCCTTTTTCCAATACATCATTTGACTATTAAAAAAAATTCAACGTGCTAAATAATTCTTTTGAATATAGATTCTACTTTTGCTTTGATTATGTAACAATTTCATCTTAAAATAATCTATATTTTAAATCTATCCCTTAAATTCCATTTGTCTCAATTATCTGTAATATTCCAAATCAAATTATAAATAAATCAAGCAGTTGATAAATAAAGTCCTCTAATTAAAATAAATCATTCGTTATCCCTAAGCTCCTCAATTATGTTCCATAATCAAAATTAATGATTAAAACTATTTGATTGGACTAAGGTATTCATAATCTCTAAGTTTCGCTATTATAATCAAAATCAAGATATCTTAATAATTTAACATTTAGATTAAACCATTTATTCCATATTTCATCATAGAATAATAAGTCAAAGTCAATATTTTATATAAAACGTTTGATTAAATATCAATTTTCATTTCCTCAATACCAATGCAGTAATCATTTAAGATTAAGTTCTATTTTAGATATTTAAATATCATTTTAGACTCCAAGATTTCCCGTTCAAGACATAACTTAAATAAATTGGATTAATTAAAAGAGCTCCGCTTCATTCATCTTTGATGATCAAAATCAACACTTTAAATCAATTATACTTAAATAGCACATAACATAAATATATAATTATCCTTTAAATATTCTATTTAAAAACCACCAATTTACAATTCCATTTTATCACTAAAACTATATATAATAATATTTTAATATTATATAATATATTATTAAATATTAAAATATATTTATAACCAAATATATAATAATATTTTAATATTATATTATATAATAATAAATATTAAAATATATTTAAAACCTATATATAATAATATTTTAATATTATAATATAATATTAGAATATTAAAATATATATAAAATTTAAAGAAAACAATTTTTTTAATAAAAATCCCCCACTCTATAGGGACGCAGGCCGAGCCTGTGAGGTCGGCTGTGTTGACCTCAGTCGAACCCACGGTGGTGGTGCGGTTGTGTTAACCACAGCCGAACCCACCACAGTGGGCGGTGGTTGTGTTTAACACAGCCGTTCCCTCCACTGCGGGCGGCTGTGGGCAGGGGAGCTGGACGTGGCTCCCTCTACCACGCCTCCCATGGGGCGCGGCAAGGGTGAGCCCCCATCAACCCCTCACCCACAGTAAAATAAATTTTATTATTATTATTTTTTTAAAACTTATTCAATTTCATTCAAAATCGAATTCATGAAAAAAAATCAAAACCCTCTTCTGGTAAGAAAAACCAGAACGAATTTCACAAACAAGATCTAATAAGGATTTTTTTTTTTATTGAAATTCCAAACCCCAGCTTGAAGATCTTCACACAATTTAATCAAGATTTTCACTATTTATCTGTTCAATCTTGCAACTAGTTTTTCTTTTGATGGGTATTTTCATTGCAACAAAAGGATTGAATCTTTTAAAAGGAAACATGAACAGATTCTAAATATTACTAATTGAAACCAAAACAAGAAGGAAAAAAAAAAAAAAAAACCTTTTGTTTTCTCCAAATGCTTGAAGATTTGTTAATGGAGATCTTGCCCTTGCTTTTGAATTCAGCTTCTCCAATTTTCAATCTTCCCTTCACCAATTCTTTTTCCCAACCAATCCAATTTTTGCTCTCCAATTTCAATCCTCCATTTTCAAAATTAAAATTAAAATAAAATCCTAATTTCCTTATGCAAGCCCTTCTCCCAAATTTGTCAAAGCCCTAAAATGGACTCACGCACCAAACTTATTGCTAAATGAAGATATTTCATTTTTGCAAAATCATAAAACAATTTCTATTTCCAAGTGTAATTTGCATAATATCCTTTTTAAAATAAAAATCTATTTACAACCCCAAGGTCAAATAAATTTCTTTTAACAAAATATAATTCAACATTTCATAATAACATTATTTTTTCAACTTTATTTCTAGGAGTAAAATATAAAACATATTTCTAATTTTTGATTTAATCCAGATATCTAATGATGCCAACATGGCTATATTGGTTTAATTTATCACTATTAATTTAATTAGTCAATAAAATAAATCTAATTCAAAATTAGATTATTTTATTAATTAAATTAAATTAATTAATTAATCACTAATTTTCCAACATCTCAATAAGACAAAACAATCATCATTTATAAATTTCACAAGCCATTTAATCACTTTTAACTTGCAATTTTAAATACAAGGCCAAGGAGGAAACTAACAACATAAAATAACTGAGCCTGAATACAAACCCGATGACACACAATGACTAGGGTGATGGTTTGACCTAGAAAACCTAGTTACTATCTCCTAATCGATACTGTTGGTCAAGGGACATGCTCAGACCTGTGAAACCAGGTGGAGTCGATGTCTTGTACCTGCATCCTGCACACAATACGAGTGTCGAAACATGCATATAATATATTAAAACACACCGTGAAGAGGAAATTGCAGAATCACAAGGCACTCGCATGCGAGTGATGTGATCCCGTCCCCTTCACCAATATAATATCGCTAACTGACGCATCTAATCCTTAATGATATAATCAATAGCATAAAACATCATTTAATCAAATATCTTCTAAGTTACTCCAAAACATGTCGTAAAGATGGTATCAGAATAAAATCACATCAAAATATAGCTTCACATCGTTTAATTATTGCAATCAGAAGTAACCAAGTTCCAAATTCACATCATAACATATCGAAGCATTACAAGAACACTACCGATCCAAAAATCCAAAACGGAGGGGTGTTACATCCTAACCCCCTAGGGTTAGGCTTACTCCTGGAAGCCTGCAAATACCCCTAGTTCAAGCTCATAAAAATACACACATAAACAAGGGTTCCAAAAATTAAACCACTCCACACCTCAACATAAAAAAACAACAACCCGTGCTATAATCAACACAACCAAGCACACTGTCAATCTATACAACCCAATATGGTGAAGCAACCACCAACCAAAACTCCAAAACACATACCCATGGATTAACATACATGATACACATATGCACCAATACACGCCACCAAAATTTCACACAAGGCCACACATAGTGCGATATCATTACAATATTTACTCAAGACAAGGTATACAACATTATCACTTCAACACTCATTTAACATCTTGCATTTCGAATCCAGGTACAATAGTTTAACATCTATATGATCTCTTAAGTCTTAACAATAAAGTTGGGGACTATAGGCCTCACCAACAACATATGCACCTATAATGTAATTATCCTTATCAAGTAATTGTTTCACTAATTCCCTTTTCTTTAAACTTTTACTTACTGCAAAACGATTTTCTATTCCTATTATACATTTTCCATGATTATGAATGCAACTTGGGGACTTAGGTCCTTTACCCAAGGTTTGATTCTAATAAAACAAACCTTCATGAATACATAAGCATTTTCTCATAAGACACAACATATCCTGGGTGTTAATACCCCACACACTTAAGGACAGCATCTTCGTTAACCCAATAGAAAAGAAATAAGACAAGATATTTACAGTTCTAGCATAGGCACGAATGTAATCATGGTTTCATCATCACCCAATCACTTTCACACAAATGCATCAATCATATGAGAGCATGCACAAATCTCTATAATTAACAACATATTCATTCATTTCCTATTATCATATTTCATAATCTCAATAAAATATACATGCAAAAGAAACTTCAAAACCACATAGGGTCTATCAAGTAATCATTAACGTAAGGAGGTAAAGCACAAGAAGACATGCACCAGAAACTTGCATGGTGAAGAGAAACAACAAAACTCCAAAGGAGAATGTACACGAAAGGAAATTCTTGGCACCTTCAAGGTCGCACAAACTTTCCAAGAACACGAACAAAGAACCCAAGCAAGGGCAATTTTAGGTGACACATGTCACCTGCAACCCACCAACAAACACACTACAACCACACTCAAGAACCACTCAAGGGTCTCAACCCTTTACACAACGAAAGAGCCAAGCAACAAGAAGCAAGCCAAACAAAACACACCTCTTGGTAGGCTTGCGAGCCTAACCATCACAAAAGCATTCAACAAAAGACATGCAAGGGTGGAAACTACAAAAAAACTGATTGTCGTCCACCACACACAACACATCAAAATAACACACTACACAATCATCCATAATGCATTCTTCCAATAGAAAGGATATCAGTGCATTGCGCACTACACCGAAGGTCCTATCCTTCCTACTAGTTTCCTACACCATTGGACCTATACCACTTAATGACAACTTCTAGGCAAACAAGAGAAATCAACCCAAAAAGGAAAACAACACGAAAGAGAAAAAAAACAACTAGGTGAATACAATGGGCTCATAGTGCCCAGAGTATAAACCTACACAACTTACAACATAATGGGTCCAACATAATCCCAGAGTTCCCAGTGTTTAAACCTAGGCTCTGATACCATGTGTAATGCCCCGCCACGCAACCCTAGAGGAAGTTGCAATTCACTACTTAAATGCACCAATTTTTTTTTTTTTTTAGTACAAATAACATGTAAGGTGAATACACATTGCCAACAACCTCTAAGGCCACGAGAAAAAGATTACTTTAGAACCCAAACAACAACAAACATTAATATAAACTGAAACATTAATCACTTAAGGAAATGAGACAACATACATTCCATACAAGATAAATTACAACGAAGGATAAGAAATACCAAAAGATTCCAATTAACAATATTTAAACAATAAGATTACAACACTCATGTAATTCCAACAAAATGATTACATATTACAAATTCCACCTCGATAACAACTGAGGGGTAATAAAATACAATAAGAACTGAGAGAACAAGGCATGAGAATAAATTGATTCCCACGAGCTCTCCAACTGGAAATCACGACCACACAAACAAGAGGAAGTACCAACGGATTAAGATGCACACCACCCGACCACGTGGAACCCAAAGGCCCCACTCCCTCTGTGCTAGGAGATAGTAACAAGGATTTCCTAGACAAGATCATCTACCACTAGACACAGGCTAACACAAAAACTGATCTACAAACAAGAACATATACCACATCACTTAATATCATGGTTACAATGCTTCCAGAGTAAAAAATCAAGTACAATCATTGTACAATAAAAACCCACGGTACAACACCATATCGACTGCTGTCATAGGAGTGTCATCGCAAAGGTTGCATGGGATCTCCTGGCAAGTCTTCCTAGGTCCCGGCCCCCTTCTAGGGATATCCTGGAAACCTCAACTGACTCCCGACCCCACATGCACACCAGAGCAGAATCGATTATCTCTCGTAAAGATGAGATAATGATCTTGCCATTCCAGGCCTTCCCGACTCATCTCAAGTCTCGTACAAGCCCTTGAGCCAATGAGCGAAGCTAAATTATCTTATTAATGTTCAAGCTACTCTATCCCTAGTATAAATTATTTTAATTTTCACTTAGTTAATTGAATCTCACACGAGTTATCCTGGAACCACTTTGGGCCCGGCGCTCGTTGAAAGCCACTCCCCTATCAACAACACATAACTCAACCATATGCCAAGGGTAGACAATGCACTAACACTGAACACAAATAACCAAACACCTCAACAGGTAACACATCACTACAGATGTACAAAACTGAACCCAAAGCGTGCACTACCCAAGGCTAACACAAGGTTGACTAACATAATGATGACCCACATACCGAACTAAAAACAAGACTCAACCTTTAATCACAAGGTCAAACAACCTGTACGAAGAACCAGGTTTCCACTGATACAAGTCTCATGCTCTACCCAAGAAAGACAATAACCAATCACAAGGGCAACAATCATTATCTCAATAACACAACTGGAAGACTTACATGATCACCAAGAAATGACTTAAAGTCAACAATCATATAATCACATGTCCTTTACAAGTCTAAAGATGTAATTTTGACAAACAAACTTTCTCATAACACGGAAACCAAAGTACATAACAAAGGCTGACTCACGTATAACCACCCATACCAATAAATGAACACATATCTAGAAGACTCTCAAAACATTTACTCTCATTCCACATCGAAGGCGAACAATTAAACACTAAAAACATTTCAGACAAATAGGTAAGCTAATGTTCGGATTTCCTAAATCTAGTCAAACATAGATTTCATGACTTGTATTTATCAAATCAATTGATCCCATTTCTTTTCACGACATTGAAATATTTAAAGAACAAATCATTTACTCTAAATTTCATAACCATATTCATAATCAAAAAACTTTAATAATGCAACTATCTGGTTAAAATTTAAATCAACTGTTCTCTCTAAGTTTCATGATCACATACTATAGATAAATCACTTGATTAATAAATCATTTAGGTTAATTAATAAGTTCATCCTTTACTCTCAGTTCCACAATCATATTCTATAATTAAACATCTTGAAAAATAAACATTTAGATTAAATAATTCAGTCTTGATTTCAACTTAGCATTAAATAAATCAACTAAATCTTATCTCTACTTGAATTCAATTATATTCCAAAACGAATATACCTAATAGTGAGTTAAGCATATTGACCACTTAAGGAGTTTAAACCAATAATTATATTTTGTTTCTCAATCCCATATCTTAATAAAATCAACCTTTGAAGTATAAACATTTGATTATTTAAAATCTCCCTTTTTCCAATACATCATTTGACTATTAAAAAAAATTCAACGTGCTAAATAATTCTTTTGAATATAGATTCTACTTTTGCTTTGATTATGTAACAATTTCATCTTAAAATAATCTATATTTTAAATCTATCCCTTAAATTCCATTTGTCTCAATTATCTGTAATATTCCAAATCAAATTATAAATAAATCAAGCAATTGATAAATAAAGTCCTCTAATTAAAATAAATCATTCGTTATCCCTAAGCTCCTCAATTATGTTCCATAATCAAAATTAATGATTAAAACTATCTGATTGGACTAAGGTATTCATAATCTCTAAGTTTCGCTATTATAATCAAAATCAAGATATCTTTATAATTTAACATTTAGATTAAACCATTTATTCCATATTTCATCATAGAATAAATAAATCAAAGTCAATATTTTATTTAAAACGTTTGATTAAATATCAATTTTCATTTCCTCAATACCAATGCAGTAATCATTTAAGATTAAGTTCTATTTTAGATATTTAAATATCATTTTAGACTCCAAGATTTCCCGTTCAAGACATAACTTAAATAAATTGGATTAATTAAAAGAGCTCCACTTCATTCATCTTTGATGATCAAAATCAACACTTTAAATCAATTATACTTAAATAGCACATAACATAAATATATAATTATCCTTTAAATATTCTATTTAAAAACCACCAATTTACAATTCCATTTTATCGCTAAAACTAGATATAATAATATTCTAATATTATATAATATAATATTAAATATTAAAATATATTTATAACCAAATATATAATAATATTTTAATATTATATAATATAATAATAAATATTAAAATATATTTAAAACCTATATATAATAATATTTTAATATTATAATATAATATTAGAATATTAAATATATATAAAATTTAAAGAAAACAAATTTTTTTAATAAAAATCCCCCACTCCATAGGGACGCGGGCTGAGCCTGTGAGGTTGGCTGTGTTGACCACAGCCGAACCCATGGTGGTGGCGCGACTATGTTAACCACAACCGAACCCACCACAGTGGGCGGCGACTATGTTTAACACAGCCGTTCCCTCCATTGCGGGCGGCTGTGGACAGGGGAGCTGGGCGTGGCTCCCTCTACCATGCCTCCCATGGGGCGCGGCAGGGGTGAGCCCCCAACAACCCCTCACCCACAATAAAATAAATTTTATTATTTTTTATTTTTTTAAAAATTTATTCAATTTCATTCAAAATCGAAATCATGAAAAAAAATCAAAACCCTCTTCTGGTAAAAAAAACCAGAACGAATTTCGCAAACAAGATCTAATAAGGGTTTTTTTATTATTATTGAAATTCCAAACCCCAGCTTGAAGATCTTCACACAATTTAATCAAGATTTTCACTATTTATCTGTTCAATCTTGCAACTAGTTTTTCTTTTGATGGGTATTTTCATTGCAACAAAAGGATTGGATCTTTTAAAAGGGAACATGAACAGATTGTAAATCATTACTAATTGAAACCAAAACAAGAAGGAAAAAAAAAGAAAGAACCTTTTGTTTTCTCCAAATGCTTGAAGATTTGTTAATGGAGATCTTGCCTTGCTTTGAATTCAGCTTCTCCAACTTTCAATCTTCCCTTCACCAATTCTTTTTTTTTCAAACCAATCCAATTTTTGCTCTCCAATTTTCATCCTCCATTTTCAAAATTTTCCATTAAAATAAAATCCTAATTTCCTTATGCAAGCCCTTCTCCCAAATTTGTCAAAGCCCTAAAATGGACTCACCCACCAAACTTATTGCTAAAATGAAGACATTTCATTTTTGCAAAATCATAAAACAATTTCTATTTCCAAGTGTAATTTGCATAATATCCTTTTTAAAATAAAAATCTATTTACAACCCCAAGGTCAAATAAATTTCTTTTAACAAAATATAATTCAACATTTCATAATAACATTATTTTTTCAACTTTATTTCTAGGAGTAAAATATAAAACATATTTCTAATTTTTGATTTAATCCAGATATCTAATGATGCCAACATGGCTATATTGGTTTAATTTATCACTATTAATTTAATTAGTCAATAAAATAAATCTAATTCAAAATTAGATTATTTTATTAATTAAATTAAATTAATTAATTAATCACTAATTTTCCAACATCTCAATAAGACAAAACAATCATCATTTATAAATTTCACAAGCCATTTAATCACTTTTAACTTGCAATTTTAAATACAAGGCCAAGGAGGAAACTAACAACATAAAATAACTGAGCCCAACTACAAACCCGATGACACACAATGACTAGGGTGATGGTTTGACCCAGAAAACCTAGTTACTATCTCCCAATCGATACCATTGGTCAAGGGACACGCTTAGACCTGTGAAACCAGGTGGAGTCGATGTCCTGTACCTACATCCTGCACACAATACGAGTGTCGAAACATGCATATAATATATTAAAGCACACCGTGAAGAGGAAAACGCGGAATCACAAGGCGCTCGCATGCGAGTGATGTGATCTCGTCCCCTTCACCAATATAATATCACTAACTAACGCATCTAATCCTCAATGATATAATCAATAGCATAAAACATCATTTAATCAAATATCTTCTAAGTTATTCCAAAACATGTCGTAAAGATGGCATCAGAATAAAATCACATCAAAATATAGCTTCACATCGTTTAATTATTGCAATCAGAAGTAACCAAGTTCCAAATTCACATCATAACATATCAAAGCATTACAAGAACACTACCGATCCAAAAATCCAAAACAGAGGGGTGTTACAACATCTAAAAGGGATATGCACCATTATAATAAACAAGGATGTGAGGGCCAAGTATTCAGCTTTGACATTATTGATAGTGAGGCAACAAAAATATGAATCACTTTCTTTAATGACATAGCAGAATTGCATTATGATAGGGTTCAAGTGGGTCGCACTTATTGTGTGTCAAAAGGCTTGGTCAAACAAGCAGATAAGAAATTTAATAAGTTGAACAACCACATGGAATTTATTTTGGATCAAAACTCGATATTGAAGTGTTGTGATGATGAGGCCTTTGTGCCATAAAAAGTATTTAAATTCATCCCAATAAATGAAATTAAAAACTACAACAATAACACTTTGATTGGTATTATTGGGGTTGTGGTGCATGCAGGAAAGGTATCAACTATTCAAAGAAAGGATCATTCTGAAACAATTCGTGGAACTGTGAAAATTAATGATTTTTCATCCTCTTGCATTGACGTTAATTTGTGGGGCCCAAATTGGGAAGAAAAGGGTGACGAGTTGGAAAATTTGTCCATTCTTGGTTTGGTTGTCATACTTGCTATTAAAAATGGTCGTGATGGATATTTCAATGGATCTATTGTAAATACGTCTACATGGATTGTTCTATACATAAATCTTGATATCCCAGAAGCACAACCCTTGATCCAACAAGGACATGTTGAGCCCTCTCGAATAGTGCCTCGAAAGGTTGCTTTGGCCAATGGCAGAGTCACTATTGAATATATCTTGGATCATTGTCTTGCCAAAAAAATTGTAGGCTACTATCAAGGAAACAGTGAAATATATTAAAACTGATGCATTTTGTTACGTTGCATGTTCCTTGCAGGCAAATGGCAGACAATGCAAGAAAAAGTGTGAAGATTCTGCCAATAATATGTGATACTACCCTAAATGCTAGACAACCATAGTTGATTGTGACTTCTAATATTTGTTGTAGTTAAAGATGGAAGACCACACGGGCGAGATTTAGGCTACTGCGTTTGATGAGGCTACAACAAGCTTATTGAAAATGTCAACAAAAGATCTTTATATGTTGCAATATGAGTCTTCTGCTACAAGGACTATTGAGTCTGTCATCAATTGTGTCACCTACACTTCTTTCAAATGTTTTCACTGTTCTTATTAAAACCCACACCTATAATTCAGAAACAAGGCTTAAAACAACAATAGTCAAAGTTGCAATAATTAACTTTGAAGTTGATTGCAAGTTGTTGCTCTCATATTTGTCTACAATATCCCCTGTCGGGAAAGACTCTCCAAAGATAATAGTACCAGTACTTCCTTGAATCCCAGACAACCATACCTGATTGTGACTTTGGATATTTGTTATAGTTTGTATTGACTAGACATTTGTTTCCTTTTCCTTTTTTGGACTTCCTTTCATATCAAAAGGCTTTTCCTTTCTTCTCCCGTTGCTTTGTTGCTCATAGAACTGGTTATATATTAAGACAATGGATTGTAACTTATAATTTTTAACAAAAAAAAGATACACTTATTTTCTTTTGTATTGTTTATGTCGCTTATAGTTTTCTTTCGCTTTCAGTGTATGTTCCTCATTTTATTTTATGTTGTTTGGTTATATAGTTATGTTTCCCTATTTAACACGTGTATCAGTATCTATAGTTGTTCTTATATATACTTGTGGACATGGTTGTATGCATGCATACATTTACGTATGCATATACATAAATATATATGCATGCAATTGAATTTTTTGAGTGCATAATTTTTTTTGATACTGATGTGTGTAGATATGTGTGTCTGTAGTGCATTTGTCTATGTATATGCATGCAGATTTGAATGTTTATATGTATGTGTGAGTTGTTTTTAATATCAATATAGTTATTTTCTTCTTTCCTATTTTGATTGCCACATACTCTTATCTATCCACAATTGTTGTTGGCTATAATGTTGGCTCCATTGAATCCATGGTTATTAAATGTGGTCCTACCTCTGCAGTCATAAAGCCATGTCACATATGGTTATCTTTCATTTTATTAGAGTTGCATAAAAAAATATTTTTGTTATAATATTTCCTATGTAATGTTCAATGATGACTATCCTCTACAGACTGCACAATACTTTTGTAATTTTGCTTGAGTCCAGCTTATTAAAATCTAGCATTGTACAAGATTAAAATGTAGAATGTAATCAAAATTTTGTCACTTGATTTTTGTGGTTTTAATCTTCTTTTGTTGGCTAAGTGTACAATATTCTCATATATGTGCTTTCTAATCTTATAATTTTTTTAAGATGCTCTCTCTACTACTTTTCCATGTCCACTCATAAAGTCATAATGTTCTCTATATCATATGGTTCTTGGCTATAATGTTTGTTGCCTTGAATCCATACTTATTTCAATCCCATGATTGTGTTTTTAATCTTTTAATGCTAGTTGAATGTTGAATATATTGATCTTGGCTCTCCATACATAAAGTCATCACATATATATGTATCTAAATGAAGATGCACACACCACACATATATATCTACATTTATACTTGTTGATACATGTAATTACATTTAAATTTATACATACATAATATATATATATATATATATATATATTGACATGCATTGACAAGTATAGGTGTGGATATCTATGTATGTTGTGCAACTCAATCTATAGCCCAACACTGAACAATTTCTTATTGAAAATAACATAAACTGCTCAATTACTTTTGTAAGTTTTAAATGCAAGCTATTATTGCAACTATCACCAATATATGGAACCCATACATGAAACAATGTTGTCGTGATAAGTTGTGCCAAGTGGTGTTTATTTCCTCTACTCAAGAAACATACACATATATTTGCATTTAAACTTATCTATATTTCTTCTCACATGTATTGACAAGTTTAGGTTTGGATATGTATGTATGTTGTTTTCAAAAACACTTGTCATAGTGGTGGCTCACAATCTTGATAGCAACTGGAGCTACAAAACAACAGTCAACAATGCCTTATGGAAAATAACATAAACTATTCAGTTGCTTTGGTAACTTTAGAATGCTAAATATTATTGTGGCCATCGACACTATATGGAAAGCATATATGGACCAATATTTCCATTGGACTTTTTTATTGCTTTGCAACCATCGCCACTACATGGAAACCATAAATGAAATAATATTTAGCCGACAGGCTATATGTGTGAACTTTGCTTGGAATTTTTGTCAGCCTTCCTGATTTTTAAGCTATTAAACAACAATCAACAATGCATATATATTTTCATCTACCTCCAGATACATATATATCGGTGTACATTTTGTTTCCCAACTACATATTTATCTATTACATGCATTGGATGCATATATAGGAATCTGTTGCTTGGAAATATATAGCCACAAAAAAGTATGTGTTTCTTTTGTTGTGTTTAATTTTCCTTTTCAAGTGTACAAATATGTATGTATGTGAAATTAGATGTAGACAACATTCATATATACTCCTCCCCATGTTTATGTTTTTGGGAAGATAGTTGTTATTTGTTTTGTCCTCAAAAAGGAATTCTTACAATAATAGGGTTTATATTAAGCCTAATAAGAAACATTGATTTCACCATTCATCATAGTGGTGGGAAATGTATGTACTTGCTCGGGGGTTTGGTGAGAGCCTATGAGGCTCCATGACCCAATATGGTAGGGTGGAGAGTAGGCCTTCTTTTGTTGTGTTCCATTTTACTTTCCCTATGTGCAAATATGTATGTTTGTGAAGTTAGACATAGACAACATTTATCCCTATGTGTAGATATGTAAATATGTGAAATTAGATGCAGACAAGTGATAGTTCCATGCTAGCCTATGCCAAGTGATGTTTATTTCCTCTACCCCTGTGGTGATTTCTCTATTAACAATTCCATCTATGGCTAAGATATATGTGTGTTTTCTACATATAAATTTTAGATTCATAAATATTTGTATAGATTTTTCTTTGTAAGCGTATATGTGGACTCTTTTATTGCTTTCCAACCATCACCACTACATGGAAACCATAAATCAAATTTTTAACCCTTCCGACGTTGGGCTCCTAGTCGAAAAAAGGTGGGGGATGTTTTTTATTTTTTAATTAAAAGCATTTGGCGTACTGATAAAGAAGGCCATCCTTTCTGGCTACCAGTCAGGAAAAATGTGGTGGGTTTCTTGGCACATGGATAGAGAAGGACAATGAAATTAAATATTGGTTGACATCAACATTAATTGTTGTATGGTTTTCGTGAAATTGTGATAGTTGTAATAACACCTACCATTTAAAAACTCAGAAAACATAGCGAAATCCTACACAATTTTTGATAAGGCATTGTTGGGTGTCATTCTCTAGCTTCCCTTGCTATCAAAGCTGTGAGAGATAGGTGGTTGGAGGTTGTTTTATGTTCTTTTCATGGGGCGATGGTTAAAAAAGTAATACAAAAGTGTCGGTTGTGATAATTTTTTTCCATTTTTTATAGCACACAACCAACATTCATCCCTATGTGTAGATATGTATGTATGTGAAATCAGATGCAAAGAACATTCATATATACTCATTCCTATGTTTATTCTTTTTATAAGATAGTTTCTTTTTTTTTGTACATCTATACTTAAACTTCTCCATATAAATTAATTGCTACTTTCCATCGCTTAGCCATATTTCCATTCATTGAAAATTATCGTAACATCTAGAATGGGTACATATGTTTCAATTGACAGTTGTAGTTTTCTTGTTCGAGACCAACATTGTGCATTTATTCAAATTGCTTTTGTTAATTGAAACATGTGGTGCCTGTTCTTGTGTAAAGTAATTGTCTCAGGCTTAGGATTTTCAAGTTTTTTTTGTAAAACAAAGGGGAAACAACATCCACAACATGAGTGAAATTAGAAGTAGCCAACATTCATATACAATATTGCCTATTATGCATGCATCGATCGTAACTACACAAAAACCATACAACAATTAATGTTGATGCCAACTAGCATTTAATTATAAAATAACACTGGTATCATGATTGATTATGTACAATAGTGGGAAATGTATGTTAGCCTATGACTATAATCAATGGTGAGACCAATGTTTCATCTCACACTTAATATACAACCTATCATTCTAAGAAATATCTATCTCAATGTCATCTATCCCCTACTTTCTTAGCGTAATGGTATCATAAAAGGGTTATTAATGATGTCATGAGGATTTTTACATGTGGTGAATGGATCTCTCCTAGGCGTTACTATGCCTAGCTATTACATACCTTCTTGTGCTTGGAGGTAGATTGGATTCCATCAGTTTACAGTCTATGTTCTTCCAAAACAACCAACCAAGAACATACATTGTCCATTGATGCAATCAATGGTGGCATCAATCTTCCATATAACACTTAAAATATAGTTTATTATTCCAAGAATGTCCCAATAGAATAAACATAGGGATCAATATGTATCAATGGCATTTGCATCTGGGGTGTTGCCACAATAATGGGTTACACTTTTTGGGAACATCCTGATTTTTTCCTGAAATCATATATTTTTAGAAAATACAATGATTTATGACTTTAAATGTTCCATTTAAATGATTTTAATTAAAGAGGGACTGATCAAACCCCCTTAGATCAAACCCCCTTGGACATAACATTTTTAGATTTAAACCATACCTATAATTGATTCTCCTCTACACCTATCAAAATGCTGATAAAAAACCACTTTTGATTTACCTTTCGGGTGGTCAAATGAATTCATTTAAAATTTATGTTTTGTAAGACTGTAGCCCTTATTATAAGCTTCCCAAAAAGTATAATTTTAAATATGTTTAATTTGATTATTATATTTTATGTCCAAATTATAATTACGTTGACTTAGAAAATTAATTAAAAAATATATATGTAACAAAAAATTATGAAAAAATATACATTCTCTAGATATTGGTGTGAAAATTTTGTATTTTAAAAATTAGAATTTTATCCTATCTATAAAAAAAATTATGTGGACCGAAGTAAACATCACTTTTTAAAAATGATAATTAGTAGAAAAAATAAGCTATTAAAAATTACATAAAATGATTCACAATTTATTTTTTAAATATAATTAGAATCTACGCAAAATATCTAACAAATAAGTAGTTTGATTCATCTTCAAAACCTTAATGGTTTAGCTACTATAGGTGTAAGAAAGTGAATGTTTGGTGAAAAATCCTAATTTTAATGTCAAGTTTGGTAAAAAATTGTAACCCATTATTGTGGGATCACCCATCTACTATGACATACATACTTATCTACACATAGGGGAAATACATTGTCCATCACTGGGAACAATGGTGGCACCAATGTTCCATATAACACTCAAAATATGGCTTATCATTCCAAGATTGTGTCAATATCTATCAATTTTGTTTGCATCTACAATGGTATACATCCTGTAACAAAGGATTTTGGCACCCTTATCCTTTCTAGCACTTCTAGGGTTTTTCACCTAAAAGGAGAAAGAAGGGCCAAAATGGGCAATTGTCACACTTAAAGTTAATGTAAGAGTGGATGAAATATGAATGAAGTCTTCCAATGTAATGATCTAAATGTAATACATTGAAAAATTAAATGAGTTACGAATGCAAAACCTAAGAAGTGCAACTTATTTGAAAACACATTGTGATATGTAAAAAACACCTAGAAAGATGGATATAAATCCAAGTAAAACAAAACAGGAAGCTGTAAAACTGAATTTGTGCAACTGTAAACTTGCTAAGGACTGGAAATGACCCTAAAATTCTGAAGGTGCTAATTTTTAAGCCTGATGGGACTCATTCGCCATTCTAGACGAATCAATCCTAATTTTGGAAAACTGTATTGAGTCTCGTTTTAGCCATTTAATGGGTGTCCAAATCTGCAGAAATCTCTGGGAAACAAGTACAATGGGACTCATTCACCACTCTAGGAGAATTAGTCCATTTTCGATTTTCTAAAAACTAAAAAATGGAATCTGGAGCTCCCTGTTTGCTCAATCTGCACCTCCAGGTGTCTAGAATTGAAACCTTGATTTTAAGCACTTTTGGTGAATTTTTGTTTCGATCTTGGCCTTGTAAAAGTGAAAATGAGTTAACCAAGTTTGCAACCTAATCTTCAATCATGTCCAAGCCATCTAAGCACCTAAATCTGCAATCACACAAAGAGGAAGAGAAAAATGTTGAATGCTAGGGAATGGGGGTTCGCCTTGGTCAAAACCCTTTTAGGTAATTAAACCACAATGATGAAATAAAGTAATGAAACATGGAACAATGGAATAAAAACTTGACTTGATGATTGATCTTGGTTTTCTACAACAATAGATGAGTATTTAGCCTTTGAATGTCTAAAAATGATCTTGAATGCTCTCTTGATGCCCTAGCTTGCTTGAGAAGAATGATTAAATGAATGATAGATGAATAATAAATTAGTTAGTTGAATAGGGTGAAATGAGAGGGGAAATCATGTATTTATACACAATTATGCCCTAATTCCTGAAAATACCTCATCATAGGCCAACCTTAGGTTGTAATGAATAAAAACTTGAAAGTAATTTAAAATTATCTTGAATTTTTTGCCAAGAGGGACTAATTCACCCCTAATGGAAAATTAGTCCCACTGAAGGCTTTTGAGTGGCTGCCAGGAATTGTGGTAATTTAAATAATGTTTGTTGGGTTCTACTTTAAGAAGACACTTAAATACAGCCTATAAGTGTATAAAGGGGCCATTAAAACATAAGGAAGGTGTAAATATTGATGTCAAGCCTAGAAAAGTGTGAAGGTTTGTTACAACACCTTACAACGCTTTGAAACAGGACTTGGTAAGTAATAAAAAGATGATATTTAGATGAATTATAATGAAAAGGTCCTAGAAAAGTGTGAAGATGTGTTACAACACCTTACAAAACTCTTGCAAGACATGATAATATTTTTATTGAATTACAAGCATCAAGACCTAATGTGAATGTATAAGTTACATTACAACATTAAATCTAGGCAAGATAGGCCAAGCATCATAGGAAAAAGACCTGTTGGAACTATTAAAATCTGATGATTTTTGCATATTTTTATACCCCCTGAGCCTCCATGTAAGGTTTACCTTTGCCACATTTCCCCCATTTTCATGGTGCTTTATCCACATTCTGCCCATACTGCCCCATGGGATTCGTCCATGTCTGCATTTTTCACACTTTGGTCACTATTGACATAAGTTTATTTGGGTCTCCTCGACCCATTATGTTTTTACTGCTGAAATCTTTTGTTTCAGGTGTATCGACATGACATGTTCTCTGTTGTGGTGACTAGCATTTGTCTATTGGAAGTTATCGGCATTGCATCCATATTGTTTCAGCGACCATGGAGGCTCCTATCGGCATGTGTTATGGCTTTCGGGGTGGTGTCTTACCGAATATCGTTTGTCTTACTGACTTGAACACAATGGTTTCTTATCGGCCCAACATATTGTTTCGGTGCAATGTCATGGCGGTTTCGTTTTGTCATGCTGACTAGCGAGTTTGGATGCATATAGGGAGGAGTCATGGCTTTCGCTGTAAGGTCTTGGTGAGTGACCTTTGGTTTCACTGACCTTACTCTTGGATTTGCTTCGAATATGTTTTCAGTAAGACTATGGTGGCTTCGGCGAAGGGTCATAATGATTTCCATTTGTTTCACTGACCGGTATTTGGCAGTACATTGGTGTGAATTTTTCCTTTTGTTGAAAGGTCTTGGCAATATCATCTTGTCACACCGACCGGCGTTTAAGGGAACCTTTCAGTATGAGTATGGGTTATCGACATCATGTCACAGCGAGTTCAATGTGTCTCGCCGACTTCATATATGGGTTGCTTTCGGTAGGACTTTCTCTCGGTCTCGACGATGCCAGGATGATTGATGACTTTCGGTGAAATAGGCTGAGGTCTACATGAGGTCTCTCCAATACTATTGAGTTATGGTGACTATGAACAAAATGAAAGGTTTGCATCGGTGAGAGATATGTTCGTGTCTCGGCAAATGGAAAAGCACATTAAGGAATTGCATATCGATATAACATTTGGTTTTCGATATGATATCTCACCTACGGCAGAAGGCTATGGTGAAACACAAAACAACAAATGGCTACTCCTAGGCTTCAGCATAACGAGCAAATGGTCATGGCGAATGTGAAGTAGGGGAACACTGGCAGGAAGTGATAAGCGATACAATTGCCTTTGGCATACTTTCAGGATGTCTCAATGAATGGCTTAGAAATTATATTCAAACGTTGTGGGCCGAGATTTGTGAAATTCTAAATTCTGTTGAAGGCCGACATGAGTGCCCGATTGTAACGGTTGCCCAAATTCTACGGTGGCCGACATGTGCTCGAAGTGATTTATTTTCCTAATGCTAGTGTATTTATATGCACCCAGATTGTAATTAAACAGGATCAGATTTTAGATCACATACAGTAGTTAGGAATGGCTACAGTAGAACAATTTTCTCTTATCAGAGACTATGTGTATGTTTTCAAATGGTGAATTCAATGAAAACCAACTAGTGTGGCAGGTTATTTTTGGTGTCAATTGTATGTTGAACTTATTGAAAAGTATTGCTGAAGCTGTCTCCAAGTTGATTTTTCTAGTTGTTTAAATTGATGTAACAAGTTTACTTTCGATTTATCAATGCAAATTTGTTGTATTTGTGTGATTAATTAACTAGTTCTCTCAAGTAGAGATTAAATCCTTTTCGTTAATCACATAATCAGGAAGATTCATCTGGATTATTGAAGAAGAGCTCAGTGGTCATAGTCTTGCACTGTTTATACCAGTTATGAACAGATCATATGCCTACAATTTGATTTTCTGCCAGAATAAGTTGCCCACTTCTGTTTCATTTGACTCGGCATACCCAATAAGGCACTGGTCTCTACAATTTCATTATTTGAATTCACTTAGTTTCTTTATATCTGTTAATTAAGTATTTTAGGATTTAGGTCTGAAGATTGCTATCAAGTTTGATTTCATTTTGTTCACTGTTATTTGCCATTGTGGACAAAGCATTTCAGAAAGATAATCATAAGTTAAGTCTACACTATTCAGAAAGGTACACCCACCTGGGTTTAGCAACACCTAAAGAGTAGAAGGTTGAGTTCTCTTGGCCTTGTCTGTTACCCTAAAGCGTATCAAGAGATTGGTAGCCTCTTGAGGAATTCAACCTACATTTTTGAGAGCTAACAAATTGGCTACTCTACTGGGGACTATATCAGAAAATTCTGTTGAAGACCACATTATAGAGTCATTGGAAGAAAATATTTGTTATTTGAGAAGTTTCAGAAAAGGTGATTCCGCTGAAAAAAAAAAGATCAGAAATAATGATTTTCCTACTTTTGGAAAAGTAGGTGGCGACTCTAAAAGAATTTTTGCATTTGTTCAAACATGAATGGAAGAGGATCTCAGTTCAAGGGAGGTCATGTTGGAGCTCCTCATGGTCAGTAGTATATGCCATATTATCATCCACAATACAATGGTCTGATGTACCAGTATCAGTACCCACATAACGCCCCCCCTCATCAACATACAACAATGATCAAACAGTTTGACTTGTCAGGGATTCAATTATCCCTTTATCCAATGGATGGCAGTTGGAGAGGTATTGTCCCAAAGTTTACAGGGAGTGATGCAATCACAGCTGAAGAGCATTTAAGAAGTTTCAATGCTTTCATCCAAGATTTGGATGTGCCATATGAAGATTTACACATGAGGCTATTCATGATATCACTGGTTGAAGATGTTAGGGATTGGTTCAATAGCCTACCAGTTGTCTCAATTGATTCTCTCCAAGGATTTCAAGATCAATTTCTTGAGCAATTTGGGAATCTAAGTGCACCCGATTTTGCTCTTCGTGAATTAATACACATTCAGAAAGATCAAAGTGATAAAATTTATGATTTTAATCAGAGATTCAATAAGTTACAGAATAAGATACCTCTTGGATCAAAGTTGTCGGATTCTGTAGCACTGAGTATTTATTTGAATGCTTTTGATCCTAAAACAAGGTATGAGCTAAGAAATAAATTCCCAATGGATTTGGCTAAAGCACAGAAGATGACACAAACAATTGAAAACAATAGGAGGGTTGCGGGGATAATGGATATAAGAGACAATCCTAAGGTTAGTTAGCAAAGTAGCAGTTGTCAATACTGATAGGAGAATACTTACAGGAATGAAAGGTCAAGGTTACATGACATGCCTTATAATACAGACTGGAAGGATGAGAAACCTATAACAGCTAGGCCTGGAAACAAGGAAGCTTCTGATCCATCGACAAAGAAGGGAACCTATATGGTAAGTAACAATTACTTTTGTGAAGTTTGTAATATGCCACATTCCCTAGATTATTGTGTTGTAGCCCAAAGAATACAAGAAGAGGGAATGCTGATGGAAAACAATGGAGAAGATCACACAGTATATTTGACTTCAAATACTTTTCACCATGTTGAGGAGAGGTATTCATCTTTTGAGGATGAAGGTTGTCAGCATGATGTTTCAAATCAGAAATACAATGCCCATGTGGTTGAGCGGTAGGTTTTTTCTTATTCTGAGGAAGATTATATAGAGCCACATTCTGTTGATGTGCCTACTCAATGCAGTATGAGGAGATTTACCGAGGATGAGATAGAAAGACTTACTGTTGCTGCGATTGAAGATTCAAAAGATTGTCACAGAGAGAGAAATGTTTGTTGTGAGGAATCCAGTGAATATTCTAATGCTGATGATGAACCTGAGGATTTTGATCTACAGTCAAGGGATTCTTCTACCTCTTATGAAGATCAAGATGAAGAGGCAATGGGAAATGTTGATTCATTAGATAGTAAGTATACAATACCTCGAGCTACAGTTGAGAGTTATGAAGATATATTTGATCATGATGAGGTTTGTACATTTGAAAGTGATTTCCAATTTTTTTCAAACTCGTTGTATGATGAAGAGTTAAATGAAGATCAGATGATTTTTTGCCAAGGTGTGTCAATGAGTAAGTTTCAGATATTTTCAAATCTACTCTATGAAAAGGAGGAAATAATTTCAGATAAGCAAAATGATGGAATAAATAGCTGCACTGATGATGTTTCTAATTTCCCATTCTCTGATGGTATTGGATTTCTGTTTGATGATGACAAAAGTGAGGAGTATAATTGTAGTGAGGAAAATATTGAGACTTTTTCACTTGTCAGTGAACAGATTGCAGATTTGTTTACTTCTGAATACTAAGGATGTGCACACGAAGATGATCTTGAAGTTTTGTCTCCAACTTACTTTTTTTTTATAGTGAAGAATCTTTGTGTAAAAATTATTATGACTCCCTGTGCATTTCTTGGAATGATGGTGATAACTTTGGTGTTGGTCAAAAGTCTGTGTCCATTCATGATGAGGTATGTGATTTTGAAATTTTTAATTCATGTGAAGAAGACATTCGTTTGCATACCAAGGTTGATAGAAGTCCAAATTTTATTGGTTCACATATGCATGATATTGAGGATATGAGTCATGATCCAGTGTTGTTTTCGAAAAGAGATACTGAAGAAGTGCAAAAGGTTTCTGAGTTGTTTTCCTCAGACAATAGTGATATGAAATAATTTTTTGTTTTTCAAGAGAAGCACTTTGATTGTGAAATTTTTATACAGCTGGGAGAGTGTTTCATAATACATAACAGTGAGAGAGATAATACAAAAAATTTCATTAAATATGTATGCATTTTGTATGCTGGCAGAGATTTGTTTGATGATGAAGAATTTAAATTACAGAATGGTGTATGGATTTTGGGCCAAGCTGAGCATAGTGATTCTCTAAAAAAATTCAATGACAGGAAAGATTGCATCTGTGTCTTCAAGAGAAATCTGATGAGCTCAAAACAAAACCAAGTATTTGATAGGGGAAAGTATGATTTGAGTTTCAAATTGTAACAACTCAAGACAGGAGAAGTTAACACACTGAGGATTGAGGGTTGCCAGTGCATGGACAACTCTTACTTATTCTCTTTAAAATTCTTTTCCATGCACAGTAGTTTAGGGGTTTTGGTTCACCTCCGCCTTGCATTCATTTTGCATCCATTCCATCTTCCTTTTGGTCCATTTCCATTCTACTCATTTTGTGTTTGGTCTGGTCTGATCACCCAAAGTTTTTGGATCCTTGCAATGATCTGACTATCATTCATCCCCAGACGGAGCCACTGTTGGAACTATTAAAATATGATGATTTTTGCATATTTTAATACCCCCTAAGCCTCCATGTAAGGTTTACCTTTGCCACAATTCCCCCATTTTCATGGTGCTTTATCCACATTCTGCCCATACTGCCCCCATGGGATTCATCCATGTTTGCATTTTTCACACTTTGGTCACTATCGGCATAAGTTTATTTGGGTCTCCCCGACCCATTATGTTTTTACTTCTGAAATCTTTTGTTTCAAGTGTATCGGCATGACATGTTCTCTGTTGTGGCGGCTAGTATTTTTCTATTGGCAGTTATCGGCATTGCATCCATGTTGTTTCGGTGACCGTGGAGGCTCCTATCGGCATGTGTTATGGCTTTCGGGGTGGTGTCTTACCGAATATCATTTTTCTTACCGACTTGAACACATTGGTTTCTTATCAGCCCAACATATTGTTTTGGCACAATGTCATGGCGGCTTCGTTTTGTCACGCCGACCGACGAGTTTGGATGCATATCAGGAGGATTCATGGTTTTCGCTGTAAGGTCTTGGTGAGTGACCTTTGGTCTCGCCGACCTTACTCTTGGATTTTTTTCGAATATGTTTTCAGTAATACTGTGGTGGCTTGAGCAAAGGGTCATAATGATTTCCATTTGTTTCATTGACCGGTATTCGGCAGTACATTGGCGTGAGTTTTTCCTTTCGTTGAAAGGTCTTAGCGATATCATCTTGTCACACCAACCGGAATTTAAGGGAACCTTTCAGTATGAGTATGGGTTATCATCATCATGTCACAGCGAGTTCAATGTGTCTCGCCAACTTCATATATGGGTTGCTTTCAGTAGGATTTTCTCTCGGTCTCAACGACGCGGGGATGATTGATGACTTTCGGTGAAATAGGATGAGGTCTACATGAGGTCTCTCCAATACTATTGAGTTATGGCGACTATGAACAAAATGAAAGGTTTGCATCGGTGAGAGATATGTTCGTGTCTCGGTGAATGGAAAATCACATTAAGGAATTGCATATCGTTATAACATTTGGTTTTTGATATGATATCTCACCTACAACAGAAGGCTATGGTGAAACACAAAACAACAAATGGCTACTTCTGGACTTCAGCATAACAAGTAGATGGTCACGGCGAATGTGAAGCAAGGGAACACTGGCAGGAAGCGATAAGTGATACAATTTCCTTCGGCATACTTTCAGGATGTCTCAGTGAATGGCTCATAAATTATATTCAAACACTATGGGCCGAGATTTGTGAAATTCTAAATTCTGTTGAAGGCCGACATGAGTTCCCGATTGTAATGGTTGCCCAAATTCTACAGTGGCCGACATGTGCTCGAAGTGATTTATTTTCCTGATGCTAGTGTATTTATATGCACCTAGATTGTAATTGAACAGGATCATATTTTAGATCACATACAATAGTTAGGAATGGCTATAGTAGAATAATTTTATCTTATCAGAGACTATGTGTATGTTTTCAAATGGAAAATTCAATGAAAACCAGCTGGTGTGGCAGCTTATTTCTGGTGTCAATTGTATGTTGAACTTATTGAAAAGTATTACTGAAGCTGTCTCCAAGTTGATTCTTTCTGGTTGTTTAAATTGATGTAACAAGTTTAGTTTTGGTTTATCAATGCACATTTGTTGTATTTGTGTGATTAATTAACTGGTTCTCTCAAGTAGAGATTAAATCCTTTTCGTTAATCACAGTAATCAGGAAGATTCATCTGGATTATTGAAGAAGAGCTCAGTGGTCATAGTCTTGCATTGTTTATACCAGTTATGAATAGATCATATGCCTACAATTTGATTTTCTACTAGAATAAGTTGCCCACTTCTGTTTCATTTGACTCCGCATACCCAATAAGGCACTAGTCTCTGCAATTTCATTATTTGAATTCACTCAGTTTCTTTATATTTGTTAATTAAGTATTTTAGGATTTAGGTCTGAAGATTTCTATCAAGTTTGATTTCATTTTGTTCATTGTTATCTACCATTGTGGACAAAGCATTTCAGAAAGATAATCATAAGTTAAGTCTACACTATTCAAAAAGGTACACCTGCCTGGGTTTAGCAGCACCTAAAGAGTAGAAGGTTGATTTCTCTTGGCCTTGTCTGTTACCCTAAAGCATATCAAGAGATTGGCAGCCTCTTGAGGCATTCAGCCTGCGTTTTTGAGAGCTAACAAGACCCAAATGACCGTGAAAATTTCCAAAGATCCATTTTTCTACAATACATGAAGCCCCCACTTTAGTGAGAGGATGAACTTGCTTCAAACTCAAACTAAAGTAGACATTCAAGAGGGGTGAAATCATACCCATGGGGATGAAAAAGGAAAACAAAGATCAAAGGAGGTGGCCAAGCCCCTAGAATCAAAGATCCAAAGTCAAACTGCCAGAAATAAAAAAAGGACATGCACGAGGCAAATGGTATTCAACAAAAAAAGATACACTAACATCCAATGGCAATAAATTGAAGGAAGAGATGTATAAAGTTGGATCAAGCTTCAAACATTTTTCCAACACGTTGTGGATCTAATCTAAGCTATTTGTCCAAAAAAAAAAATTCATACACTTTGGGGTGACAAAACTCATAGTTGTTCACCGAGTGAGAAGGCCCAAAAGGTGAGAAAAATACACTCAGTTGGTATGCACTCAAAAACATGTAGGTGGCTATGGGGAAAGTCGTGCCTTGGAATGGGCTTCTCGCTCAACCATACCAAATTTATACCTCCTAATAACTTTAATAAGGCACCACAAAATGGACATTGTAAATGCGAAATGGTGTAAGGTTTGTTCAAAGGGATTTTTTTTAGTTTGTGCAATGTCTCATCTTAGGGAACATCATGCTTAATGTCTCCAAGAGAGGATAACTACAAATGGTCTCATGTTTTTTCCAAGAGAGGACAAGTGCAAAGTCTCATCCTGGGGAACATTGTGCCAAATGTTTCCAAGAGAGGGAATCGCAAGAAAAAGAAAATCACACAATGAGATGTGAGTGTCGATGTATGACCCCACTTTAAAGTGGTTGTGAATACCATTACTGTGAGCAAATTATTTAAAGTAGAAGAAGACATGATATCTTATTCGGAAAGCCCTATGCCAAGCCATATGTTTCTGATAAGCTACATCATGAATAAGGTAGTATGTCACATGCAAGCCAACTTAAGGCATGTCATCCACATCCCAAGCTTGCTCTTATATGTTCATGAAAGGTTAAAAACTAGCCAAAGGAGGCAAAAACAAGCGACATATGAGGACAAGACTACTTATCCCCTTCCCCCACTTAGTATAGGACAAGGGTGAGCCGAAATGATTGATAAGATGCATGCTAGAGTGAAAATCAATATCAATTAGAGGAATTAGGTGCCCCCACATAAGGAAGAACACCAAACTCCTTAAGATGTTGGATTTTACTACTCAAAGCCTTACATTCATTAGTAGAATGGCCATGAATTCTATGATAGGCACAAAATGAAGTTTTGTAATAGAATGTCTTTCGAGTTTGTGGGGGAAGGGATATCAAGTGATCTTGGAGGAGTCTCAAAAAGATTCCCTCTTGATCAAGGGGAGAAGTAGTTTTTGTTGTTGATGGAAAAGAGATGTCTTGCTTAGTAGAGGATGTCATACCTATGCAAGGTTATTTAGATTGAAATATTGTGTTCTCACTCTTATAGGAGGGAAAATCCATCGAATGCAAATCTTTAGTGCTATGTAAGATGAAATTGATGTTAAGCAAAGAGTTCTTTGTGTGTGTTGGTTTAGGAGAAAGATTAAGATTGGTAGTGCCAAGTAGCTCAGGATGTACTACTATTAAGGTTGGTTTAGAATTAGGATGTTTTATGATAGTATTGATGTTAATGGATGGATTTTTTATCTCGATCAAAGGAAAATAACCAAGACCATGAGATGTTTGTTGTGTGTTAGGATCTATTGGGTTGCAGATACCTTTTTCTTGAGCACCACAACCTTTTCCACTATATCCAAGTTGTTTCATGAGTTCAAAACCTTTTCCATAAAGCTTCTTCATTGCTTTTGAAGTCTGTGGTTGTTCATGATTAAGTTCATCAAAGGTTGTTCTATAACCTGATGTCTATCATTCTAAAGTGGTTGAGGTGGATGATTGTGAAGGGTTATCTGAGTTTTGTGTTGACAAAATTGTAGTTTCATTTCCCTTGCTAGAGTCTTTGTGTATGATCTGGTATTCTCTAAAGGAGGTGGGTGTGACTTCTAAGGAACCCCAATCATCATCTAAGAGCTTCATGACTAGTTCAAGATGTTGGACGGGGTCCACTTGTGTGGTGGGTGTTAATGTGTTCAAGGGATTCTCTTTTTTTTTTCTCAATTGTTAAACAATTGTTTGGATGAGGTTCAACTTCAAGTGTGTACACTTTGTTGTTGTAGATGTATTTCATTTTGCGATGAAGAGTAGAAGGCACACCATTCATTGCATGAATCCAAGGTCTGCCTAAGAGAAGGTTGTATGCAAGATCATCAGGCATAAAATGAATTGGTGTTTCCAATGTGGCCACTCAAATTGTAATAGGTAAAGTGATCACAACAAGCGGTTGTTTGCTTATATTGTTAAATCCCCTAATGGATAAAGGATTGGGTTGAATGTTTGATTTATTGATACAAAGTCTATTGAGAAGGTTCACTCCACATACATTAAGGTGGAACTAGTATCCACAAGATTTAATTTAATCCCTTTTCATTTGTATTGAGCAATGATCATAAAAGCTTCATTTTTTTTTTGCACATCCAAAGGAGGGAGCTCACTTTGGTGGAAAAAAATGTCAGCATTTAGGGCTTGAATCATGGCTGCTATATCATTTGGTTGCGTATTAGAAGGGATGGTAACTTGTTGCAAGGCTGCTTGAATCATGTTGTAATAGTGAGGGGACGCCTAAATAAGGTCCCATAATGATATTTTAACAGGAGTATTCTTTAGTTGTTCAACAAGATTGTACTCCTTTCCACTTTGTAGAGATAAATGAGGAGGGTCTGGTAAGATGGGATTAGGAAAAGGTAAGGTTGTTGGGGTTGGTTGTGGTGGTTGCAGATTATGTCTAGTGTTATATGTATGAGCAACGGTATTATGACTCAATTGTTGTGATACATTATTCATAGGTGGGTAGAGGATTAATTTGGGTTTGTTTTGAGTTTGAGTTTGGTGTGAAGGGGGGTAAAGGATGAGTTGAGGTTGAATGATTTTAACATCTATTAGTGAGTGAGATGCTATATCATTATTGTTATTCTTGTCTTGCATCATAATATCCTTCCTAGGAGAAGGGTTTTGAGGAGAACTACAAACCAAATTTTCTTGACATTCTAAGGTTGGTTCTTCTAAAAGGACTTCATCACAAGTAGGAGAACGATCAATGGTTGAATTGTGTTTCCCAAGGAGGGTTTTTTTAGGTGAAGGGGGACAACTAAGATTCTAATGACCTTCATGGAATAGGTTTTCTATCATCAAAGTATCATCTTCACAGGAATGAGAAATACTAGGAGAAGAAGAAATTGTAGTGTCATGATTATCTATGGTTTCCTTCTTCACAACAATGAGAAATACTAGGAGAAGAAGAAATTGTAGTATCATGATTATCTATGGTTGTGTTATGTTGGTAATGAATGTCTTGTCCACAAAAAGAGGTAAGAGGACAGAAAAAACTTGGATTCTCAAAAGTCTCATTGATTGGTTATTCTAACACAAATATCTTCTTCATCAATAGGAGAGATATTAGGGGAAGAACAAATAGGATCACTAGGAATGTCCAATGTTGTATTATCTTGCACTAAAACACTCTTAGAGGGATAAGATAGGAAAGATTTCCTAATACATGTCTAGTTATGTAAGATACTAGCATTGTGTGAACAAGAATGAAAAACACTTGTAACCATTTCATGCAATGTTTTAGCAATATAAACAATGTATGTACAAAAATGAAAAACATTCTTATCTAATTTAAGCAATATTTGAAGAATGTACACTTGATGTGTATGTAGGAATGAAAAGTACTTTTACCAAACTAATGCAATTTTTTATGAATAAAAACATGATACGTATGCCAAAGTGAAAAGTACTTTTATCAATGTTATGCAAAATTTTAGAAATGTGAGCATTTTCAGATCTATTGATGTTTGTAATTGAGGTGATTTAAAGAATGAGTAGTGTAAAATGATGTTTTTGGCCTAAATGCAAAAAAGAAATGATCCTGAAACTTTCCAAACTTATAGTATATGATACTAGGAGGCTTAGGGAGCACAAAAATGCTATAACAGATAGTGAAAAATATGGACAGGGACTAATTCACCCAAAATGGCGAATGAGTCCCAGTAAGGGTTTTTTTCAAAAAAATTAGAAATTTGCAATTGATTTTGATGATTTCTCTATTGGATGGCTTGAAGACTAAATGAAAATATATTTTTCAAGTGATTCTCAATTATTTGAAAGACAAAAATGCAAACTATATACACTTTGACTAATGCAAAAAGTTGAAGCCCTAGAAAGCAATGCAAAGTTAATGCAAGTAAATCTAGAAAATGAAGGACCCTAAATCAAAAAAGAAAGTTTTCTAAAGGAATACTCACCAAAATGTAACAAATAATTTTGGCACCCTTATCCTTTCTAGCACTTCTAGGGTTTTTCACCTAAAAGGAGAAAGAAGGGCCAAAATGGGCAATTGTCACACTCAAAGTTAATGCAAGAGTGGATGAAATATGAATGAAGTATGCCAATGTAATGATATAAATGTAATACATTGAAAAATTAAATGATTTATGAATGCAAAACCTAAGAAATGTAACTTGTTTGAAAACACATTGTGATATGCAAAAACACCTAGAAAGATGGATAGAAATGCAAGTAAAACAAAACAAAACGTTGTAAAACTGAATGTATACACTTGTAAACTTGTTGATGACTGGAAATGACCCAAAAATTTTGAAGATGCTGATTTTTAGGCCTAGTGGGACTCATTCGCCATTCTGGGTGAATCAGTCTTAGTTCTGAAAAACTACCTCGTGGCCCGTTTTAGCAAAATGGGTGTCCAAATCTGCAAAACTCTCTAGGAAATAGGTACAGTGGGACTCATTCACCACTCTATATGAATTAGTCCACTCTGGATTTTTTGAAAACTCAAAAATGGAATCTGGAGCTCTCGGTCTACTCAATTTGCACCTCCAGGTGTCTAGATCTGAAACCTTGATTTTTAGCACCGTTGGTGACATTTTGTGTTGATTTTGGCCTTGAAAAAGTGGAGATGAGTTCAAAAAGTTTTCAATCTAATCTTCAATCATGTCCAAGCCATCTAAGCACCTAAATCTATAATCACACAAAGAGGAAGAGAAAAATGTTGAATGTTAGGGCATGGGGGTTTGCCTTGGTCAAACCCCTTTTAGGTAATTAAACCACAATAGTGACATAAAGTAATGAAACATGAAAAAATGGAATACAAACCTTTCCTTGATGATTGATCTTGGTTTTTTATAGCAATAGATGAGTATTCAACATTTAAATGTCTAAAAATGATCTTGAATGCTCTCTTGATGCCCTAGCTTGCTTGAGAAGAATGATAAAATGAATGATAGATGAATAATGAATGAGTTAGTTGAATAGGGTGAAATGAGAGGTAAAATCATGTATTTATACACAATTATTCCCTAATTCCCAAAAATAACTCATCATAGGCCGACCTTAGGTCTTAATGAATAAAAACCCAAAAGTGATTTAAAATTATCTTAAATTTTGTGCCAAGATAGAATAATTCATCCCTAATGGTGAATTAGTCCCACTCAAGGATTTTGAGTGGTTGTCAAGAATTATGATAATTTAAATAATGCTTGTTGGGTTCTTCTTTAAGAAGACACTTAAATATGGCCTATAAGTGCATAAAGGGGCCATTAAAGCATAAGGAAGGTGTAAATATTGATGTCAAGCCTAGAAAAGTGTGAAGGTTTGTTACAACACCTTACAACACTTTGAAATAGGACTTGGTAAGTACTAAAAAGATGATATTTAGATGAATTATAATGAAAAGGTCCTAGAAAAGTTTGAAGGTATGTTACAACACCTTACAACACTCTTGCAAGACACCATAATATTTTTATTGAATTACAAGAATCAAGACCTAATGTGAACGTATAAGTTACATTACAACATTAAATCTAGGAAAGATAATCCAAGCATCATAGAAAAAATAACCAAATGACCATGGAAATGTCCAAAGATCCATTTTTCTATGATACACATCCAAATCTACACATGGAATTGTTCATCACTGTGATCAATGGTTGCATCAATGTTCCATATAACACTTAAAATATATCTTAGCTTTCCAAGAATGTCCCAACAAAATAAACATAGGGACAGTATGTATCAATGTTCTTTGCATCTACTATAACATACATACATATCTTGTGCGTCTACTATGTATCAATGTTCTTTGCATCTACTATGACATAGATACATATTTTGGTGTGTTTCATTTTATATTTCCTATGTGCAAATCTGTATGTTTCTAACATTAGATGCATACAACATTCATATGTTTGATAGGTTGTATAGTAAGTGTAATATTAAACATTTATCTCAACATTGATTACATTGAGAAAACATGCTCTATTTTTTAATCTTTCACCAAATTTTTTTATATGTGGACATGTTTGTATGTAAAATTACTTACAATCAACATTCAAAGTGAACAACCCAGTTCAAATGAAGAACCCAATTCAAGTGAAATGCATGTATAGATTTCAATTTCAAGCATATTCATGCTTACCTAAAATTATATCGGTATCTAAACAAGGTGTAACGATAATTTCTTCACTTGAACTGGGTTCTTCAATAGTACGCATAGATCCACCTTTCTTTTTTGCTAGATACTCCAGATTGCATGCCAAAAAATATAGTGCATTGTGAATCAAAGAAGAGGATTGCCTCCAACAATTGTATTCATTTCCATCATCATGAAATGTTCCTATTATTTACATAAACTATAGTGCTTTTCTTTTCCCTCTTCATTTTCATGCATATAGAATTTCCACCATTTCTAAATTTGCTTCCTTGTCATTTTTATACATGCAAGATGTAATCGTCGACATACTCCATCACACCCTGTGCACAAGGTATGTCTGCATCTTCTTTATTTGATCTCTTCTATTGCATATGTATTACACACTTTTTGTTATAAATTATAGAACTATTTATATTTCGTAATTTAGATATTGTTTACCAATGAAACATGTTCACCACACTAAACTTCACATTTTCCTTGTGTGTAACTATATCTGAGTCAAACCATTTTAGCTTGCAAACATTCTCATTTGTAACCACATATCTCCACAATGCTAAATAGCTTTACAATCACATGTCTTGCATGGTGTACAAGCTGCAACTACATTCTATTTATATACAAGGTAAGGCTATATATCCTCTATTCCATCTCTTATTTCACAACTGCATCTTAATTTATTTTTCATAAATGATACAACTATATATACTTTTAAAAATGTATAACATTGATTTCAACTCAAGAAAATTCTTAGGTGTCGAAACATTGCTTTCACCATTGATCAAAGTGGTGGACAATTTATGTTTTTTCTCGGGCATTTGGTGAGAGTCCATGAGGCTCCATGAACCAATATGGTAGATTGGAGAGCACGCCTTCTTTTGTTGTGTTCATACTGCATTATGTTGCTTGCACAAGGTATGCCTACATTTTATTTATTTGATCCCTTCTATTATAGGTGCATTTCATATTATTTGTTATAAATTATAGAACTCTTTATATTTCCTAATTTAGATATTGTCTACCAATGACACATGTTCATTGCACTAAACTTCACATTTTCCTTTCATTTTTGCAAAATATACTCAAGCCAAACAATCTTGCTTCATGGATGTTTTCACGCCTCTATGAAGTCAGCCTTGCTGGAAGGCTTTCACCCAGGCTCTATCGACTATAATTTTTGGTTTTGAGGAGTCTAAACTACTAAAACATTTGACCATTAAGGAATGCATTGATAATGGTTACACTTTCTATTATGATTCTGAATTTGTTGAGTTTTGAAATCGCATAATGGGGATTTTGATGAAGTAATGTGTTATAAATGACCTTTGAGAATAACCATAGTGATTGGAAAATCATTCACAATGGTGAAATAAATAATTACATGCAATAGTAATCTCTCAAGATATATTTCGATCGCATGTAAAGGAAAATTTAGAAATAAAATAAAAATATATAGTTTAAAATTTTTGTATCAATCTACTTTCTGATTAACATCAATAAAATTTTGTGGGTGCAATTATCTCTTTATTGTTATGGTTGTGCATGACTTATGTAAATATACTTATTTGAAATTTTTATGTCCTATTCTAAACCAATAATATTCTAAGCTTTCAGATAATTCTAGTATCCTTTTGACATAATCTACATGTATCAGAACCTTTATCTATTCCCTACTATCTTAACGTAATGGTATCATAAAATGGTTATCAATGATTCCATGAGGATTTTTAGATGTGGTCACTTGATCTCTCTTAGGCGTTACTATGCCTGGCTATTACATACCTTGTTCTTCTTGGATGTAGACTGACTTCGATTAGCTTACACTCTATGTTCTTGTAAAACAACCAACCAAGAACATACATTGTCCATCACTATGATCAATGGTAGCATTAATGTTCCATATAACACTTAAGATACAACTTATCATTCCAAGAATATCCCAACAAAATAAACATAGGGATCAATATGTATGAATGTTGTTTGCATCTACTATTACATACATACATATCTGCACATAGGGGAAATACATTTTCCATCATTGCGAACAATGGTAGCATCAATGTTCCATTTAACACTTACAATATGACTTATCATTCCAACAATGTCTCGGTATGTATCAATGTTGTTTGAATCTGCTATAACATATATACATATCTACATAGCATAAATAAGATGAAACACAACAAAATTAATGTTCCATATAACACTTAAAATATAGCTTATTATTTGCTACGTATAGATATGTAAGTATCCTATGCTATCTCAAAGATTGTTTTTAGCATCCCCCTCTCTAATTGTTGCTATGTTTGTACACATCCCTAGCATTTGGACTTCCCCTCCACCTATCGGCTCATTGTTGCATGTCACTACACACAACTGCTATTTATAAATGTGGAAAGGATTGACCTCACAATGTGATTAAAAAATTCCATAACCTGAGATATTTTTCTTTTATTCACTAATATAGTGGTTCTGTCAATAGTCATTTATCAATTCTTGTACCCCAAATTTCAAAGCTAGATTCTTTTACCCAAGGTAATAAACCTTTGTGATGTTACATCACACAAATCCTTTATTTATTCTACTTGATTTCCAATATGCATTTTGGAAAATTGGTTACCATTAATTTAGGTATTTTATTTCATGCTCTTTCTTCATTTCTACATTTTTCATGTATATTTCTTCATCTCATAGGTTTAGTTTTCACTCTCATAGTTTACATGGCTTATAAGTGCAACCTCCTTGCTTGAAAATTTCTATAGCCTATTAAAATGCATGGATCAAGGTCAATTTGGATATTTCTTTCTATAAAAGGAATGGTTCCTTTAAGTCACATGTGTATATGTTAGAATTATTTATAATTGTGATGTATTATTTTCATATTTCTCAATGTTATGTATGAAGATTTATTAATGGAGAGAAAGAAAAAAGAAAAAAAGGGTGGGTATATAGGGGTTGATTAGTACATGAAATTTGCTAGTTAAGATTATCATTATTTGATTCTTAGAATATATTGTTCATAGTTTCATTATCAATATTATTAAATCACTTAGATAACACTTGGTAAGTTAACTAACAAGATCATCTCACTGGTATAACAAAAAATTACAAAGGTGGGAAATAATTTCATCTTCAATTTTGATATGTGGGATTGAAGATATGTTGGGGGCAATATTTTATAACATAGTGGATATTTATTCCAAGATAAAATCAGCTATAGCTAATTTTTTAAGTTCTAAGATAAGTCATTGAATTTTAATAACTTAGATTTTTAAAGGCTTATTCATATATTACGACAATTGTTAATTGAACTCATGAGAAAGATTTTGAAATTCTATTTGAACATACAATAGAAATAATTTTAGCTTGATTTGGTTTCACCCTATCACATTGTCAAGGAGCCAAAAGAAAGTAAATTTGTTCAAGGTGTCAATACCTGTCATTATTTAGTATTATTAATATCTCTTATAATTTTCTCTATAAGGCTTTAGGAATCATGGATAAGTAAGAAACTTCATTGGGGTTAGGTGAGGAGGTTAAAATTTTAAATTAAATTAAGTTGTATCAATAGACCCAATTTTATTGTTAGCTTAGGGAATGAAATATTGAACTTATTGTTTTTGAACATTAAGTAGAAATTATTATGATAAATTACTATCTTTTTAACATCAACTTTTATTTTTTATTTGATCCTATGAAGATGGAACAATTAGTGAATTAGTAGATTAATTTTGTAATTCCAATAAGCTATAACCCACTTTAGAATGGGTTAGTTCTTTTGGTACCATGCATGTTGAGGTCAAGTTTAATTGTTCCTTAAATATAATTTATTAAATATTCAAAGTATAGCATTCTTGACCAATTTGGTTAGCATAAAGAAGACCAGGCTTAATGTCGTAAATTTCATTAACTTGCATCATTAGGGTTTCAGTTCTTAATTCCTTGGAAAATATATCATAATCTTAATTATATTTTATATAATGGTTCTAATGTATAATTCAAATAACATTATCATGTTGTCATTATCATTTTGATTGGCCCTCAAATCTATTTTCATAGATTAGTAATTAAATTAGTAATATGGGATTTTATAATGTTGGGATATTAAGTTCTAAGCTCAATAGTTTGTTAAATATTACTTTATTATTAAATTGGTATACTATAGCAATGATATGATGTCTATTAGAAGTTAAATTGTGTTGAATCCTATTTTTTTATAACCTAGTGAAGTTTAATGTTGCATCCATTATGATTTCGATTGACATTGAGCCATCATTTGAAACCCTGTAGATATACCATTTTTTGTGGGTCAATGATATATGAGTTGGGAGAACTCAAGTTGTCGAACTATGGTGCCTCTGTGAAATATATACATAGGAAACGCCATCAAGTGATGAGCCCCTGAGGCATTAGGTCAGGCCCTTAGGATTGTCCTTTTGAGTCTTGTTTTGGGGCTTATCTTTCTCTCATAAACTACCTTTTGATTTGTATAATGTATCTAGGTGATCATGTGCTAACTTCCCATTGATCTTATATGTGTGCCAAGCTATGTAGACCCTGCAGGTATACGTATTGGGAGTGAGGAAAGCTCGAAATAGTAGAATGTAGGAGGTTTTTGAGCAGGAAAGAGGTATGTTAAGTTGACCCAAAATAAGTAGGCCTTACTGTTAAAATATGAACTCTTTTCTTTACTTGCTTTTTACTAGTGAGATCATTGGCTATAGCTGTAAGTAGTGAGTTATTTTGTTATTGTCTTTTGAATAAAAAAAATTATTTACAAATTAGTAGTATTTGTTGAAGATTAGTTAGGTTGTTTGTGTCCAATCAGAGTGTAAATTATGAGAATTACATTTAGTATCAAAGCCTAGGTTTTCACACTAGGAACTCTGGGAAAAACAACTTGGTCTTAATTAGTTAGTGTTATGTGTTATAATAGTCACTACAAGAAGGTTAGGAAAGAAGTGAAAAGTCTTGAATGAATAACCTATAGATAATTTCATCTTAAGCATATGACTTAAAACCTCAAGAAGTATGAGTTTCATTAAGAAAATAATTTGTTTTGAGGTGAACCTATGATAATTGTTGTCTTGTTTGGGAGATTTGGCCATGTACTAAGAAGAAATTAATAAATTTAAATGTTTTGACAAATTTTCATTGTGTTGAGTATTGGGTAGCCCTATCAAGAAGGTACCTTATCAAGCTTGTATATGCCACTAAGTAGAATACAACAATTTTTTTTATAAATATGTGTAAGGAAATGATTTTTGTTGCTTTAAAGGGTGAAATTTTGAAAATGAAGTTATTTTGTATCCTCCATGGATGTGAATACCTCGTAATAGTGTTTATGTTTGTGTATTGTGGAAAATTTTGAGGACCAATCTAGTTGTAAGATTAAGTGTATGTTGTTCATGTTGACTCATATGGAATGAAGTGATAAAAATTCTTGATAGTGAAGTGATCTATATGTGAAAACCAATAAATGTGTTGTGATCCCAAGTATGATATACTAAGTATCCTACATGGGATAAGGGTGAGTGGGCATCAAGAATGAACATGATATATAACCTTCATAGTGATGTGTATAAGTTAACTAGTTGTGAAATGGTGTAAACATGAAATGTGTGGATGTGTACCTTCCAAATGGAATGTGATGTGCTTTTATGTGTAAATTATTGTATATATGTTAATGTGTAACCCTAGCATATGGCCCTCCTTTGAGATTGAGATGCCAGCTAGCATAAACAAGGGGTTGAGGGACACATGTCCATCCATTGGAAAATTACCATCTTAGGGTGTTGGACGCTAATCCTAATAAAAGATTTGTGTTGAGACGTTGTAAGTTTCTATGGATGTTGATTGTGATCTACTCCCCCATGTATGAGAGTCGTGTTTTTTGGTTGATTATGAAAACCTAACCCTTGAGATTTTTACCCTAGATAATTAAGGATGGACCTAAGTGTGCCCTTGTTTTACAACAGATTTACTATTGATGATTTAGTTTCTATATGAATGTCCTAGGTTGTGTGGGACACGTGACATGATGATTATTATACACTTGTCTCTGGTTGTGTGAGACACATTACTATTACATTATGATTTATTGATGAGATCTATGTGGCTTGAGATCACCTTATCCCCTCCTCCCCCTTAGGTGACTTGATTGAAGTTACAAAGTGAACATATTGTGAAAATTCATGTGATTTTGGATTAAAGTTTATGATTGTTTATATGATTTTATTTGATTGATGAAGCCAATAGTTTTGAAATTTTGTAAGTTATTGATTAAATGCATTACAAAATTGTCCTATTTTTCTCAAGGAATGATTGTTGAAACTCTTTCTCTCAAAATTTGAATTGCTTATTGGTGGCCACCATTGAGAATTTTATCTTTCTTTGTAAATTTTGAATTGTTGTTTTATTTGAGGCTTTACTAATTTTATGTTGCTACTGGCATATGTGTAATAATGTGGAATATTTTGTCTTTCATACTCATGTGGAGTTACTGGTAGGTTGTAAGGGGGGATTAGATGGCCTAGGGATTTATTATACAAGGGTAAATGAGACCAGTATGGGATGGTTACTAACTATTTCCCCTTGATCCAAGAGATATTTTTATGCAGAGGCTTCTCGGGGAGGACCTAATGGTAAATATTTATGTGATATATATTTTCATAGGACAATTTTACGCACTAGGAATCCTCGTCCCTCTATGTGAGCATTGTGTTTGTTAGTCAAGTGATTTTTATTTGTAGTCATTTATGGGTGTTGATTATGTCATTTTGGTTGTATAAATGAGAAAAAAAATAGTAACAAAAAAATAATTGAAGAGGAGATTAAATTTTTGTTTAAACATGATTGGTATGATATGATGATGACATGATGTGATCTATGACTTCTTGATAAAGATAAAATCTAATTGAGACACCTTTGCAACTAGTGATGTTTGATCTTGATTGATGATTTTTTGGTAATCTCGTAATTTTTTGCAATTAAAACTATCTTGGGTGTGTGATACAAGTAATTGTAAGTATGCTTGGATCTCAATGACCTTGTCCTAGGTGTGGTGTGTATGAAAACCTATGCATGATCTAATGTTGCTCTTGTTATAGGGGAATTTCTTTTTCGTGGATACTTATATAGTGGTGTCACTACTTGGCCATGTTGTGATACACATACTACTTGCTAAGAAATGATTTTGAACCTAGGGTAGATGCTTTACCACCTTACCAAATTTTGGGAGGAAGTTTAGTCATAGGGGGGAGGATGTGAGGTCCTACCCCCTTATTCAATAGTAGAAAATGCTTTATTTGTATCATATGTATGTTTATTAAAAGTGGTAATTAAAATGATGTTTATAGGTATGCAATAAAAAGTATGTATTGAAAGATGATATTCGAGCAAGGGTTAATAGTATTTGGATGATAGAATCAAGGTAGGGCTAGTGCACTAGACAAAAAGATATATTAATACACATGAAAAGTAGTAAATAGAGAAAATTTAAATAAAATGGATCAATATAAAATCAAACAATATTTAGCGTTTAGATCTTTTATGTTCTCTATGCATGCAATATTAAATAATTTTCATTTGAAACCCAAGGTTAAATATGTAATAACCAAGGTAGAAACTATTAACTTTGCTAATGAAATAAATTATAGCTTGAGTTATTTTTTCCATTTACTTGTTTATTAATATGATTCCATGGATTTTGAATAAAAGTGATACCATCATTATTTTAAATATCTCATGTATCCATGTCAAAGAACTCTCTTAATATTCTTCATTCATTTATAATTTTGTTGGTATTTCTTAAAATAGTTATTCTTTATGTTTATATGGTACATAAGTTATTAGTTCTATAGTATGTTTCTAATGTAGGTAAATATCATGTGAAAACTAATGGATTCTTATTTATAACTTGTTACATTTTTTACTACGATATATAACACATTAAATTTGAATAGTTATCTATATACAGTCATGTTACTATATATATTTCTAATAAACAAGTGTTTATATGATTAATATCTTACAATACTAATATATTATATCTTCAAAGATGTAAAACAATAATATTATCTTCAATTTTAATGATGTGTCCCATAATTGTCTAGCCCTTATATTAATTGAATCACACAACAGATGAATCATAAAATGATTCTAAACCATTCATCTATACTAGTGTATGTCATGCAAGGAGCTTACGTGAAAGATTCCCACTAATAATAAATTAGGTTTAAAATATGAGAACATTTTGAATTGACAACAAAGGTTGGACTATCTACAAGGGAATTTTGATAAATAAATTAGATGTTCTTCTCACCTAGATTAGTTATTCCATGAGGGACCAATCAACTTGGTATGCTCCTTGAGCCAATAAGTTAATGATAGTTCAATTGAAATGTATTTAAAGGTTCACACAATTCTATTGTCTTTATATAAGAAAACAAATCCATTAAATTGGAAAATCTTAGGAAAGATCCATGGTCAAGGTTCAAATACAAGAGGTAAACTATGTGTGATTCATTAAGACCATTTTAGTTACAAAGTGATATGTATACCATACTTTTTCCATGTGTAATCTCTTTTAAAACAATGGATTCCTTGTTCCTGTTAATATAATCAAACAAATCAACATTATTGGGGCCTACTTTAAAATGCAAGTTGAAATATAACCTCAACTCCGTTCCTTTGAAATTCATTATTGTATTTCTATGATTATTGTTTACTATTGATTTGATAAATATGATTTCTCTCAACTTAATAGAGTTAAGTCTGGATTTCTAGTTTTAATTTCACAATTAAGGGCTATTTTTATGGCTTAAGATCAAACTGAAAATTAAAATCAACATACAAGTCTCAAAGTCTATAAGAAATTCATGATCAAATATGTAGTCTATATTTAAGTTGGATTTCATAATCTAACTTGTAAATTAGATTTTCTATTTTAAAATTGAAAATACCATACATGATCATAAATTCAAAACTCTTTAAAATTAGTAGTTTATGAGCTTGCACAAAAACAAAGAAATCTTCACATTCATAGTAAGAAAATTGAAAAAAAAAAAATCATGTGTTATGATTAAATTTCTTATTTTCAGTATTATTTATTTTGGCTAATAATCTCATTAAGAATCAACAATGTGACAAAATTGTGCAAGATCTAATGGTAGGGTCTTTAATGATCAACATAAGTTATATGGAGGTTATCATGAGTACCCAATCCCCATGGTGACATGTGGATTTAGTTAAATATAAATAATCATAGATCATTATTATTATGTATAACTTATATCTTAGTTATTTGTACAAAAAAAATGTTAGCATAATTTTGGGACAACATAGAAGGGAATAATATTAATTTTCTTTTAGGGAAAGATGTGAAGCAAGCATATAATGCTCCATGTGTCTTGTTTATGCTTCTACATTCTGCGCACATGTCTACTAGCATCGAAATTGACTTTACACTGACCGTTTTGCATTTTTTTGAAGGTTTTCGAAGCCTCCTCACAAAAATCTATTTTGGTGCAATTCTAAAGGGTTGGAGTGTAGGAGACAACATCTTGATGCAGGAGCATCCAGTGGTGTGAGGGAAATCTTGCATCACCCAAAAAGATGCTTTCCATTTATGTTCCTGTCGTTTTCTTTTTGTAGATGTTTTTGTATTTTTGGATACCCTTTTCGTCGAATAAGAGTTTCCAACTTTCAGAACTGCTTTTCTGCTTTTTCTGCTCAACTGCTATTTTTAGCAAGTGTGAATTTGAAGGCATGGGAAGAAAAAAATTTATGGGAATGTTCATGATGGAAAAGTAAACACTTTGATGAAAGATTCAGGTCAAGATCATTCACAGTTTGAAAGTTATTCAAGTTCCAGTTTCTACTTTTTGCCCTGAAAAATGTTTTGAGTCTAATTTGAGGCACTAAACAGTCCCATATGGGCCCATAAATCATCAAAATTGGTGGATCAGGTTCTTAGCGCATTCTTCACGCTGAGACCTTTTCGACGGTGCAAACGGTTCAAAAAATGGAGTCCCGAATCAAAAGTTATGGCTTTTGGAAGTTGGCCGATTTTTGGAAAATTGCCAATTTTCGAATTAGGACTCAATTTTTGAATTTCAATTTGTAATTTTTGGTGCCAAACTACCAAAACTCATAACTCGAATATTGTTTTTGGCTCCAAACTGAAAATGGGCTATTTATGGACTAGTTTCTGATTTTTGGACATTTTTTGGGGGAAAGAGTTTGCATGCTACGAAAAGGGGATTTTTTGTAATTTCTGTAATTTTTCTGAAACTTCTGTAGCTTGCATGTATCACAGAGCTTGAGGAATTGGGATCCTCTACATGTAAGAGTTCCATATTTTTGAATAAAATATTATTCTCTATTTTGTGAGTATTGTTCTGTGTCTCGGGTTTGCTCCCTCGTCACATCTCTAGATCCACTATCAATTAGTTCATTTGCCCCTTTTCATGCTTGCACATTTTTTTATAGGGAGGTTGTTGGCAAGGGTTGTGGAATGTTGGCAAACAATTGTAGTTGTAACATGTGAAAATGGATTTTTCTCCTCTAAACTCTTCCTCCCTGGTATTGACCCTTCAGTACTCTAATTTGGTGAGATGAAGCCTGTAAATAAGGTTTCCATGATGGTCTTAGAGTATGTTTACTAAAATGAAAATTATTGTCAAGACCCAAATAATGAGCACATTTAGGTTTTAACATTACATAATCCTTTACCCTAGGTACCTAGTTAAGTGTTTATCAACATAATTAATATATAATGTATATTTTATATAACCATTATGGCACCCTTTCTCTAGGTTTTCATTCAATCCCTGTAAAAAGGAAATCATGGCTATCATGATTTATCAAAACCGAAGACCCTAATATTATAATCATTCTAAGAATACATTTCCTTGAAGCATTTTGTCAACAGTTCATGTGCCTTGTTGTGCTTCCACATTTTTGCATACATTTATACTAGAGCATTTCCAAACATAACATGACACAAAATCACCTTTTGTTATTCTTTGATGGAGGTATATATGTTGTTCTAAAGATCCCATTTTTTTACAAGCAAGGAGAATGCTGGAAAATTTTGTGGAATCTGGCTTACACCACCAATTGCATTTGTGTAAGATATAAAATTTTCACCTCAAGGGTTTTAGGACCTAGGCCAATAGGCTTTCTATACTCTGCATTCAAGGAAACCCTAGAGATCTCAATCCAATGAAGTAAGATGAAAGATATTTGACGATAGTGTATCCTACGGTATGTTTAGAGACTAATTGAGGCTAAATGAGGGGTTCACTACCAAGCTAGGGGTTGGAAAAATGTATGAAATTCAAGATCTAATGATCGAACTCAATGATGCAAGAGACCTCATTAAATGAACTATAAATGAAAATAAATCAAGACATCAAACTAGAAAAGTACAAAGGAGTACTTGAAACCTAAGAGAGCTTGAATGGAGTCTTGAAATGTTGAATAACTTGAAATTTAGGCCTACTAGGACTCAAATTCCAATCTAGGCTTATTAGTCCCAGATCTAGGTTTCTGTGCAGGAACAAGTTTCTGGAAAAATGGTATATGAAACTACAAAAGTATGAAAGATGACCTAAACTGGGACTCATCCACCAAGACTGGAATATGAGTCCAGTTAGGGTTTTCTAGAACTTCAAAGTCTGAATCTAATCTTCAATGTAGATGCTATTTCTATTCCACTTTGTTTCCATATTTGAAACTGTTGATTTCGATCTTGTAGGTGACTTTTTGTGAAGATGACAACCTTGTGAGAACTTGATGACTTTCTCCAACCTTGCAACCTAATCTTCGAAGGATCTTCAAATCTTCAAAGCACCTAGTTCTACAATCACACGAAGAGAGAAACAAAGTGTTGATTGTTAGGGAACAAGGGTTTTCCTTGGTTAAGCCCTATTTAGGTAATTAAACCAAATGATTAGATATTGAAATGAAGGCATGAATCATGGAAAATGATTCCTTCTAAGTGATGCTTTGTAAATTTGCAACTCAACATGAAATGACCATGAACAATGTAGATCTTGATCTTGACAATAGGTGTAGAACAATGCTTGATCTTGGATCTTCAATGATACATCACAACTCTAGCTCAATAACATGCTTGATCCTTGATATCCTTGACATGATGATGGATCTTGAATTGTTGCAATAATTAATGAATAATTATACCCTTGAATTCCTTAGAAATGATTTTGAATGCTCGCTTGATGATCTTGTGAAGTCTTAGAATGCTTAACTCTTGATTTCTTGGCTTGATATCATGAATGTTTAGTTTTTCTTAGGTTAAATAAGGATTTGAAATATTTTTTATATAGGCAATCCATCCAAATTACCATAATTTATTAGATCGCAAAGTTTGACATAGAAAATTTTTGAATTTAAAACCATGTTTTCCTAGTTAAGATCTTAAAAATAGGCCAAATTGGACTCATATGCCGTTTGTAACATATGGGTCCCACCTAGATGGGACTCGTATGCCCAAGGTGGCGTATGGGTCCTGCAGGGCCTATTTTGATTTCTAGAGTGTTGAGGATTGTGTAAATTAAGTTTATATGAGGTCTATGTCATAATTTTGGTTAAAATATTCCTCGAGATGCACAATATAGGGTCTTAGGGGCCTAATAATGATGATATTAAGGTTATAAATGTAATAGGGCCCAAAATTCAGTGTGAAAGTGTAAATAAATATAATTTACAACATAAATTAAGAAAAATTAGGTCTATTCAGCTCAAAAGGGCCCTAAATCCCACTTGAATGTGTAGAACACATTACAACACTAGATTAGGTTCATTTAATTTACAAGCCTCTCAAATTTAATGTGAAGGTGTAAATAAATACCTTTTACAACACTATATTAAGGAACATTTAGATTTATTTAGCCACAAAAGGGCCCAAGACCTAATGTGAATGTGTAAAACACATTAAAGCACTCTAGAGGGTGATCCCACAAAGTTGGTTTACAATTTTTGGGAGATTTTGATTTTGCTGAAATCATGTCATATTTTTTATAAATATAATGATTTAAGCCTTAAAAAGTTCCATTTAAATCATTCCAATTGAAGAGGTTTTGATCAAACTACCTTAGATCAAACCCCCTTGGATAGAACCCAGCTAGTTTTAAACCATACCTATAACATAGTCTTCTTTACACCTATCAAAATTCTGATAAAAAACCACTTTTGATCTACCTTTTGGGGGATCAAATGAATTCATTTAAATTTTATTTTTTGTATGTAGTCCTTAAATTATAATCTTCCCAAAAAATATAATTTTAAGTAAATTTAATTTTATTATTATATTTATTTTTTATTTCTTGTGAATGTAGGTTTTTCACCAAAAATCAAGCTCTCTATTCTTCACATGTGGAAAAATAGAAGATTATCCAAAAAAAAAATTGAAAAATATGAGTGCACCAAATATTGAAATCCTTGATACAACAAAAAAAGAAAGAATTTTGATACATACAAAAAATGTTATGTGTTATATAGTTTTCCTATGTCTGAATTGTAATTGGTTTGACTTCCAAACTTGATTAAGGAAAAAATATTCAATAAAACACTATGAAACCAATTGCGAGCACTAGATATCATAGTTACAAATCTAAATTCAAAAAAAATATAATTTTATCCTTCATCGAAAAAAATTGATGTGTTATACGGTGAGCGTCACTCCTTAAAAATGGTGTTTACTGAAAAAAAAAACTAGTTTTCAAAGGAGATGGAAAAAGAAGTGCAATCTGATTCCAAATTTTTTGAAAAAAATATATTTAGAATCTATAGAAATAATGTTACAAATTACTAGTTTGCACCATCTTCAAATTCCTCGCGATTTAGCCACTATAGGTGCCTGAAAGTGAAGATTTAGTTAGAAAAAATCAGTTCAGTGTCCAATTTGGCCAAAAATTGTAAACCAGTATTGTGGGATCACCCTAGATCAAGGAAATATCAAGTCCAATTTATCATTAATTATTCCCAAATTAAGATAAAGTGTACCATCTCCAAGGGGGTAAAATTTTCATCATTACATCTAGGCCCACACTTTAGTAAGAGGATGAACTTGCTTCAAACTCATACTAAAGTAGACATTCAAGAGGGGTCCAAGTGTACCGATATGGATTGTATAGGATGGAAAAGATCAAGGGGGTGGAAAAGCCCCGTAGATCTAAGATCCTACATCAAACTAACACAAGAACACTTGAGAGGACATGCACAGGGTTTATTATTTGCAGAAAAACAAGATACACAAACATGCAATGTCAATAACTAAAAGAAAGAACAAAAAATAAGAAAAAATAAAAAAGGTGGATCAAGCTTTGACCATTTTTCCAACATGGTGTGGATTAGATCTATGTTGTTTGTCCAAAAGTGCTTGCTCATTCTGAGGCGACGAAACTTTAGGATGTTCACTAGGTGAGTAATCCAAGAAGGTGAGACACATATGACCAATATGCACTCTCACACGCACACACACACACGAGTTGCTAAGGGAAATTCATGCCTTGGATCAGCTTCCCATCCAACCATTCCAAAGTTATACCTCCTGATAACTTTGATAAGGCACCATGCAAAAATGATCTCCAAGCTTCATGAGACAAGTAAAAATTTGTATGCTTGGATCTCATGTTCACAAACAATGAACTTTGAGTTTCATGAGGCAAGCAAAAATTCATATGCTTGGGACTCATGAGCAAAAAAGATGGCACCATAGGCATGCAAGGTGTGTTATGCAAGGTGGCCATATAACCGATGTTGTAAATGAAAAATACTGTAAGGAATGTTCAAAGGGATTTTGCTTAAATTGTGTAAGGTCTCTTCTTAGGGAACATTGTGTCTAATGTCTCCAAGAGAGGACAAGCCAAATAAATATCATGCTCTCAGAGGGAATAAATCCCAATGACACCACCAAGAAAAGGATGCATTGCAAGAAGAAAGGAATCACACAATGAAACATGAGTGTCGATGTATGCCCCCACTTTAAAGTGGTTGCTAACACCATTGATGTGAGCAATATCTTTAAAGTAGAAAAATACCTGAGAGGTTATTCAGAAAGCCCTATGTCAAATCATACGTTCATGAATCATGGATAAATATGTCACATGTGAGCCAACTTAAGGCATGTCATCCACATCCCAAGCTTTCTCTTATATGTACATGAAAGGTGATCAACTAGCCAAAAGAGACAACGAAAAGTGGCATACAAGGCTATCTAACCCCTTTCTCCCACTTAGTGCAAGACAAGGATGAGCCAAAATGAAAAGAGGAACTAGGTGCTTCAACCTAAGGGAGAGCACCATAGTCCTTAAGATATTGAATTTTGTTTGTCAAAGCCTTACATTCATTAGTAGAATGACCATGAACTTTGTGATATGTGAAAAATGAACATTTGTAGTAGAATTTCTTTTGTGTTCCTAGAGGGAGGAATATCAAATGATCTTGGAGGATTCTCAACAAGATACCCTCTTGATCAGTAGAAGGTGCTCTTATATTTTACGATAAAGATATCTCTTGCTTAGTACAAGATGTCATACCTATGCAAGACTCTTTATGATGCGATATTTTGTACTCTTCTTGAAATGAAGGTGTAAAATCTAATGAATTTGAATCATTAGTGTTTTGTGTGATGAAATTAACATTAAGCAAGGATTTATATGTTTCTTTGATACCATAACAGTGAAGACCACTAGTGTCTAGTAGTTCAGGATGCACTAATTTTAAAGTTGGCTTAGAGGAATATTTTGTAAGAGTGTTGATATTGAGAAAAGGCTTGTTTGTTTCGTTTGAGGGGAAATAACCAAGACCACTAGTCTTTTCTTGTGTGTGACGCTCTACAGGGAAACAAATACCTTGTTCTCTAGCACCACATCCTTTTCCACTATATCCAAGTTGTTTCCTCATTTCATAACCTTTTCCATAAAGATTCTTCATCTCTTTTGGATTGGGTGGTTGCTCATAATTAAGTTCATCAAAGTTTGTTGTGTAATTTTCTTTTTCTTCTAAAGTGGTTGAGGTGGATTCTTTCAAAGGGTCTTCTAAATTTTATGTTGACATTATTTCTTTTTCTCTTCCCTTTCCAAAGTATTTTTTTATGATCTTGTATTCTCCCATGAATGTCAGTTCAAAGTCTAAGGAACCCTAATCATCTTCCAATAACTTCATGATTTCTTCAATATGTTTTTCTTTATCTTTCTATTGCATGGGTTCTTCTTGTCTAGTTGGTGATCAATGTTTTCAAAGGATTATCTTGATGTTTCTCAATGTTTAAACAACTATTTGGGTTAGAGTTAGCTTTGAGTGTACACTTTGTTGTTGTAGACATACTTCATTACATGACAAAGAGTAGAAGGTACCCAATTCATTGCGTGAATCTATGGTCTGCCTAAAAAGAGACTATATGAAAGATTGTGAGGCATAACATGATTGGTGTTTCTAATGTGACCTTTCTAGCTATAATAGGTAAAGTGATCACACCAAGTGGTTGTTTTCCAACATTGTCAGATCCCTTAATTTAGATAAAGAATTAGGTTGAATTTTTTGTTTATCCACACCAAGCTTATCCAAAAGGGATACACTACACACATTAAGGGTGGATCCATTGTCAACAAGGTTTCTCTTTATGCCTCTTCCTTTGTAGCGAACTATTACCATGAAAGCATCATGTCTTTTTTGCACTTCCAAAGGGGGTAGCTCACTTTGGTGGAAAATAATGTCAACATTTATTCCTTGAATCATGGCTGCTATGTCATTTAGGTTTGCACTAGAGGGAACCACATTTTTTTGCAAGGAACTTTGAATCATGTTATGGTAGTGAGGGGATGCTAGAATAATGTCCAATAATGATATATTAGTGGGAGTATTCTTTAGTTTTTCAACAAGATCATACTTCTTTCCATGAGGAGGACCTAGTAAGATAGGGTTAGGCAGGATATGATTAGGCAATGGGAGGGATGTTGAAGGTGTTTTTCTTGGTTGCAGATTGTTTCTAGTGTTATATGTATGAGAAATGGTGTTCATCTCAGGTGGGTAAAGGATAAGTTCAGTTTTGTTTTGATTTTGTGGTTTGTGTGAAGGTGGGTTAGAATTAGAGGATTCTTAGGATGTCCCATAGGGTATGTAAGAGGTCCAATAGTCAAGGGGGATCTAATGGAAACTTGCACATTCATAACCTCAATGGTCTTGGTTTGATGTATTTCTAATATAGGGCAATCTAAAGTCACCTTTTTACCTAAGGAAGCCATATTACTATTGTTTTCATTTTCTTGCACCATGATATCCTCCCTAGGAGGAGAGTTTTTAGGAGAACTATAAACCAAATTTTTTGACATTCAACGATTGGTTCTTCCAAAATTACTTCATTGCAAGTAGTGGAATGATCAATTGTTGAATTGTCTTTCTCAATAAGGGTTTCCCTAGGTGAAGGGGGATAGCTAAGATTCTCATAACTTTCATTGATCAACATATCTTCTTCACAACTAGGAGAGATCTACTAGGAGAAGAACAAGTATGATTTTCATGATCATTTATGATTTTATTCCTTTGTTCCCTAATATCTTCCAAAATAGGATAGGTAGGGGAAGGATAATAAAGAGGGTTGTTATAGACTTTAAATATTTCATCATCTAACACCAACATATCCCCATCATTTACAATCTCATCCTTTTCCACTAAATCATTCTCACAAGAAAAGAGAGAATGGAAATTAGGTAAGGTGATGATTAGGAATGTGTCTATGATTTCATTCTCTTGTGTTATAATATCTTCCAATATAGGACAGTTTATAGAAGAGGAGCTTTCAACAATGTCATGATTCTCAATGAGTGCATCTTCTAACACTAAAATACCTTTGCCACATGTAGGAGAGGTATTAGGAGAAGAGCAACTATAATCATCAGGATTGTCTATATTTTCATCTTATTCTATGACATCATTCCCACAAATAGGAGAGATAAGAGGGGGTTTAGGTTTAAGGAAATTGTCAACATGTTCACTCTCTTACACTAAGAGACTCTCATAACTAGGGAATGTTTTGAGTTAATGACTAGCATGCTTATTGAATAAATTTTTCTTTGCAAACTTGGAAAATATTGAAACTAACATTTGTGCAAAGTAATCTATGAAAACTCAAAATACAATGTAAAGACCTAGAATGAAATACAATTTTCATATTTTGAATAAGGTAATTTACTGATTACAATATGCAATGATTTAAAAATGAAATGTTGTGAAAGAAGATTAATTAATGTAATAGAAACTCAACCAACTTAAATAGATAACTAATGGTAGGAAACAAAAGTGGAGAATGGGGGATTTTAATGTTGTAAAAGGAAGTCTTAGATCTGCACTGGGACTAATTTTCGCAGAGGGAAAATGAGTCCTAGTGAGGTTTTTTGGCACATTTTTTAGTAAATTTTAAGTGATTTTTAGGATTTTTAGTTTGTATGATCTGTAACCTAAGTGAAAATGCAGATTTTATATGATTTTCAATTATTTGAGATGCAAAAATGCAACCTATATGCACTTTCACTAATGCAAAAAAAAGAAACCCTAGAATGTCAATTAACTAATGCAAACCCTAATGCAAAGTCAATGCAAGCTAGATCTAGGATGATGATGGACTCCAACTTAGAAAATAAAATGTTCTCAATGCAAGTTCACCAAAATGTAAGATAGAAAACTGTCATGCCAAGGGTTTTAGGACCTAGGGCAACAAGCTTTCTATACTCCACATTCAAGGAAACCCTAGAGATCTCAATCCAATGAAGAAAGGGGAAAGAGATTTGACAATAGGGTATTCTAGGGCATGTTTAGTTACTAATTGAGACTAAATGAGGGGTTCACCACCAAGAAAGGGCTTGGAAAAATGTATGAAAAGAAAGATCTAATGATTGAACTCAATGATGCAAGAGACCTCACTAAATGAACTATAAATGCAAATAAATCTAGACAAAAAACTAGAAAAGTACAAAGGAGTACTTGGAAACCTAAGAGAGCTTGAATTGAGGCTTGAAATGTTGAATAACCTAAAATTTAGGCCTACTAGGACTCGTACGCCAATTTGGGTGTATCAGTCCTAGATCTGGGCTTTTCTATAGTAACTGGTTTCTAGAAAAAGGGTATCCAAAAATGCAAAAATATAAAAGGGGACCTAAATTGGGAATCATATGCATAGACTGGCATATGAGTCCAATTAGGGTTTTTTGAAACTTCAAAGTCTAAATCTAATCTTCAATGTTTGCTCTTTTTTCTCCAGTTTGTTTTTAGATCTAAAACTTTTGATTTGGACTTGTAGGTGACTTTTTGTGAAGATGAAAACCTTGTAACAACTTGATGACTTTATCCAACCTTGAAACCTAATCTTCAAAGGATCTTCAATTCTTCAAAGAACCTAGATTTATGATCACACAAAGAGAGAGAGAGAAAAAGTGTTGATTGTTAGGGAATAGGGGTTTTCCTTGGTCAAACCCTTTTTAGGTAATTAAACCAAATGATGAAATAACAAAATGAAGGCATGAAACATGAATCAAATAGAATGAATCATGGAAAATGATACCTTGTAAATTATGCTTTGTAAATTTGCAACTCAACATGAAATGTCAATGAAGGATGTAGATCTTGATCTTGACAATGTGTAGAAAAATGCTTGATCTTGGATCTTCAATGCTACATCACAACACTAGATCAATAACATGCTTGATGCTTGATATCCTTGACATGAGGATGGATCTTCAATTTTTGCAACAATTGATGAAGAATTTTTCCCTTGAATGCCTTAGAAATGATCTTGAATGCTCTCTTGATGATTTTGTGAAGTCTTGGAATGCTTAAATCTTGAGTGCTTGACTTGATATAATGAATGCTTAGTATTGCTTAGGTGAAATAAGGATTTGAAATATTTTTTATATAGGTAATCCATCCAAATGACCATTTATTAGATCTGAAAGGCGAACATAGAAGAAATTTGAATTTAAAACCTTGTTTTCTTACTTAAAACCTTTGAAAATAGGACAAATGGGACTCATACGCCATCTATGGCATATGGGTCCCACCTAGATAGGACTCAAACACCCAAGGTGCCTTAGGGGTCCCATAGGGCCTATTTTGATTGCTAGAGTGTCGGGAAGTGTGTAAATTAAGTTTATATGAGGTCTATGTTAGGATTTTGGTTAAAATATTCCTCAAGATGCACAATATAGGGTCTTAAGGGCCTATTAATGATTATATTAAGGTTATAAATGAAATAGGGCCCAAAATTCAATGTGAAAGTGTAAATAAATATAATTTACAACATTAAATTAAGGAAAATTTGGGTCTATTCAGCTCAAAACGGCCCTAAATCCCATGTGAATGTGTAAAAGACATTACAACACTAGATTAGGTCCATTTGATTTACAAGCCTCTCAAATTTAATGTGAAGCTATAAATAAATACCTTTTATAACACTAAATTAAGGAAAAGTTAGATTTATTTAGCCACATAAGGGCCCAAGACCTAATGTGAATGTGTAAAACACATTACAACACTAGGTCAAGGTGATATCAAGTCCAATTTATCATTAATTACTTCCAAATTAAGAGAATTTGTACCATCTCCAAGGGGGGTACAATTTTTGTCATTAAATATAACCCCCACTTTAGTGAGAGGATGAACTTGCTTCAATCTCACATTAAAGTAGACATTCAAGAGGGGTCCAAGTGTACCAATGCAGATAGTATAGGATGAAAAAGATCAAGGGGTGCTCAAGCCCCCAAGATCTAAGATCCTACATCAAACTAACACAAGCACAAGAGGACACACACAGGTTGTATGATTTGCAGCAAAACAAGATACACCATCTCCAAGGGGGGTACAATTTTTATCATTACAATTTTCTTGAGTGTTACTAAATCCTCTAAACAAATCCATTTAATTCATTTCCTACAATCATTGCAATTTCATGAGATCAGATTTTCTTGGGATTATGGGTCAATAGTGCACACGCCTTACCTATGCTTCCATATTTTGTTGTCAACAGTTCACATGCCTTGTCTACGCTTTCACATTTTGTTGTCAAATGGTTCATGTGCCTTGTCAATGCATCAATTAGTAGATTAATTATTTAATTTCAATAAGTTATAACCCACTTTAGATTGGGTTAGTTTTTTTGGTACCATGCATGTTGATGTCAAGTTTAATTGTTCTTTAAATCTAATTTATTAAATATTCAAAGTATAGCATTCTTGACAAATTTGGTAAGTGTAAAGAAGATCATTAATATTGTAAATGTCATTAACTTTCATCATTAAGGTTTTGATTCTTAATTCCTTAGAAAATAGATCATTGTTTTGATTATATTTTATATAATGGTTCTAATGTATAATTCAAATAACATTATCATATTGTTGTTATCATTTTGATTGGCCCTCAAATATATTTTCATAGATTAGTAATTAAATTAGTAATGTGGGATTTTACAACATTGGGATATTAAGTTATAAGCTCAATAGTTTTTTAAATATTACTTGATTTTTAAATTGGTATACTATAGCAATGATATGATGTTTATTAGAAGTTAAATTATGTTGAGTCCTATGCTTTTTTTTACAACCTAGTGAAGTTTAATGTTGCATCCATTATAATTATGATTGACGTTGAGCCATCATTTGAAGCCATGTATCTATATAACCTTTTTTTTGTGGGTCAATGATATATGAGTTGGGAGAACTCAAGTTGTCGAACTACAATGCCTCTACAAATTATATACATAGGCAAGGCCATCAAGTGATGATCCCCCGAGGCATTAGGTCGTTCCCTTAGGACTATCCTTCTAAGTCTTGTTTTGGGAATTATCTTTCTCTCCCGATGTTGTAAACTAACTTTTGATTTGTATAGCTTATCTAGGTGATCATGTGCTAACTACCCATTGATCTTATGTGTGCACTAAGGTATATAGACCTTATAGGTACAGGTATTGGGAGCAAGGAAATATTGACATGGTAGAATGTAGGAGGTATTGGAGCAGGAAAGAGGTATGTTAAGTTGACCCAAAATAAGTAGGCCTTATTGTTAAAATAGGAACTCTTTTCTTTTCATGCTTTTAACTAGTGAGATCATTGGCTATAGTTATAAGTACTAATTTATGTTGTTATTGTCTTTCAAATAAAAATAAAAATTACAAATTAGTAGTATTTTCTAAAGATTAGTTAGGTTGTTGGTGTCCAATTGGTGTGTAAATTATGGGCATTACAGATACAAAGTTATCAGTTACATTAATAGAGTTATAGAAAGTAGAAGTATCAAGTCTTTAAATAGGGTTTCATACCTATTACCCTTAGTTAAAACCAAACTCCCTCTACTTAACTTGTAACCACTATTTTCAAAAGTAACATGCACTCCTGAATAATTCATTTTAGATACAAAAAATAAATTTCTAGCTAAACCAGGAATGTTCAATACATCTTTAAGGGTTTTAACCCTTCCATCATTGAAGATCAATTTTACCTCCCCTTGGCCTATTTTTTTTTGTGTTCTATTATCCCCGAGGAAAACCTTCCCACCATCTTAAGCTAAATATGTTGAAAATCATTCCTTGTGAGGAGTCATGTGATAGGATGTACCTGAATCTATTAACCAAGAGTCATCATAAGTCATATTAGCAAAAATAATAAAAGCATCAATAGCTTCATCATCATAGGATTTATCCATAGATGAATCATCACTATTTTTCTTTTTATTCTTACATTCCTTTTTGAGATGCCACCATTTACCATAGTTCCAACATCTCAATCTACTCTTACTAGGTGATTTTGACCTTCCATTGGACTCAGAAAAATCCTTAGACTTGTCATTTTCACCATTCATTTTTTCCTCACCTTTCTCCTTATATCTTCCTAATGTATACAATGCATCTTTATACCCCTTTGAAGTCTATCTCCTCATTTCCTCTTAAAATAGAGTGGTAACAAGGGAATACAACTTCATATCATATGTAAAAGAAACATGTTTAGCAACAATAAGATTATCCCAAGATTCAAGTAGTGAACATAATAATAAAATACATTTATCCTCCTCATCTATCCTGAGATGAGCTAGCCATGATCTCTTATCACACTAAATTTGAAACTAGAAGAAAAAACAACACACTCCCACAACAGCAAAAAATCCAATCAAAAACTCCAAGAAAGGTGTCCCCTTCTTTAATTAAGCCAACTTGGCTCTGATACCAAATGTTGAAAATAAGGATAAATTATTATAGTGAAAATATGCAAATAAATGCATGCTTCCACATTAACAAAGTAATAAGTCATAGCTGAAACTAGATTACAATAAAGATGCAAACCATAACTCAAGAATTACATTGAGAAACCACTACAGGAAACAACTCCACACCCAAAGAGATCCAAGACTTGTATTAATCCTTCAAATGAGTTACATCAATACAAATTCTCTCTTTGAATCATTACAACACTTCATGGCTTCAACAACCTGCAACTTAACTTGTTTTTTCCTTCAACTCAAGCACTAAATATATAGGCATGAGAGAAAACAAAAATCAAGAATCATGGTTTCCAAAACCATTTAATCATAAATCACAAAGAAAAGAAACTTCCTCTTCCAACTTGTAATTTTATCCATTTTTTAGTAATGTGCATATTCAACTAAAAAATATGTTTTCTTTTTCCAAGCTCACATTTAACTTCCCCTTTTCTCATGCTCTCTCTAATTTGACAATTAAAGACACTTTGTTAGTTGCCATAATTACATTTAGCAAATTTCATGACAACTAAAAGATAATTATAAATTGTCATTTAATAAAATAAAAACAAAGAAAGATTGAGACATTTTCTAAACACTCCTTTGATAAATTTTATAGGGGCACCTTACAGGATGGAAGAGAAATTGTTGTGAAAACTCTAGTGGATAGAGTAGAGCAAGAAGAACATGGGGAGCGAGAGTTTAGAATGGAGATGGGCATGATTGGTACAAGCCATCATAAAAACCTAGCTCAATTGCATGGTTTCTATGATGAGGGATCTCATTGAATTTTGGTTTATGAGTACATGAGCAATGGATCTTTGGACACAACTCTACTCATAGATTGCAAATTACTTGATTGGAGCTTATGTGTTTATATTGCAATGGGGATAGAAAAAGGAATCTAATATTTGCATGAAGAATTCAAGACTTAGATTTGTATTGTGACATAAAACCCCAAAACATTGTACTGGACCAAAACTATAATCCCAAATTTTTTTACTTCAGCTTGGAAACATTGTTGAGGGCTAAAAAAACTCAAGCATTCATTGCAACTTGGGGAACTAGGGGTTACATAGTGCTTGAGTGGATTGACAATGTGCCCATTATTGTAAGAGTAGATGTTTATATCTTTGGTATGATGCTACTAGAAATCAGTTTTTGTAGGAAAGATATGAAGTTAGATGCCATAGAAAACCAAATCTCTATGGTTACATGGATCTACGAGTCCTTGGAACATGGATGTCTTGTAAGTTAGGTGTGCAACAAAAAGCTGAAGGTGTTACAATTGATTTAAGGAAACTATAAAGAATGGTTTTGGTGGGTCTATGGTGCATTCAATAACACCCACATCTAAGGCCATCTATCAACAAAAAAATTTAGAGGATGGAATAAAACATTGATATCATGGTGCCTCCACCTCCAGTTTCCCCATCACCAGTGCTTCCACTACTAGAATCTTAGAGTATTTGAATTTTTGTGTAGAAAAAATTTATAGCTTTGATGCATCATATTGAACATAGGCATCAAAATACTCTTATGCCTTGGGCATATATAATCATCTCAATCCAATCAAAATGCAACTCATAGGCTACTAAAAGCTTATGTTTTATTATGACTGTCATTCAAACATAGATCTTGTTGATAACTGATGAGAGAACATCCATTTCTACCATGTCATTCACTTCCATGAAAACCACCAGGTGATAGACAAAAAAAGGAGACATAGATAAAACATACAGATAAAACATGAGAAAGATAAACCATCACATAAGAGAACTCAAAGCAACTCCATGAAACCTAAGCGTTGCTATCCACAGGCTTGTCCATTACATTTATAGCTAAATTTGCATTAATTACATGCAAACTATAGAATGTAAGTTAGTTAAGATATTTACTATGGGTTGTTGAAATAACATTCACCATGAAGGTTCCAAATGGAGAAAATAATAGTATTCAACATGTGGTCAATAGGAGATGGATCTAGACGGTTTTGGAGGGTCTTTGGTCTATGCCAATAATCTTCAAACATAATTAATTTACCTTCTTCCAACACCCACCCATAAATTAATTATGCTAATTACTCTACCTTTCCCCCCATAATCTAAAATGATGGGTCTCGACCTACAGCCTTGTTAGGTACCCATTTACAATCACTAATTGTGTCAATGAAACATTATTCTTTGCAAATTCTTTTCCTTTGTCTCTAACAAAGTTTGTGGACTTCCTAAAATTATTTCCTTCCATAGCTTCAAACAACTCTGAATTCTAATTCCATTCTCTTGTCTTATTACGAATGTTACGACATTGTCCAATTCCTTTGCTCTTCTTTCTCCATTGATTGTTGTCTTCTTTTACGTCTTTCTGATGTTTATAAGTAAGTTTGTTGACTTTGCAAATCCTTTTCCTTTTTTGATATCTTCAAACCATCTTTAAATCCAATGATGCCTCTCCCTCATGTCTTCATCCAACTGCTACGATAGTTTCTTGAATCTTTCGCTTTCAACTCTTCAAAATAGAAAACTCGAACTTCCTGCAAACTCACTTTCTATAGATGTCTTGCTAGACAAAAAATCGGTTTTACTCAAACCATTTGTTATCCTTCTTTAACATTCAAACCTTTCTGGATTACTATCATTTCTCACACTTGAAAATTTGTATTTAAACAAATTTTTAATCATACTTGTAATTTTCTGCCAACATGATCCATAAGTCCATTCACAATCCATTTTCATACAACCTACCATTGAATCATTCTTTGATGCATTATTCAACATTTCTTTTCACAATGATTTTTCAAACCACACACATCAGTGTCATGCTTCATTACTTGATTGTCATTCTACTCTCGTCATATGAAGATCAACTTCCCTCTTTGTTATAATTCATCATTCATTTTCTTAATCTCATTAAACATCTTTAAATTTCCCTCTTGAAATCTGTTCAATTCTTTCTCATAATGTTTGATTTCTTCATTTCTCTCTTCAATTCGATTTAAAAGTTTACATTTTTTAGTGACCTTTCATTCATCATTGCAAACCATTTTTTTCTCTCTTTCATTAATTCTTCATTTAAAAACTCTACTTTAGAAACTAAAGATAATTGATCTTCAGAGATTCTATTTTTCCAGTGTAGCAAGATCTTTAGCTATTTTTAGCTTGTAGTTTCTTTAAAGCATTTTTTTAGTTTCAAAAGTTTGCTTTATTCCTTAGCGAATAATGCATGCTAAGCATGCTCTATTTTTTTGTTAGTTTTTACTAAGTTTAGTTGCTTCGTATTGTTTTTAGAGCTATAGAAAACTCTATATATGTAGCTCTCTATTTTTTTGTTTTTCATGAGCAATAATAGAGAAATTTCTAAAAGAGCAGAATTTTATCAATGAATGGTTTGTTTTATTTTATAGTTGTTATTTCTATTATTTTTGTTGTTCTATTCATTTGTATCAGCTAGTTTAGAGGTGAGGCATGTTTTCAAATCTATAATTGGTATCAAAGTAGGTATTTTCTTTTGGGTTTAAGATCTTGTAGTTGGAATTTCGCCAAAGATTATCATGTCAAAGCCCATTCAAGAATTTGATGGAAATGAGTATGATTATTGGAACATTAATATGATGAATTTTTTGATAGGAAAATATTTGTGGGAGATTGTTGAATCAGGTTATGTAGAGCCAACTAATTGGAATGCCCTCACAGCGAATGAAAGAACAACTAGAAAGGAGGCTAAGAAGAAGAATTTTCAAGCCTTGTTTTATATTCAAATAGCTCTAGATAAGAGTCTATTTCCAAGAATTGCAGGTGCAATGACAGCTAAGGATGCCTAAAAGACTCTAAAAGAAGCTTACTAAGGTAGTGATCAAGTCAAAGTTGTCAAGCTGCAAACATTGAAGAGAGAATTTGAGAATTTAAAGATGCAAGAAGCTGAAAGTGTGAGTGAATATTGTGTCAAAGTTAAATATGTTGTCAATAGGATGGCTACACTTGGAGAAATTGTGAATAATGAGGTTATGATAAAAAAGGTGTTGAGGACTCTCACACCAAGATGGAATCATGTTTCCATCATCATAGAAGAAAGAAAGGATTTGACAACCCTTCAGTTCAATCACCTCGTTGGATCTTTGATGTCACATGAAGAAAGACTAAAAGATTATTTTGGAGAAAGTGTTGAGAAAACCTTTTCCTCCAAAGTACAAATCAAAAATAATGAAGATGGCAGTAGTAGTAGAAAAAGAAATCAAGGCCAAGGTAAAGGTCAAAATCAGAATATTTCAAGAGGTAGAGGTAGAGGTGGCTCAAGAGGAAGAGGTGGCTCCAGAGGAAGAGGTAGAGGAAGATTTGATAAAAGGAATGTTTAATGTTACCATTGTAATATGTGTGGCCATTTTGAAAGAGAATGTAGATTAAGAAAAGGTAAAAGTGTTAATTGTGCTCAAGAAGGTGATGAAAATACTCCAGATCATTTATTTTTATCTTATGGTAAAGGTGAAAATACTAGTAAAGATGTTTGGTACCTAGATTCTGGATGCTCTAACCATATGTCAATAAATGGGAAGTTGTTTTCAAAAAAGGATGAAAGTTTAAAATCCAAGATTTAGCTTGGTGATGATAAATCATTGGAGGTTGTTGCAAAAGGAGCTATGGAGGTCCACAAAAAAGAAGGTATGAAGAGTGTTAAAGACATTTATTACACTCCTGAGTTAAAACATAATTTTTTAAGTGTTGAAAAATTGTGTGAGAAGAACTATAGAGTTGTCTTTGAAAATAAGAAATGTACAATTTATGATAAGAGTCAAGGAAATAGAGTGGTCACAGTTGTGCCTATGAAAAAAAATAGGATGTTCCCATTAAGATTTGGTTAACATACTTGCAGCATTGCGAATATGGCATATGAGGATAAAAGTTGGTTGTGGCATCTCAGGTATGGGCATTTAAATTTTCATAGTTTGAAGCTTCGAACATCACAAGCACTAGTTTCTGGTTTTCCAAAGGTTGAAGAGCACAAGGAGGTTTTTGAAGGATGTGTTAAAAGAAAGCATGCAAGGGAAAAGTTTTCAAAAGGCAATGCATGGATGGCCCATCACCCCCTTCAACTTGTTCATTATGATATTTGTGGTCCTCTGCAAACAAAGAGTTTGGGTAAGTCATCATATTTTATCACTTTTATTGATGATTACTCATGAAAATGTTGGGTGTATTTTTTGAAGGCTAAGGATGAAGCCCATGATACATTCAAGAGGTTTAAAGCACTTGAGGAAAATGAGAAAGGGTGCAAAACCAAATGTTTAAGGACTCATCGTGGAGGTCAATTTTGTTCAAGGGCCTTTAAAGAATATTGTGATATGAATGGCATTAAGAGGAAACTCACCACTGCATACACACCTCAACAGAATGGGGTAGTTGAAAGGAAAAACTAAACAGTGGTAGAAATGGCAAGGAGCATGTCACAAACCAAGGGCTTGAGTAACTCTCATTGGGGATCTATGCAGTTGCTACAGCAATATACATTCTCAATCGAAGTCCCACCAGTGCACTTGAGAAGATGACTCCTTATGAAGCATGGTATGAGAAAAGGCCTAGTGTTAATCATTTCAGAGTTTTTAGTTGTTTAGCCTATGTTCATGTACCTGATCAGAATAGACAAAAGTTAGATGCAAAAAGTGAGTCATGCATTTTTTTTGGGTATAGTGAGGAAAGCAAAGCTTACATGTTATATAATCCACTCACTAATAAGCTTATTGTTTCAAGAGATGTGATTTTTGATGAAGGGGGAGTTTATGGTCATCAAAAAGGCCATATGGAGAAGTCAACATCTATTTTGAATGATGATGTTGATCATGAGCAGCCCACTAATGTTGTTCCAAGTGCTACAAATCAACCAAGTAGCCCCTCATCTAATTCTTCAAGTCTGGCTTCAACTCCAAGTTCTAGAAGGAAGGTAAGAAGTTTGAGTGATATTTATCAAAGGAGTGTCAATCAAGCACATGAAGAAAATCCAATAGCTGAGACAATTAATTTTTCTTTATTTACCAAGGCTGATTTTGAACCATCATGTTTTGAAGAAGAATGTACTAATGAGGTTTGGATGCAAGCAATGCAAGAAGAGATGGATTCCATTCATAGGAACGATACTTGGGAGCTTATAGAACTTCCACATGACAAGAAGAAGATTGGCACCGAATGGATCTACAAGACTAAGCACAATAGTGATGGAAGTATTGAAAGGAATAAGGCAAAATTAGTTGCTAAAGGCTTCACATAGAAGTGTGGGATTGATTATGAAGAGACATTTGCACTAGTTGCAAGACAAGAGACCATCTGAATGTCGATTTCATTAGTAGCTCAAAATAATTGGAGCATAAATCATATGGATGTGAAAAGTGCCTTTTTGAATGGGTACTTAGAAGAGGAAGTATAAGTGGAACAACCATAAGGTTTTCAAGTGGAAGGAAAAGACAATCATGTCTACAAATTGAAAAAGGCTTTGTATGGAATTAAGCAAGCACCAAAAGCATGGTATACCAGGATTGATGGATACTTTTAGGAGAATGACTTCAAGAGAAGAGTGAACCTACCTTTTACTACAAACAAGAAGGTAATGATATTTTTATTATAAGTTTGTATGTTGATGATTTGTTGTATATGGGTAATAGTTCTAAGATGAAAGACGAGTTCAAAATTTCTATGATGAAAGATCTTGGTCTCATGAAATATTTTTTTAGGAATGGACGTTTATCAATGTAAGAATGAATTTTTTATTTTCCAAACCAAATATGCAAAAGATATGTTGAAGAAGTTTGACATGGTTGATTGTAAACCATACTCCACTCTAGGTGCTCATGGAGTTGTGTTGAGTAGGAATGACGGTGTTAAATTAATTGATGAAACAACTTATAGAAGTATAGTTGGGAGTTTGATGTTTCTAACCCACACAAGACCTGATATTGCATATTCAGTTTCACTTGTTTCAAGGTATATGACAAATCAATCAGAATTACACATGAAGGCAGCTAAAAGAATTTTGAGGTATGTGAAAGGCACTCTAGATTTTGGTATTCATTACTACTCTTCTAAAAGATTCAATCTTGTTGGATTTAGTGATTTAGATTGGGGAGATAGTATGGATGATAGTAAGTCTACATCTGGAAATTGTTTCTCTTTTGGTTCTGGTTTGATTACGTGGAGTTCCAGAAAACAAAGAATGGTTTCTCTTTCATCCATAGAAGCAAAGTATGTTGTAGTCACCTCAACAGGTACACAAGCTCTTTGGCTTAGAAATTTTTTAGAACAAATTGGAGAGAAGCAGATTCAACCTACAGTGATTTATTGTGACAATGTAAGTGCCATCAAGTTAGCAAAGAATCTAGTCCATCACAGCTAAACAAAGCATTTTGATTTGAATTATCACTTCATCCTTGATTTAGTAGAGAAGAAGGAAGTTGAATTGAAACACATTAGCACTTAGGATCAATTAGAAGATATCTTCACCAAAGCAGTTGCAAAAGATCAATTTTTGTCACTTTGAAATCAGATTGTGAGTCCTCTTAGTATCGGAGGGGTATGAAGATAATTGATGCTTGAGAGATTCTATTTTTCCAGCATAGCAAGATCTTTAGCTATTTTTAGCTTGTAGTTTCTTTAAAATAGTTTTTTAGTTTTAAAACTTTGCTTTATTCCTCAGCGAATAATGCATGCTAAGCATGCTCTATTTTTTTGTTAGTTTTTGCTAAGTTTAGTTGCTTCATATTGTTTTTAGAGCTGTAGAAAACTCTATATATGTAGCTCTCTGTTTTTATTTTTCAAGCAGTAATAGAGTAATTTCTGAAAGAGCAGAATTTTATCAATGAATGGTTTGTTTAATTTTATAGTTGTTATTTCTATTATTTTTGTTGTTCTATTGATTTGAATCAGCTAATTTAGAGGTGAGGCCTGTTTTCAAATCTACATAAACTAAATTTGCATTTTCTTTGAACACTCTTTTACCTGGCTTTTCCATTGTAACGAATGATTAAACTCACCTTGCCTTTGAATTTGACTGTGATTTCGATACAACAATTTCTTCCTATCTCTGTCTACTTCAACTTTTCTTCAACTTCTACAATCAACCTTGTATGAACAACAACACTTTAATAGCTACAGCTTACCTCTGTTTCAAATTGCAACAAATTCTCGACAGTGATCTCTTTAGTATTCAGGCTGCGATCTTCATTTAAATACAAACTTGCAGAGATCTTTTGATCGATGAACCTCTATTTATGATCTTTGGACAACGACCTCCTCTCAACATCCTTCATTTAACAATTTGCAATTTATTGTTGTCCTTAATCGATGCCTCTTAGATCTGCAACATCCTTAGTCCAACTGCGAGCTCCTTTCCTTCAATCTTTAATGCTCCAAATGGTGGTCGATTCTCCTTGCATCGGCTCTCCTTTCTAATACTCTGCACTTTATTTTAGTAGCAGTTAAATGAGATTGATGTCCTGGTGACTTCTGCAAACACAACCTCTAGCAACGATCTCCCCTCTAACAAAATTTGAACAATGATCAACTAACAACAACTTTGAATTAATTTACAGTGAGAAACAACTTTGCATTGACTCCTCATGAAGAACATAATAGATTTCTTTCTTTCAACACACTGTGGCGACTCTGGATCTCTTATCTCAACCCAGCTCTGATACCGCTTTGATAGACACAAAAGATAGACACAGAAAGGAGACACATAAAACATAGAGATAAGACACGAGAAAGATAAAACACCACATATGAGAACTCAGAGCAACTCCATGAAACCTGAGCGCTGCTATACACAGGCTCGTCCATTGCATTTATAGCTAAATTTGCATTAATTACATACAAACTATAGAATGTAAGTTAGTTAAGATATGTACTATGGATAGCTGAAGTAGCATCCATCGTAAAGGTTCTAGATGGGGAAGACAGCAGTATTCAGCACGTGGTCGATAAGATATGGCTCTGGACAGTTTTGAAGGGTCTTTTATCTGTGTTGACAACTTGACAGTCTTCATACATAATTAATTTACCTTCTTCCAACACCAGGTGCCATGCAATTCCGTATTCAGTTTTATTTTTAGACATTTTATGTTTTGAAATAATTTGCATTATTTTAATTTTAGATCTACCAGTTTAGGAGCTATGTAAAAGTCGCATGCAAAATGTATGAACTATTATCTACGAGAGCAAACTACCGTAAACATTCATCTGTAGCAATGAACTGTTCACTTTGTGAGGCTACAAACTCCCTTTATTAGGTGCTACATCCTCTATTATTATTATTATGTGGAGGTTTCAGCAATTGACAGTCTCAGAAAACACAGTGCAAATCTCAATCTACATTTCAAAACTTTCAAATCTGAAAAAAGAGGAGTCTAGTCTGGGGCACCCCACACCCTAGATCAACCATTTCAAATCCAAAAAAGAGGATCCCAACCTTGGGTGCCCCACACCATAGACCAACCATTTTAGCTTCAAATTTGTAGTATAGGTTCCTCATTGTTGCTATTTCTCAGATCTAGCTCAGCTCTACTACTTTTTCTTTTCGTCTTTATAATAAATTATATTTTTGGATCTAGGGTTATATATTAAATTTTATTTTTAAAACACACATTGAATTTATCATTCTCATAATTCAATACAACATTAACCCTAGGAGGTTGGCTCTCACTTGTTGTAGCAAGCTAATCATCAAACCTTAATTAGTTTGTGTTTGAATATTGAATCAAGGTGAAAAGGATATAATCTTAGGTATCCTAATTGGATCTAGGATGTCTTTTCCTACTCAACAAAACCCAAGAGAAATGAGAGTGGATCCCACTAACCTACACCATCCCTACCTACAATACCATATTAAAGATATTGCCCTCTTTAAGAGATAAATTTGAAAGAAAGATCATCATACTCATATCATTAAGAAACATAATTCTAATAAAAATGTTGAATTTCACACACTACTTTGTTCTATATATAGAAGATAAAATCTTCAATCCCTTGAATATCCAATGTGAATACAATAAATTTCTTATTATGATGTTCATTTAAGAACTAAAATTCCTTATCACAAGTACATGGACTTAAATTATAATTAAATTATTCAAATCTAACCATAGCTAAAAAAAAAAAAAATATTAACCAATGGAAACTTGGGTCCTATCAAACATAAAATCCACACTCTCTTGTCTAGCTATCAATTTTATCAAAAAATAGAGACCTTAATACATACTGACAATTTTTTATGCTGACACCTTCTATTGAATCACATAGGCAATGTGAGATATCACATATGATATTGGTGTAATATTAATAAAAATTAATCCACTTTCTGAATAAAAAATTCATTCAAATTCCATGTAAAGGAAAATATATTAAGCCCAAGAAATTCCTCCTCACATGCACTAAAATTAGGGATCCCATAATGTTAGTCATACTCAACATAGTAAATCTAAACAAAGATCTAAAACATATGAATAATAAGCACTTCATACTAATGAATGCAAGAAACCTCATATATCCTACATCAAATACACCTTTAATTCATTAGAAAATGAAACTATACCCTCAACATCATTTAAACATAGACCTAGGAGAATGATATGATTAATGTCATAATTATCATGACTACAATGAATTAGAATCTCAACTAATTGAGAATTCACATCTTCATGAATAAAAATATTAAAATTTGTAGCAACATCTTCACTATTATTAAAATATATAAATTATGTCACAAAAGAACATATATTTGAATTGTTATCAATATTAACACAAAAAAATTACTCCCTTAAAATTAGTAAACCCAAGTAAGAAATATCAACAGGCAAAGAAATGTGCTCTTCCTTTATAGCATGAACACTTTTAAATCATTACACTAAGAAAAACTTTCTTCAACATGAGGTATACCTCAGTGCTAAATGTTCACACCTAATTTTTTATTTTCATATTCATTCTAAAAAATAGAAATGCTCTACATATTTTAATATGAGAAATCAATACTAATATAGATACATATTTTAATGTGAGAAATCAATACTAATATAGAAATTTTTTTAGTATTGTCATATTCAATTAATACAATATAAGAGAGATCATCAAATTATAGAATCATACATTTATATTTATGTAGAATAATAATAAGTTAATTTTGTTAGTTAGTTTTAATAGCATTTTAAATTTTGAATTATTTATATTTCAAATTTTAGATCTCAATTTTTTCTATATAATAATAAAAAAACTTACATTAATGAGACTTAAATCTTTTGTAAACTTGTTTAAAATCCATTTAATTTTACTATTAATCTAGAACCTTTTTAACAATATACGAATTTTTAAATAAATTATAATTGAATAAAACTATAGTTGGTATGAGTTTTCCATAGTCCATGAGTGTTGTAGAGCAAATTTCTGAATTTCATTATGTATATTTTTTATCAACGTTTTGGATCACACTCAGTAATATGAAGAAAGATGTATTGAGATGACTGAGAAACGACACTTAAAAACGTTTTCAACTTTTATCATCTAATGATTTGATAAGAACTTGTAATACATACATCTTCCACGACCTAAGTTCCAATTGATTGCAAGAAATGACTTGTTCATGGGTAGTGGCTCAACAACTCTTAATCTATTCATTAATGCATTGGCAACAAAATTTAAATTTAACATATATGTTTGCAATAATGATGTTTTGAATAACCTTAAGCATTTGAAGACGTCTTATTCTAATTTAATATGTACGACTCATTGAAGATGGTCAACCTAGCCAATTGACAACTGCATCCTCGACTGGCTGCCATTAACACATGGAATGATGAACAAGTCCAGCATGGACTGTAATGCAAAAATTTATTTTGAGGATTTCCATATTTTCTATGACTAATATACGTTCTCTTGCATTGTTACTTTTGAGCTTAATTTATTTCAACAATTTTATCATTCAATATGGAATGATAAATATGTTTAATAATATTTTTATTATTAAGTGAATGTATTTAGTACATGGAATGATAAATATGTGTAGCAATAATTTTATTTTTGAATGATTGTATATAGCATATGGAATGATAAATATGTCTAGTACCAATTTTATCTTTGAGTGAATGTATTTAGCACATGGAATGATATATATGTCTAGCACCAACTTTAACTTTGAGTGATTATATTTATCACATGGAATGATAAATATGTCTACCACAAACTTTAACTTTGGATGATTGTATTTAGCACATAGAATAATAAATATGTCTAGCACCAAATCTTTGAGTGATTGTATTCAGCATGGAATAATAAATATGTCTACAACCAACTTTATCTTTGAGTTATTGTATTTAGTAAATAGAATAATAAATATGTCTAACACTAAATTTATCTTTGAGTGATTATATTTAACACATGAAATGATAAAGTACTGTAATATAATTTAATCTCTTTAATGATATCCATTTTTTGTATGGGCAATAAACATTATTGTGAACTATTATTTTCAAACATAATTCAGTTGAACAGCTTCATCATTGACTATATGCACTTAAAAGGTCCACCATTGATTGCTTGTAATGTAAAATTTATTTAATGGTACCTATATTTTGTATGGGTAAGTAATATACATTCCCTTTTATTGTTCTTTTTAAACATAATTTACTTAAACAACTCTATTGAACTACTCAACTGTTCTTCTTCCTTTCCTTCAATGGCTGCTCCTACAATACTCTCTCTTATTATTCTCAATCTTATGCTCATCTGCGTCTCGGCTCAGAACCAGAATATTACTGTGGGATCCACTCTCAATTCTTCTGAAAGTTTCAAATGGGTTTCACCAAATGGAAAATTTGCCTTTGGATTCCATGCAATAACCCCAACTCTATACGTGGTAGGCGTCTGGTTTGACGATATACCTACTAAAACTCTGGCCTGGACAGCTATGCAGGATCGGAGGGACATTCCTGTTAAAAAGATGTCTACTCTGCGGCTCAGTAGCAGTGGCCTCACGCTGTATGATGATCAAAACAATATGAAATGGTCGTCTGATCATACTAGCAGCGTAGTCATACAAGCTGCAATGCTCGATACTGGCAACTTTGTGCTGTTAAATGCCTCATCTTCTGTACCCATCTGGCAGAGCTTTGACTATCCTACAGATACCCTCTTGCCTGGTCAGACTCTCAAGACCGACTCTAACCTGTTTTCTAAGGTTTCGACCACGAACTACTCAACAGGCCGATTTCAGCTTTATATGCAAAATGACGGAAATTTGGTCCTTTATCCTATGGAGAAGATCGGGAGGAACGATGCCGCATACTGGTCTACTAAGCCTCTCTCTTTCGAAGCAAGCTTGAAATTTGATGCGAGTGGGCTATTGTATTTGGTAAACAATACCAACAAAAGTGTTAAAAATGTCACAGATGCCGGGTTTGGAGAGAGGGGGCTTCTTCGTAGAATGACGCTCGAGAGCGACGGAATCCTTGCACAGTATGTGTGGAACACTAGCAATGCTTCATGGTTATCTGTATGGCAGCCTGTTAATAATACCTGTCAAGTGACTGGTCAGTGTGGACCTAATGGCATATGCCAGCTCAACGCCCAGAACAAGCCAGTTTGCATTTGTCCTCCTCAATTCAATTTTATCGACAACGACAACCACTTCAAGGGATGCATGCGAAGCACATCACAAGGGCAGACATGCAGCATCGCAAACAGCACCATGTCCCCCCTCAACAACACGAAATGGTTGGATGCTGCTTATGCAGTGCTTCCGAATCTTAATGAAAATGAATGCCAGGAGGCCTGTAGGGAAGATTGCATTTGTGTCTTCGTCACATATGATAATAAAGCTTGCAAGAAGCAAGATATGCCTCTAATGAGCGGCCGTCAAGGTACTGATATTAAAAGTAAAGCTTTTGTGAAAGTATATGAGGACTTCATTACACCATCTCCATCTCTATCCCCTTCTCTTTCAAAGCCAAGAAAGGAAAAGGACGCAAAGACGCTTATTGCGATTGCCTTAAGTGTCCCTCTTCTGGCAGCTGCACTCATTTTGGTATGGTTCTGTCACAACAAATTCTGTAAGACCCGAAAATTTATACAGCAGTCTAACCTTGTGGAACGGTTGGAGACGTTTTCTTACAGAGAGATAGAAGCTGCTACAGGAGGTTTCAGAAAAGAGTTAGGAAGGGGCTCCTTTGGTAAAGTTTATAAGGGCACCTTACCCGATGGAAGAGCAATTGCTGTGAAAACTCTAGTGGATAGAGTAGAGCAAGAAGAACATGGGGAGCGAGAGTTCAGAACGGAGATGAGCGTGATTGGTACAAGCCATCACAAAAATCTGGTTCAATTGTATGGTTTCTGTGACGAGGGGTCTCACCGGATTCTGGTTTACGAGTACATGAGCAATGGCTCTTTGGATACAGCTCTATTCGTAGATAGCGGCTTTCTTGATTGGAGTTTACGTGTTCAGATTGCAATGGGGATCTCAAAAGGCATCCGGTATTTGCACGAAGAATGCAGGACTCAGATTCTGCATTGTGACATAAAACCCCAAAACATTCTGCTGGATCAGAACTACAATCCCAAAATTTCTGACTTTGGCTTGGCAAAATTGTTGAGGGCCGAACAGACTCGAACATTCACTGCAGCTCGGGGCACCAGGGGTTACATAGCGCCTGAGTGGATTGATAATGTGCCCATTACTGTAAAAGTGGATGTTTATAGCTTTGGTATGATGCTACTGGAAATCATTTGTTGCAGGAAAGCTATGAAGTTAGATGCCCCAGAAAATCAAATCATTCTGGTTAACTGGATCTACGAGTGCTTGGAACATGGCCGTCTTGTTGAGTTGGTCGCGCAGCAGCAAGCCGAAGGTGATACAATTGATTTAAGGCGACTGGAGAGAATGGTGTTGGTGGGTCTGTGGTGCATTCAAGAACACCCGCATCTAAGGCCATCTATCAACAACGTTGTTCAGATGATGGAAGGAAATGTTGAGATCGCAGTGCCCCCACCTCCAGTTTCCCCACCGCCAGTGCTCCCACCGCCAGAATCTTCGAGCATTTCAATTTCTGCTTAGAACAAATTTCTAGCTTTGATGCACCATATTGAAGATGGGCATCAAAATCTTGTTATGCCTTGAGCATATATAATCATCTCTATCCAATCAAATTGCTACTTAGAGGCTGCTGAAAACTTATTTTTTGTTATGACTGTCATTCGAGCATAGCTCTTGCTTGTTGATAACTGATGCGAGATCGTCCAGTTCTGCCATGTCATTCACTGGCATGCAAACCGCCATGCAATTCATCATCAGTTTTATTTTTAGAGAGCTAATGTTTAGATATAGTTTGCATTATTTTATTTTCACATCTGTCGGTTTAAGAGCTGTGCAAATAATGCATGCAAAATGTATGAACTGTTATCTACCAGAATATACTGCTGTAAACATTCATCTGGAGCAGCGAACTGTTCGTTCTGTGAGGCTGCAAATTCCTTTTATTAGGTGCTACATCCTCTATTATTATTATTATCATGATCGGTGTGTTGTTTTAAATTTAGTTTTTCTAGAACTGTTCTGAGATCAGTTCGTTCAGGTCAGAAAAAACAGAGAATATCTGAAAAAATTTCAATGAAATAATAGATATTTTAGTTTCTTTTACAGAGCACCCAGCTGATCTGATATTTTGGTAATCTCGGTTTCTCCTGTTTTCAGAATCTTCGTTAATCAGTGTTTGATGAAAGTACATTTCAACATTTACATCTATAAACCTTATTCCATGACATATTTCTTTGTGTTTTCCAAGAAATGATTATTCCATGCTTGCATGGCATCGGAAACTGGTCTGCCCCATTCCCTAATTTTATTTTCTGTTGACTCATGGGTGCGGTTAAGATAAGATTTGACCCCTGCTATGGGCACTTGTGACATATAAAATAGCTTACAGGATGATAAATCGCAAACTTTTCAAGTAATAGGCTAAGGGATATGTTTGATGGAGGAATGAGCCCAAATTTATACGAAAGATTAATTTAAATTTTAAATTAGTTTATTTTAATTAAAATTAAATTTATGCTGATAGGCATTCCCCTTCGGGACGTGTTGAGCATTCATATAATTGATGGTTACAAATGGATAATAAATGGAGATAACCATTCAAGAGATCTTTGCCACTAACATCAAATCATAAAAGAGTCAATAGCATGTTATATAAATTCTTAGTCTCCTCAATGGTAAAGTGAGATGGTTATAATGCTTGAGAAATTTTTATTTGTCCTTGTAATTGTCCAAGTCCATATATTTTTTACTTTGCATATGGTATGCATAATGCTTGCATACATTATAAATGAGTTGGATGGGGTCCTCCATCACAGTTTTGGTGATAGTTTATATAACTTTACATGCTGATTGCAAATCTATTTGATGTAGGAAGGATGGTTTGATATAAATCTATCAGAGGAAAGACTCTTATGAAAAATCTTGTTATTAATGTTATTTATTCTGATGCCATGTGCTCTGGTCGTAGAGATGATTTTTCTGTATTACAATTTGACATTTAATTATTGTTTTCCTAGTGTGGCTATTTTTTTCGTATTATATATTCTTACAATGGATGTGATTTTATCATTTTAAACTTTTGGTTGTAGGTATTGATAGTTTACATGATTATTGGTCATCCTTCTCTATGAGAGCTCTTTTTGTTTGTTAAAAAATAATATATTCATAGAGTGTTGTAATATGAGTTGCTGAAAGGAAAGTGCATATTAGTACATTGGTGATTGTTGTGTTTTTGTGACTCAAACATTGGCTTTCCAAGAGGATTTGTAGGAATACTTGACCTTGCTCTCTTTCTTACCATATTTCTGATTGCTCTTTCTCCTTAACACTATTAAAGGTAATAGTTTAAAACCATTGTAGCATCGTGAATTGTCACCCCTAACAGTTTCACACTACCTTGACACCCTATTTTATCTACAACAATAATTATATAATAATTTCTTTCTTTCAAGGCTAGATTGATAAAATATATTTAGATCCTTGACTCCCTGACAAGTTTGAGCAAAAAAAACCCAGTCAAGGGGGTGGGGCGTCCTTGACCTTAATGGGATCCTAATTCAAATTTAAATTTTGGTGTCATTCTTTGGAGAATTAAAGAGATATCAAGTCAGCCTATATTTGAAAATATCAATTGGGATGCATATATAAACAAGTTTTATTCTCATTTAAACATGATAGAAAGAAAAAAAGGAAGAAAGGAATAAGCAAGAATGATCTAAGCACTATTATGATTTATCATGCAATTATCATGGAGAAGTATTGAGTTATCCTCTACATGTTATCTACAACAAACTATTATGTTTTGTGTACTATCCTTTTATAGGTCTATCAAGCAATCAAGGTATCCATCAATCAACATTTATCACAACTTGTTGTGTGGTATCACTTCATCAAGGATTTTATACCAGAGTTAATATTGTTAATTAAAATTTATCATCTCAATAAATTATTATTTTGGCCTTTTCTTGAGCTAGGGTACTCCCTCTTGATCATTATCATTTGTTGTATGTGGAGGTAGAAATACCAAAAAAAAATTGGATTAGACAAGCCCCTACATGGCACAACTTTTCCCCCTATTATCATGTGTGTAGGTTATATTTAAAAAAAATTATAGTTAATAGTTACAAGAAATACAAGGCAAATTTTAATCAACATTTCAAAGTTTTCTAATCTTGAAAGGAAGTATCTAGGTCTAGGGCACCCAATGCCCCTATCCTTATAATTCAACTTCACCTAACATGCAAGACCTAATCTCAAAACCTAATGATATGCAAAGCTTCACTAAATGACCTATAAATGAATGTAAAATAGAATAGAAATCTGGAAAAGCAAAGAGGGGCACCTACAAACTTGTAGCATCTTGAATAGAGACTTAAAATGCTGAAAACACTAAATTTAATGTACGCTGGGACTCATATGACAGGCTAGACATATCAATCCCAGATTAGGGTTTCTAGGCTAAAACAAGAATTTGATGATGGAAAGTCTGGATCTTCAAAAATATGGAAATGATTTGCACTAGGACTCATACACCAGAAGTGGTGTATCAATCCTTCATGGCCTTTTCAGAGGATCAAGACTTGAATCTGCTCTTCAATTTCTGCTCTATCTTCTCAACCTGTTTTTTGGATTTGAATTGTTGAATTATGCTATGTAGATGCCTTTTAATGATCTCCTAAACAAGGTGACAAATCAGACAACTTTGCAACTTTGATAAAAAATTTCCAATCTTTCTCTTCAATATGTCTTCAACTTATATCTACAAATCACACACTAAAAAGAGGGGAAAATGTTGTTTTGTTAGTAGAAAGGGGTTTGCCTTGGTCAAAACCCGTTTTGGTAATCAAACCATGTAATGAAATCAAATGAGATAAAGGAATGATGAGTAAACAAATATGTAATGTTGTAACTCACCAAACCCTAGGAACAAAATGCTACAAACATGTATGAGATGAATCCAATGGATGTAGGTCTTGAATCTTTCTTGAATTTTGTAGATTTTGAATTGGATGCTTGCTTGAATCATGAAACCCTACATCATAAATGCTAGCTAAAAAAAAAACATGATGCATGATGACTTTGACATGATGCTTGATACTTGAATATTGCTTTAAAACACTTGATAATCAGCTCTTGAATGCTCTTATAAATTATTGAATGCTCTTGAATGCTCTTATAAACTATAATGTGCTATTAGGAATGCTCTCATGAAAGTATTAAGTGAAAATAAATGAAATAACCTTGTATTTATACTTGTTTATGCCTAATTCCTTGAAATTACAACGCTACAAGCTGACATCAGATCTAGGAGGAATAAAATCCTACCAAGAATTTGAATTTAATTTAGGTTTAAGCCACACAAGACTCATACAACAGAAGTGGTGTATGAGTCCCATTAGGCGACACTTTAGGAGACATTTTTTAATAAATGCTTAGATTAATGTGAAATCTAGATTGGGGTCCTGAAACATAGGTGGGACCCATACACCCTTGAGGTGGTGTATGAGTCCTAGATCACTAAATATGGGCCATACAATCCGAAAACATTAATTTATGATAGGTCATTGCACATGTGTCGAGATTATCCTTGGAAAGATGCATTAATTAAGGATTGTGGATTCAAAATAAGGCCAAATGAGGCATAAAGAAGCCCAATTAGGTAATGAAACCTTGGATTAGTGTGAAAGTGTGAGATAACACTTTACAACACCCTAAGTAAGGCACAATTAAGTTCATTTAGTTTACAAGGGTCCAAACAAGTGTGAAAATGTAAAGGGATACATTTTTCTACAATACAAATATATTTATAATAGATTAGATAATTTGTAGAACAAGTCATGAATTATAATTATTATAATATATAATATATATTATAATACTTATTATTCTAATACATGTAATATATTATTATGTTATTTTATTATTACATATTATTATATATTAATATATTATATATAATTAATATAATAATATATATAATATATATAATTGTAATGTCATAAAATTGTACCCCTTTCAATTTTGCTTACATTTTTGCATCCACTTTAGTGTTTATTCTCCTAGCACTTTTGTAGGATCATTTTAGCCCTTGCATTAGCTACTTCCCCTCTCAAGATGCTTAAGATCTCTTTTCAGCAACTACCTTTACACACTAGCTTTGTGTCAAACCTTGTATTTTTCTTTTTCTCATTGTATTATAGCGTGATTTTTTTAGACACTAGTGCAGTGTGTGAATGTATGCATGTCGTGCTAGAGTCCTATGACATTTTGACAATTAAAAAAAAAAAAATTAAGCCTTTTTCCACTTGTCACCTACCTTTGTCAATGGTAATGGCTTGAGACACCGTGTAACAGCTCAAGAACCTTATTTTCCCTCCTATTCTCTCTTTGAAAGTTTTCTTTTCAATTCATTTGGTCTTCTTGGGTTCTATCTTGAACTCTCATCTCCTTTCTTGGACATCTCTCTCTCTCTCTCTCTCTCTCTCTCTCTCTCTCTCTCTCTCTCTCTCTCTCTCTCTCTCTCTCTCTCTCTCTCTCTCACTCTCTCAAGCTTGCAATGCTCTCTTTCTTGCTACAACACTCATGTTCTCAAAAAAATATTTCCTACTCTCTTGGCTCACACAACTATCTCTTTCTCTCTTTAGATTCCTCAATCCTTGCAGGTGATATCTCTCTTGTCTTGTGTCTTTGAGCATCTTGGGATCTATCACATCCCTTATTTATTCATGTATTTATCTCATCTATTTGAGTCTCAATTGAATGACATTAATCCTATTTTTTGATAAATCCACTAAAGATTAAAATAATAGATAATTCCCTTTATTAATGTATGTAAGATAAAATCCTCTATCACATAATGCACATATATGTCCCTATATACACCTTCAACCTTATATGCCCCTTCATAAACTCTATACCCAATACCTTAAACCCTAAACCCAAAATACTATATTTTATACATTCAATCAAAAAACCTCAACCCTAAACACTATACCTCAAGTATAGGCCCTCAATCCTATGTATTATAAATCCTCAACCCTAAACCCTATACCTTATACCATCAATTATAAAATCTCCACCCTTAACCCTATACAAAATACCCTAAACCATAAACCCTATACCTTATATTCTCAACTATAAACCCAATACCCTCAACCCTACACCTTACACTCTCAACCCTATACCTTATACCCTCCATCGTAAACCATATACCCTCGAACCTATACCCTATACACTTAACCCTATAACCTCAACCCCAAATAATATCCCTCAACGCTCAACCCTCAACCCTCAACTCTATACCCTATACCCTCAACAATAAACCATATACCTTATGCCCTAAACCATAAACCCTACAATCCCAAACCTATACCTTATACCCCCCACCATAGACCATATACTCTCAACATTGTACCTAATACTTGAAACCCTATACCCTATACATTCATCTTTATACCCTCAAACCTAAACATAATCCCTTAACAATAGATTCTAAATCCTATATGATAATCCCTTAACCCTAAAATATATACTCTCAACCCTAAAGAATAATTAATACATAGAGAGGGGAGTGAGATACGGTGGAAACAAGAGGTAATGACCAAGAGAGGGGGAGAGAGAAGAAATGGGAAGAGAACATTGAGAGAGGGGTAAGGATAGAGGGAGGGAGAGGTAGAGAGTGAGATACCTAGAGAGAGGGGAGAGAGATAACAAATGCAGAGAAAAGAATAGAGAGATTGAAGGAGGGAGGGAGGGAGAGCTTGAGAGGGAGAGAATTAGAGAGGAGGGTATGCATGCATGATCATGATGGGCCAAAAAGTGGGGATATGATGGCTATGTGTAGGGTATGTGGCTGACAACTTTTTCTTAACCCAAAATTGATGAAACAAAATGGGTTTTTAAAGGTCATTCTCAACTTTCCACCAATATAAATTATGCTTTATTTAAATTTAATAAATAATTATTATTCATTTTCTATTTGAATTATGACTAAAGTTGGATTGATAGGCTGATGAGAAACATCTATAGCTTTCAAACGGTATCACATTTTTTGAATCCGAAACATACATCACATTCTATGCTTCACATACTATAGGATTAAAAAATAAAATTGAATTTCATGAAGTTTTGACCAAGTTAAGGTGGTCAGACATACAAGTTTTTATATTTTTTAAAATTTGTAATAAAAAGATCATAATTAATTATTTACTTGGAAAAAAATTACAAAAAATATGCATCACATCGGAAATGAGTCCTCTACTTATATCTAAAATATTATTTAAAAAATATTATCATTTTATTGTGGTTAGATAGACACCTACTTTTTTTTCCCTGAAATTTAATTACTACTGCATTGAAAATTCAAATTTTCACTAAATAATTTTTTAAAAAAAATAAACCTAGTATTTTAGAAACTACATTCAATTTGCTACATATTCTATTTGTACATATTTTTGAAATAATATAGATAACTTATTCAAATTTTTACGTCAAGCTTCCTAACTCTGATTTTTTTGAATTTTTCTCCACTTAAGGGCCTGTTTTTTCCTTGATGATCGTACACATACCTAGGAATGAGAGAGATAATAGAGGGATAGAGAGAGTAAAGGATCAGTAGAGAGTGTGAGATGAAGAGAAGGTTAGGGAGAGATGAATTTCATTCACAATAATGTAGTGCATTATAATGTTCTTGCATTGTTGTTTTCTTTGGAAAATTCCAAGCATATGGCTTTGATTTTATTTGGGATTCCAACCCAAAGGTATGGAGTTAATTTTCAATGTCCAAATATATGTTTTTGCAAATACTAATGAAATTGATATAATCTTGAGCATGCTCCCCATCAAGTTTGCACATGTTTCAATGTCAAGTTGAAAAATACCACAATAATGTTAAGCTTTCTCTTAGCTTTGAGCATGTAGTTTTTGTCATGTTTTGAGTATGTTAAGGTTTTCATCATCAATTTATTTTATTAGTGTATCTATTTTTTAAGCAACCAATGTGTGGTACTTTCAAGTTTATTTTTTAGATTGTTCATCAAAATTTCAAATAAAGTACACTTTTAGAAACTAGACTCAATTCTACGTGTATTCAAAAGAAAATATAAGTTTTAACCAATTTTCAAATCATTTCAGGGGGAGCATGCTCAATTTTCTATTTTTCAAGATGTATCCACTTTGAAAATTAGTAAAAAAATCATATATTCATTAAAAAATTAGTAAAAAGGTTGGGAATAAACTACATGGCTATAGCTAATTTCTCACCAATGTAATTTTTGAAATACTAAAATAAAAATTATAGTGGGGACACACCAGATGCTATGTTATGTTTTAAGAAAAACAAGACCACTTTGTGTGGTCCCCTTTTTTGAACCCCTTAGTCTCAACCATTTTTAAAAAATAGTAGTTTAGAAAGTAGATTCAAAGTAGTGTGATTCTTTTTTATTGTATCTTCAAATTTTGATTATAACTATATTCAATTTCTCATTCAAAATCTTTCTTGATTTCAAAAAATGGTGGCCACTTAAGACCCCTTTTTGGTTCCCCATTTCGATGTAGTTACCCGCAAAGTGAATTATATTATAAGAAAAAATTCCTTGAGGGTTAGTAAACATAGTTTTATGTTGGTCCTCTAGAGTGAAACTAATTTTATTAAAACCTATAAAACCATTTAACATGGACATCATCTTAGAACCTAAAACTATCTGCAACACATGATCTATAATTAGTAGAAAATAATTATCTTTCAAAGATGTGTGATTTAGATTTCAAGAATCTACACAAATACGATTTTCACCATTCTTATTTCTAATATGCAATATATTAGGTACCTGAATTGAATGATAAATTCGGTGGATGATCATAGCTTTAAAAACCATAAATTTTAGCAAAAATACAACTATCAAATTTTGGGTTAAATTACCTCTATTTTTGTCTACATGGTGTTGTTCATGTCTTAAAGAGAAATTTGATTTCAAGAAATACTATCCATAAAATATTTAAGATCATTGCAACACCAAGTGAAAACACATTTATACCTTTTTTAAAATAGCTATAAGTTCATTTCTTTTTAATAGCAAACAACACTTAAAGATATTAGCAATAGTTAAATGATATTCTAAATTAAGGTTTGCTTTATCAAAATCAAAAGAGTTATAAGACTATTTCTTAGCTTTTCTATTTGCATAGAAAACATATTTATAAAATAGATATTCTAAGGTAACACATCTTTTTTAGGATGTTATTTCATTTTACTTGTAATATCCTAGATATTTCTACCTATTTTTAGATGTAGAACCTTTAGTAGGAGATTCATTTCCTTTGATAAGTAGATTGGAAAAAGATCATTTCTTTCCAAAAAGGATACAATTTTCGTATTGTTATTAAAACATTTCCAATTTTGACATTATTTGGAACAACAAGTCTATAAATCATCTCAATCTTATAGGAATATTTCTCAAATTATGGATGTGGAGTCAAAGGGAAACAAAAAAGAGAAAGGAAATCTTCTCTTAAATTTTGGGTTCTATGAATTTTTTTTATTGTGAAAAAGTCAAAATATCCAATACTACATCAAAATTGATTCCTACAATGATAAAGTTTATTATTTTTTACTTGGAATTAATCCCTCTATCTCTTGCACTAAATTTGCATGACCCAATTCTTACAAATTTGTTATTCCTTTTTCTTTGGTTTCTTGAAGACCCAAAAGGAGTGCCTCATACTTGGCTCTCTTATTATCAAGATGAAGCCTTCATAGAAAAAAGAGTCTACAAAAATTTTAGTAGCATAATCTTCTATAAAATTGAATGATCATGCATGTCAAGACTATGCATAAATACATATAGGAAAGCCCCAAACTAAAAACCACTAATAATTTATAAATAAATGTGAGAAAATAAAGGCTAAAAGTGGCACCCAATTCTCCATGCAAATATTAATTCCCAAATCAAGGGGAGAAAAACTAGAAACTTTACCTTTCAACTAAACCACTCTACTTGGTCTTATCTACATTTTTTGTAACATGCACACATGTGAACTAAATATTTTCCTTGATATTATCCAATTCCACACATACATCCCCCTTTTCATGCTCTTTGTAATTTGGAAACTCTTGCACACCTTACAATTCATCATAGTTGAATTTAACAAATCCCATGAAAACTAAGTGATAATTATAAATTATCAATTTAAAACTATAAGTGATAATTAAATACAATTAAATAACTAGATACAAATATTAGAAAAATTAAGGTTGAGACACTTTTTTTCCCAACACTTACATCAATTATTTTGGTTATTTATTTCCCATCTCCTATTCAAGATGGTTTGGGCTTTGGCAATTCATGAATACAAAAATTCTATGACTTGAAATAACACTAGTCAACATTAGAGAAATTTCTCATTAGGACCTAACATTTATTGTCATCTCATTCGTGTAACATTTGACTATTTTGCACATCTCCTCAACCTTTAACTATTAGTGATATATACATGCAAGATAATGCATATGTCCATTTGAACGAAGAAAGATAATTATCTATATACAATATCAATTTCAAATTTATGAACCATTTCCTTCAATAATACACTTCAACCCTAATCTGGTAGTTGAGTGCCCTAAATTTTGTGCCTCACAAGATCCTACGCAGCAATTTCAAATCACTCTCAATTTTGTATAGTAGATTACTTGGTAAGTCTCCTACTTACAAATAATGTTTTAGGGTCATGTCATTAAATATGATACTTTATCAACATGTTTTTTGCTGAGGTGTTCAAAAATGCCCCAAAAAGTTAGAGCAATAGTTGTGCACTAAATCATGTTTTATTCATGTGTTAATATGGCATCGTATAATTTTTTACTTTTTAGATCGAAGTAATACATTTCATTCAATTATAAATACTCATAATTAACACTAACAACTTTAAAAACAGAATTATTAATGCTATATTATTAAAATATTAAACTTTAAATAAACAAATATTACTAAAACATGATCAACTATATATCAAGACTCAATATTTGTTTTTCTTTTTCATTATTACAAATAATTTATAATGACTTTCAGTGTAAAACCATATGGAACTATGCATCGCATATTAAGTGTCATTGCCAGTTTGTCAATAATCGTAAAAGGTCTAATCGAAGTTCAGCGTGAATGGTGGAAGAAACTGTAGCGTATTTATCACCAATACGGTATTGTTTGAATGGATCAGATTAATTATACTTTTAACCATGTATGGTTGCTAGTCAGATACTCTTTCTTATTTTCATTTAGTATATTTTGTGTTGGAATGTAATTTATCCCGTATATTCTGTAGTTAACTGAGCATACTATAGTAGAAAGTGATTGCTTGAAACGTGCATATAGGAAGTTTTTAGGAAGTTTCAGTTAGCATGTTAGTTCACAGCAGTGAGAGAATTGCTTACAAAATTTACTTATAAGTTGTAAACTCTTTTATAAAAGAGGTATGATGTAATTGATTTGATGAAGCAATGAAATCTATTTGGTGCAATAACGCATTGAACAATCATTGTTTGTTTATATGATTGATTGAATATTTTTTGAGTTTATATGTTTCAATGTGTTATGTGTTTTGTGTTTTGATCTTTCTCCTAAAACCCTGTTTTGGATGGTTATCAAGGATGAAAGGGACATTTGTCTTGAAAATATGTGTACTTTGTAGCTTAGCAATGTAATGGCCTTAGCTTATATGATGATAAAAAAAATCTTAAATGGTTGGTCGGTGGCTCTAAAAACGTAACAATGACAACAATGCTAGACAATGGAAAATCTACTAGAAAGGCATAGACAATAAGCACAAAAACAAAGAAGAAATAATGATTGCTACAACAATACCAACAATTTAATTTTATTCAACTTCAATTTCATGAAAAATAGATTACAAAATTCTTGTTTTATAGAGATCTTGAGTAGATTAGAAGGCTACTATGAAAAGTAATAAAGATCTTAAAACTATAGAAAATAAAAGTAAATTGAATTCTATCTATGCAGTGAATATATTTAAACTATAGATTACATCATGTGTAAACCTATTAAGTACTTAACTGAAGTCTATCTATGTAGTGAATATGTTTAAACTACATATTGCATCATGCATAAACCTATTAAGTACCTATTCTATGCAAAACAAAATTGAACTATAGTTTATTTCCTAGTTTCTTCCACTGCATGCATGCAAGAAGGAAGAAATTATTGTTTATTCTAACACTCCTCTTTAATTTATACCATTGATTATTTTACCATTTACAATCTCCAGATTTTGTCTTAAATGCTCAAATACATCCTTTGCTAATGGCATGGTAAATATATCTGCTAATTGTTCTTTAGATCTATAAACTTTCAGTTGAGTTTCACTAGCATTCACCAAATCTTTGATAAAATGATATCTTGTATCAATATGATTGCTCCTCTTGTGAAAGACATGATTCTTTGATAATAAAATTGCTCATTTGTTGTCATAAAATATCGTTGTTAGCTTCTCTTGAGCTTAGAATAGATCTATCAAAACTTTGCTCATCCAAATTGCTTTACATGTTACTAATGTGGTTGCTACATATTCTACTTCAACTAATAAAATAGTCACTATGGGTTGCTTCTTTGATTCCCATGAGACTACACTTGTCCCAAAATGAAAGACATATTCAGAAGTACTCTTCCTATCATCAATCCTACCTGTAAAATCATTGTCAGTATAACCATTCAAAGAAAAATCCTTAGTTTAAGAATACAAGATTCCATATCTTGTTGTTCCTGCCTCATATATCAATATCCTCTTTTCAAATTGCCAATGTGAGTCTTTTGCTGACTCCATGAATCTTGAAATTAGACTAACCCCATACATGATATTTTTTCTTATAGCTATAAACTTCCAATTAATCTTCTAACGATTGTAGAATCAACATTAGGCCCTTTTTCTTCTTTGCTAACTTTAGTGTCTATTACAACTAGTGTAGATGATGGATTACAATTCAACATTCTAAACCTTTTCAACACATCCTTTGCATATTTTGATTGACTACTAAAAATTCCTTTATCTGATTGAACAACTTCAATGCCCAAAAGATACTTCATCAAACCTAAATCTGTCATCTCAAATTATTTCTTCATTGCTAATTTAAATTCATCTACAAAATAGTTTCCAATAAAAATTATATCATCAACATTTAAACACACTATCAAAATCTGACCTTCTTTATTGATCTTTGTGTATATTATGGACATACTTTTGCTTCTACTCAATCCATTTTTTTGCATGTATGAATTAATATTGTTATACCATGCTCTTGGTGCTTGTTTGAGACCATAGAGAGCCTTCTTCAATTTATAGACCATGCCTTCATATTCATTAACTTCATAACTTGGTGGTTGTTTCACATACACTTCTAGAAAACCATTGAAAAAAGTTGATTTGATATCTATTTGAAAAAAATTCCAACTATTTTGTGTAGCTATTGTTAAAACCATTCTAATAGTATCAAGTCTAGCAACTAGAGCAAATGTCTCATTATAATCAATTGCATAATTTTGTGCAAAAAATTTTGCTACTAACATTTCCTTGTATTTTTTCAATCTCACCTTTTGCATTAAATTTGATTTTATAAACTTATTTGACTCCAATACAATCCTTACCTTAGGTTGATCAACTAGCTCCCATGTGTGATTTATTTCAATGGAGTCCATCTCTTCATCCATAGCCCTAATCCATTGATCCTCCTTAATTGCCACTTCAAAATACATGGGATCATGAAAGAATAAAGTAAAATTTAAGCATAAATCCAAATCATCCTCTCCTTTATTATAAATCTCTTTCAAACTTCTCATTTTCTTACCATTATATTTTGATCATAATGAGGCAAGAGTAGGATCTAATTCATCACTTACATGAGAATTTGGAGTAGGATGATGTGCATGACCTGATGATTCACCTTGTAGAACATTTTGTGGAGTTCTTATTGGTGTATTTGCTCCTACTTGTGGATTTGATTGATCACCTTACACAATTTTTTCTTTAGATTATTTTTCTTTCTATGGTATTCATGCTCCAATTATGATTGATTTGTTAATTCTTCCATCCCATTCTTCTTCTTCCTTAAAATTTGTATCTCTACTATTAATCACTTTCTTTGAAATGGTATTATGCATTTTTTAAGCTTTTGATTATTCACTATAACCAATGAAAATATATTTCTCAATTTTATCATCCAATTTTCTTCTCAATTCAGATGGAATTGGTGACTATGCAACATATCCAAAAATTCTCAAAAATGAAATACACTATGCTTCTTACCATTCCATGATTCTTATGGAAATTTTTCTTTAACATTCTTTATAGAACTTCTATTCAAAATGTATACAACACATGCTACTGCTTCTACCCAAAAGTCATTAGGCAAGTTTTTAGCCTTCAACATGCTCCTAGCCATTTCCATTATGGTTTTATTCTTCCTCTTTGCCACACCATTTTTTTGTGGTGTGTACCTAGTTGTAAATTATTTCTTGATCCCATGATCTTTGAAAAATATAGAAATTTTTATAACTAAACTCACCACCTCTATCAGATTTGAGTAATTTGATATATTGTCCACTTTATTTTTCAATGATAGACTTGAACTCCTTGAATTTACTCAAGGCTTCAAACTTCTACTTGAGAAAATACCCATGTATTCCTATTAAAATCATCAATTAAGGCTAGAAAGTAAATACTACCTCCAAATTATGGAGTTTGCATTGGTCCACATAAATCACTATGAACTATCTCCAATAATATCCTTGCTCTATATGAGATCCCTACAAGAAAACTCTCTCTATGTTATTTTTCCAAGATGCAACTCCCACATGAATTGGTTGGATGATCTTTATGAGGAAATATATTTACCATATGTTTCTTATGTAACAAACACAAGCCTCCAAAATATAAATGTCTATACCTCAAATTTCATAGCCATGATTGGTCTAAACATATAGTATTAAAATTGGCTTCTTCTACTCCTTGGGTGGATTGAATTTGAAGGGGGGAACATCTGATTCTTAGTCATCTTCACTCTTGCAATCAACCCATCCTTTAGAAATATATTCAATATTATGCAAACATTATCCATAAAAGATACCCTGTAACCCTTTTGTAATAGTTGTCCAACACTCATAAGATTATGCTTTAGTCGAGGTACAAAATAAACATAAGGAATAAATTTTCTTTCACCTTTTTTTAAAAACATTTATAACTCCTTTACCCATTATATCCACTTCACTATCTATTCCCAATTTCACTTTAGACTTTACAGAATCATCAAGACTAGAAAGAAAAAAAATTATTCCTAGTCATATGATTACTACATCCACTATCCAAAAACTAAATATTTCTAGTGTTCTCTTGAGCAATATTACATGTGATGAATATACTATTGGAATTAAATCTAGATCCATTTGTATAATTAGCATTTTTCTTATCCACATCTCCTTGTTTCTTTCTACATTCATATATGCATAATGTCCATTTTTTTCAATAATAACATTGAATATTAGATTTATCAAACCTCTCTGAATGTTTTTGGGAATGATTCTTTCCATGTCCTCTATTATTATTGTTCTAATTATTTTTAACCTTTATTTGAATCACTTCCACCACCTCTACCTCTTCCTTTGAAGCTTGACCTTCCTTTTCCTGTGTTAGATGATTCTTGTGACTTGAAAGCATTCTCAATAGAAGTATTGTTATTTCTATTCATTCTAGAGTCATATGTTAACAAAGATCCCATTAATTCATCTATAGATAATTGTGTCAAATCGTTGAATTCCTCAATTGCTACTACTAAGCATCAAATCTATTGGGAAAACATTTGAGAATATTTTCTATAATATTTTGATTTGTTAATTCTTCTCCATTAGATTTAATTTGATTTACAACATTCATGACCTAACTCATAAATTTTTCTATAGACTCTAATTCAATCATTTGCAAATTTTCAAAATTTCTTCTAAGCTACTCTCACCTTTGTAATATCTTGATAGGCTATCTCCAAAATCTCACATGCACTCTTAGATATTGTTTCTATTGCAACTCTAGGAAATATTGAGTCATCCATTACCTATTCGATTAAAAATAAATCTTTTGCATCTTTTTTATTGTTATCTCTAAGGTGATCCTTTTCTCCTTGTTTTAATGCCTAATAGGTTGCTTGATCTTGAGGTTTTTCAAACCATTTTCTACCAAAACCTAAACATCTTGTGAATAGAATAAATATCTCATCTTAATTGCCAAAAATAATAATTCTTAACATTGAAAATGGGAATTTGGGTCTAAGTAATACCATTTCTTGCCATGTCTACAAGTTTCTCTACTACAACAGTTTAAATCTTCATTTAAGACTACCCAGTCTACGGACAGTTTCTGCAACCTTGATCCACCTTTCCCTAATACCAATTTGCTAGAAAGTTAGATAAAATAGACACAAAAATAGAGAAGAAATAATGATTTCTACATCAATACCAATACTTCAATTTTATTCAACTTCAACTTCATAAAAAATGTATTACAAAAGTCTTATTTTATAGAGATCTTGAGTAGATCAAAACACTGGTATAAAAAGTAACAAAGAGCCTAAAACTACAAAAAATAAAATAAAATTGAAGTCTATCTATGCAGTGAATTTTTCTAAATTATAGATCTTACATCATGCATAAACCTACTAAGTACCTATTCGATGAAAACAAAACAAAACTGTAGTTTATTTCCTTGTTTATTCCATTGCATGCATGCAAAAAAATATAAATTATTGTTTATTCTAACACTTTTTGCTATTGAATGCATTATCATAGCCCATTTGGTAGAGCTTCAACTATCCTATAGATACCCTCTTTCCTAGTTAGACAATTCAGTCCAAAGATACCATGTTTTTTTAAGGATTCAACTACAAATTTCTCAATAGAACAATTTTTACTTTCAATGCAAGAGGACAATAATTTTAGGTTTTATAAAGTAGAGAAGAGGGTCGAGACTCAAGGCACATATTGGATTAGTGGGAACATCCAACCAACCTTGATGGGAGGAAGCTTGAAATTTGATTCAAATAGGATCTTGTATTTCACAAATAGCACCAACATGAAAAGTTTAAAGCTCATAGAGTGCAACACGAGGGATGGGAATTTTCTTCACAAACTGACAACTAAGAGTGATGAGATTCTTGCATAGTATGTGTGGAACTTGGATGAACTTGATTCTTCTTGGATACCTGTAAATGATCCATGAAGAAAGGTCATGGGTCAATATAGAATGTTGGCACCTCAAGAGTAATAGGGAAATTCATGCTAGTTATTGGTTGTGTATAAGTTTGAAAAGAATTTTGATTCAAATTTAAACCTTGATGTTCCAAAATGGGTATCAATTTTGGATATGAAAACTATAAATTTCTCCCACAACCAATATTATCAGCAAAAACATAGTCTTTCACTGAAGACCCCTGTTTGTGCAAACTTCAAAACATTTTTTCGTTGAAGACAACATCCTGACTATGAACTAATTTATTCATGACTGCATTCAACAATCTAAATCTATATTTATCTTCTCCATACTTGAAAATCATACACTACTTAGATTTGAAGTCTAGCTTATTTCGCTTCTCTTTTGAAACATGAAAAAAAGTTTCATAGCCAAACACCCTCAAATGATTATATGAAACTCACTTTCCTAGCCATCTCTCCTTTGGAGTATCAAAATACAATCTAGAAGAGGGGTTGCAATTAATTAAATACAGTCGGGTATGTGCAGGATTATCATGGAAAAAATAGGCCCTTAAGTGGTGAAAATTTCAAAAAAATCAAAATTAGGCAACTTGACATAAAATTTTGAATAGGTTATCTATATTATTTCAAAAATATGTAAGAATAGAATTTGTAGAAAATTGAATGTAGTTTCTAAACTACTAGGTTTATTTTTAAAAAATAAAAACTATTTAGTGAAAATTTGAAATTTCAATGCAATAGTACTTAAATTTTAGGGAAAAAATAAGAAGTAGGTATCTGTCTGACCACCCTAACCACAATAAAATGATAATATTTTTTTATAAGATTTTAGATATAAGTAAATGACTCATGTCCGATGTGATGCATATTTTTTTGTAATTTTTTTCCAAGTAATAATTAATTACAATTTTTTATTAAAACTTTTAAAAAATATTAAAACTCGTATGTTGGACCACTTTAACTTGGTCAAAACTTCATGAAATTCATTTTTTTTTAATCCTATAGTATGTGAAGCATAGAATTTGACACATGTTTTGGATTCAAAAAATGTGATACCATTTGAAAGCTATAGATCTTTTTCAATCATCCTATCAATCAAGACTTTAGTCATAATTCAAATAGAAAATGAATAATAATTATTTATTAAATTCAAATTAAAGCATAATTTATATTAGTGGAAAGCTAAGAATCTCCTTTAAAACCCTTTTCATTTCATCAATTTTGGGTGAAAAAAAATCGTCAACCACATACCCTACACATACCCATTATATTGCCACTTTTTGTCCCATCATGATCCTGCACATACCCTGTCATGTTAACTGCTTCCACCAAAAAAAATTATCCAAACCTACATTAGAGAGCATGCTCTGATCCCTCTCTAGAATTGTATGATTCAAACTCTTAGTTGCTCCACATGTTTTTTTCATATAAGAAATTCTCACATAGGTCCAAATCCACATATTTTATGTTGGAAAAAGACACTACACATGTTTTCTGGTGTTGTCACTGATTGCAACCCTAGTCATCGATTTCATCTGCATGTCATCATTTGATCATACCAAAAGTTAGATCGAAGTTTTGTGACTAATTGTCAAGCTAGCACAGAGCATCTGGCAAAATTGTGTTCATCGATTTGTATGTAATTTTTTGTTATCTTTTCGAGTTGTGGATCTCAAGGAAGGTAGTTTGGTGTATGATCTATGTTATTCTTGAATCTTGGAGCCTCATATCAATCCATGTGCAAATTAGAAGATTTGGATGATTAATTTTTTGTTTAACAGTGCATGAAGGCCGACTTGGTGAATGTGGTGTGTCGTTGATATTCGAGGAGTAATTGTTTAAGTATTTTTGTGTTCAAGCATGTGATTTGGGTCCTCACTATGTTGTGGCTAACTTTGGTGGGTGTGCATTAAAAATTAATTATGATTTTCAGAGCTGACTGTTTGTAAATATTTTCTATTTTGTTGAGATGCTATTAATCAAAAGATCAGAGAATTTGAGCTTTCTGAGGTGGGAAAGCCTCTAAAAGCTTTGGAGGAGTGTGAGTTGTAGGAGGAGATCTATTGGAAGTAGAAGGCATGGGGTGGAGCGGTTGCAAGAGGGGGACAAAAACATTTCCTTTTTCTTCAATTCTGTGAAATCTAGAAGATTTGGAAACTCTATCCCTTTTCTTGTGAATTCTAAGGGTGAGCATGTATCCTCTTCAAAAGAAATTTCCAAAGAGGATTCTCTTTTCTTTACTTCCTTGTTTAGGGAGGACTCTTTGGATGTGCAAGTGAAGGAAAATTAGATTCTATCTTCTATCCCCTCTTTGGTGTCCATGAAAATGAATGAGCATCTCCTAAGATATAGTTCCCTTGAGGAGTTAGAGGCTATTGTTGTTTAGATGAAGAAAGGTAAAGCCCCAGGTCCTAATGGATTTTCAATTTCTTTTTTTCAAGAATTTTTGGACATCATAAATTTAGACCTATTAGAGGTGGTGTGTAAATCTCAGAGGAACAAGCATATGCTGAGGGATATGAATTCCACGTACCTTGCACTCATCTCCAAGTGTGACAATGTTGATAGGTTGAGTATGTTTTGACCCATTTCTCTTTGTAATGTGGTTTATAAGATTTTGTCTAAATTGATTGTTGAGAGACTGAAGTACTGGTTAAACAAGCTTGTCTCAGAGGAACAAGGTTGCTTTGTGGTGGATAGGAAAATATTGGATGGCATTGTTATAGCAACAGAAACTATTCACTCTATGGCTTCCTCAAAAGAAAAGGATAAGTTCATCAAGCTTGATATGGCTAAGGCTTATGATAGAGTTAAGTGGTCTTTCTTGCAAAAATTACTTATTGAGCTTTTGGTTTTGTTGAAGAATGAGTTGTGTGGGTTATGAGTTATGTTTCAACCACTTTTTTCTCAATTTTAGTTAATGGGGAATCATCTCCTTTATTTGGAGCTTCGAGAGGTATTCATCATGGGGACCCTCTTTCTCATTACCTTTTTATTCTTTTGGCTCAAGGTCTTGGAAGGCTTATCAAGAAATAGGTCGATCAAGGTTTGATCCAAGGTTGGGTTTGGGGCAATGGCTTGCCTCCTCATTCTCACCTACAATTTTTTGATGACACTACTCTAATGGGTATGACTAATATTTTTGAGGATAATAATTTGTGCAAGGCTCTAGATATTTATCTTGTGTCTTGGTAGCTGATTAATGAGGAATAATCCTCCTTTTTTTTCTTTAATACTCTTGTGCTTATCCAACAATCGATTTCTCATATCTTGAGATTTTAGATTGGTTAGTTTCATTTAACTTATCTCAGTATTCCTATTTCTGCTGGTACTTTTCCTAGGAGTTCTTGGAAAATTATTTTGGACAATTTTCGCATGAAGGTGAACCATTGGACTCATAGATGGCTTTTCTCCGTGGGTCGGGCTCAACTTCTTAAATCAATGGTGCATGCTCTTCCCAATTATAGGAGTATGCTTCAGGTGGCCTCCACTGGCTTTATTAAGGATCTTGACTCTTTGGCCAGGTAATCTTTATGGTTTGGTTGCTTGTCATCTTCGAAGTGGAGCTTGGTAAGGTGGGAAACTATTTGTAGGCCTAAACATCTTAGTGGTCTTGGGCTTCAAAAATCCACTTTGGCTTGTTTGTCTTTTTCTACCAAACTATACTGGAGATGGTGCACTAAACAGGATCATGTTTAGGCCAAGATTCTAACTCACAAATATCTGGTGGTGATCGTAAGGCTAAGGTTCCTCAGTTTTTGCTTGTGGGGAAAGGCTCAATGATTTGGGGCACGCTTAAAAAAGGAGCTAAGATAATCAAGAATGGCTTGTTTTGGATCTATAACAAGGGGCTAAGGATCTCTTCTGGTTTGAATCTTGGGATGGGTTCCCTCTGATTATGAGAAATTATCCCCATCTTCAAAACCTTTTTCAACACTTTCTTGAGGCTGGGTGGTCAAGGGTGTTGGATTTCAAAACTACTCATCTCTATGGGCATGTGGAAATGTCTAGATGGAAGGATCTTGGTGAGTGGCCAGCTGGTGGCTCAATGGAGGATCGCACAGAGCTTAGAGATATTCTTGTAGGTAGAGAATGTAGCTCTCTCAGGGAGAGGGATATGTTGGCCTAGAGCCCAACTAGGGGGGCGTTCATGGTGTCTAGTGGTTATTAGGAGTTGATCTTTCAAAAGTATGGAGGGATAGAAATTCATTGGTGGAAAAATGTCTAGAACAAATTTTCCTAGCCAAAGTGCAATTATTTTCTCTAGAATTTTGCTTGGAATAGATGCTTAAGTTGGGATAATCTTAGGAAGTATGGATTCCAAGGCCCTTCTGTTTGTATTCTTTGTGGCTGCAATGAGGAGAATTCATCTCATATGCTCTTTCGGTGTCTTTTCTCCATACTTCTATGGCATTTTTGGTGGGGCATTTGGAGACTTCCCTATTTTCATGCCTCTTCTTTGGTGGAATTTTGGAGTAGTTTGGGGAGACCTCTGACTCAAGAATCTTTCCTCCAAATTGTGTGGTGTATTGGTCCTAATTTCATCCTTTGGAAAATTTGGCTTGAAAGGAATTGTAGGATTTTTTGAGGTGGAAAGTTGCTAATCCAACAGGTTTGGAAGAGAGTTGTTTGCATGATTCAGGAGAATGTGGAAGCCAAATGTGAGGTATCCTTTCCTTTGGATAGGGGTGATGAGGATATTGTGAACAGTTTGGGCCTTCAAGGTATGGCTTTTGATTCCTTTTGTGTGCGAAGAGGTAGAAATGGTAAAAAAAAAGGCACATAGAGTTGGGGGTTGGTCTCCTCTGACGGGTGTTCAAAAGATTAATATTGATGGTTCTTCTAGAGGTAATCCAGAGCCTGATGGGATTGGAGGTGTGGGAAAGGATTGCTCAGGTGTAGTTTTTCTCTTCTTATCTCACCATAAGGGAGTGAAAACCAACAACCTTATTGAGGGTGTGTCGATTCTTTGGGATTTGTAGTAGGCTAGTGCTCTTGAATGGCATAGGATCATCTGTGAATCAAACTCTCAAATCATGATGAATATGTTGATTGGGAAAAACTTAGATGGTGTGAATTGGCAATTAGGATTGATTGTTAGGAATGTTTTGTGATTGTGCTCCATGATGGACTCAATTTCTTTTACACATTCCTCATGAATGGAATAGGGTTGTTGATTGTTTGGCCAAGTGGGCTTCTAAGCAGGATGGTAGTTGGCAGATCAGTTGGAAACAACTCTCCCTAGGATATTGTCATGATTTGGAGAAAATTATCTCAGAGGATATGGTGGGCTAAGGTTGGTAGCTAGTTGGCCTATTGTGGGTTCTGGTCTTGGTTTGGTTGCTTGTTGGATGTGTTTTTGGCTCTTTCTGGGTGCCTATTTGGACCTTGTTCTCTTTGTATGGTTGAATTTCTAATTTCAATAATTTTTTACCCTATTTTTAAACTAAAAAAATATTGTTAAATTTATTTTATTTCTAATGCATAAGTTTTAATATAGAGAAAAAATTCATGAAATATCTGCAAGATCATGTAGAGGATCAAGATATAAATGATTACTTCACTAGGGTGATGAAGAGATAAAATCACTATTTAAAAAATTAAACAGTTTTGAGATCAAATATCTACATCCTCTTGCATTTCTTTTTACATTATAATTATTTTTAAGGAAATAAAGCATGGAAATCTAACTTATAGTATAAATCATAATTTTACCTTCATTACAAAGCATTTGAAACTCTTTAGTTTGTAGTTGTTGGAAACCTGTCTTGTTGGGAGACATTGTTAGAAGTTTGTCATTGAAGTTTGTGTGATGGAAACCTAAGTTGAATGGAGAGATTAATGGAGATTTATGTGCATATGATGTCATGTGGTGTTTTCATTGATGGAAAGCCATCATTAATGACAATCCATGGTAAAGATGCAGAAGAATTGGTCCAGTGAAGATCAGATGATTAGATAATTGTCTATTTGGAATGCAGTTCCAGTGTTCAAAGAACCAGTCTTTTGGTCTCCATTGCTCTTCCACGAAGAATTTTGTTATGTGGTTTTGAGGTAATGATGGTGTATTTTGGAAGAATCTAAATCTAAAGTTTCATGATATGATGTCTTTCACAATTGAAGATAATAGTGACATGTCAGTCTGGACAAGCCAATGTAACTGTGACAAAGTGTATGATTGGAATGCTCTGCATTCCATTGTAGATGAATGTTTTGATATGTGGATTTGTAGAAGTTTTTGAGGATGCATGTAGTATGTTTTCTCTGAGTGGCAATTGTTTTGGTTGTTCATGTGTCAAGTTGTGAGTGAACAAATGGTTCATTCTATTGTTACTTCACCAGTGGTGTCGACCTAAGTATTTTGGGTTGTGCAAAGATGAGTAGAGGTTGGAGAAAAATTATGGGAATTATTATAGGTCATTCCAACCTATCTTAATGTGTTATATGCTTTGGTTCCCTTTGTAAGGCATGTACAATTGAGTTTTGATCTGACAGGAAGAAGTATTACACGATACATGTTTTGGGCTGACCTAATTGATGTTTGGTTGATTATGATATATATGCAAGGTTAATTACTTGTGTGAAGAAATTGAGATATGAGATAATTAAGTGTGTGTGCAAGATTCATAGCAAAGAAGTGCAAATTGTTGAGGTGAAGAATGAAGTGTGTTAAGTTAGTATTATGAGCTTTAGTGGAACTGTATTTTTAGCATAGGTCAAATGCATTGTTAGAAGTTCATATTTGGCAGTGAGCCACCTTTTCTTCTACCTCTTTCTATTTTGGGCAGTGAGCCCTTCGATAGTGAGCATTTCTTCTTTTGGACAGTGATTACACCAATTATATCAAACTTTGTAACTAGTTACAATATCTATATTGTTAGCTAATCCTCATTGTGGTTTTTTCCTTTTTGGGTTTTACACATAAATTTGGTGTTCTTATGTTCTTTGATGTGATGCATGCTTTCTATGTTCCTTTCTATTACTGCAAGTTTAATGTGATGCATTGAATGAATATTTAAGTTATTAAGAATATTGATTCACCCCCCTCTAAGTATTTTGAGTGTTCAACAATTGGTATCAAAGTTTGGTTCCTTCAATTGGATTGACCACTAAGGTAGATCTTGTAGTTGAACACATGAATACAAGGAAGTATCCTATTCCTCTAGAAGAAATTATCCTTGAAGGATTTACCGAAGAAGATTGCATAGTGGACATGGAAGGAGAACCCAAATTAGCTCTTGATGATTTGGTTAAAGAAAAAGTTGGGAATAGAATCTAAAAAAGGATCTTGGTGATGCAGATGAATGTATTAAGAAGTTGAGAGAGAAACTCAAGAAAGCTACAAAAAGAGTCAAAGAAATAAGTGCTCATACCTCAAGCAAGCAAATGAGACTATCACCGATCTAAAAGTGCAAGTTGAAGAAGGGAAAAGAGTTGAAGACTACCTAAATGTCAAACTGAAAGATAAATCTAAAGAATGTTCAAAGCTAGAACAAGAGATTGTTACTTTGAGATTAAATCTAGAGAAAACAAGGATTCAAGAAGACAAGTTCAAGAAGAGCTCCACACAGCTTTATGATATTTGTTAGAAGAAAAGGGCTCTAAGGATAAAGAAGGATTAGGGTTTAGAAAGGTGAATGTTCAAAGGTAGATTAGACTCCAAACAATGTTGAAAAGAAAGATGACAAGAAGGGAAATGTCAAAAAGATCAAGAACTAGAAGAAAGACATCAAGAGACCACCTATTAGACAACCAAATGCACAAAGGCACCCATCTTTTAATGGTTATTGTTATTACTACAATAAGTTTGGACATAAATTTGTAGAATGTAGAAGAAAAATGAATCAAAATGTCTAATCATTTCTCGGTCAGTGCTATACATGCAATAGATTTGGTCATAGAGTTAGTGAATGTAGAAAACATATAATTAATGGCTATAATGGCATGATGTCTCAATCATTCAATGGCTACTGTTATGCATGTAATGGATTTGAGAATAAGGCTAATGAATGCAAATCTAGAATGGGTGGAAGTAAGCTTGTTCAAAAGGGTGTCATATGTCACAAATGCAATAGACCAGGACACATAACAAAGTTTTGCAGAAATGTGAAACCTCCTAGGTGATCCCACAAAGCTAGTTTACAATTTTTGGGAGATTCTGATTTTTGTTGAAATCATGTATTTTTAGAAAATATAATGATTTAAGCCTTTAAAAGTTCCATTTAAAGCATTCCAATTGAAGAGGGTTTGATTAAACCCCCTTGGATAGAACCCCGCTAGTTTTAAACCATACCTATAATGAAGTCTCCTTTACACCTATCAAAATGTTGATAAAAAACCTTTACCTTTTGGGGGATCAAATGAATTCATTTAAAATTTATTTTTTGTAAGTATTGTTGGCAAGAGACACTATACAAGTCATCTGGTGTTGTCATTGATGGCAACCCTAGTCAGTGATTTGATTTGCACATCAATATTTGTTGTTATTGGAAGTCATATTGAAGCTAAGTGATTAACTGTCAAGTTAGAACAAAGCATCTAACAAAATTGTGTTCATTGATTCATATGAAAAAAAATTGTTATCATCTTGAGTTGTGGATCTCAGGGAAGGATTTTTTTATGCATGATCTATGTTATCATTGAATCTTAGATCCTCATATTGATCTGTGTGCAAGTTAGAAGATCCAGTTTGATGATTTTATGTTTAACAATGCAAAAAGGTTGACCTGATGAATGTAGCGTATTGCAGATATTCGAGGAGTAATTGTTTAAGTTTTTTTGTGTTTGAGCATGTTGATTTGGGTCCTCACTATGTTGTGGCCAACTTTGGTTGGTGCGCATTGAAAATTATCTATAGATTGAGCCAACAGTTTGTAAATATTTTATGTTTTGTTGAAGCTGACATGTGGATGATTAAATATTTAGTTGTGGATCTATATAAGCAATTGTTTATATCATTTTTATGTATGTAAGAAGTGTGTTGGTGTGTGTTGTGAAATTCAGAAGGATTGTAGAGCGATTATGTACAGTTTCACTTGTGCATAAAATGATTTGTGATATGAATTAAAGTAGACAGAGCATAAGAGAAAAATTAGACAGAAGGTCAAGAATGTGATTGATGTGCTTAATCTGAATTGAAATCAGACATTAGCAGATGCTATTCTCTCAGTTCAAATCTTTTGGATGTAATCCAAATGCTTTTGTAAGATAGTGAGTCTTCTTTTTGTATTCGAGCAATGAGCTCTAGGCAGTGTGCCTGAATGCATGTGCATTCCCATTTGTAAACATTTATATTTGAGTATACTCATATTGTGGACTGACCTCCACCACAATCTTTCCCCTAATAGGGTTTCCACATAAAAAATCCTTGTGTTATGGTGTTGTGGTTGATTTCTTTGTGTTCTTGCATCTTACTTTTAGTTCAATGCTATAAGTGGTTTAAAGATCAGGTTAATAAAGTTAAATTTTGCAGAACACTGATTCACCCCCCCTCTTAGTGTTCCTTGATTCCAACAATTGGTATCAGAGCTTAGTTCCTCAGAAGAAGTTTAAAATCTTGGGGAAGATCCAAGAAAGTGATTCAATGGATTCAAGCAGTCTTCAACAACAACTTTTGGTGGCACTGGATGATCTTGATCAATCCAAATCTGAAGTTCGAGAATTGCAGGCAAGCCTCATGAATGTTGATAAATTGATTCAATCATTGAAAGATAAAATCAATGAGTCCAAGGAAAAGAGAAAGCAACTATGTGATCAGCTTAAGTAGAAAGAAAGTAAGAGCATGGAAGGTGAACACCTAAGTCAAGCCTCAAAGGAAAAGACAAAATAATGTGAAAAGCTTACCAAAGATAATGTTGTCCTGAAGCATGAGATTGAATCTATTGTGATGAGGATGACCAAGGAGATTGAAGAAAAAAAGAAGAATGAAGAGAATATTGATCAGTCCTTGAAAGATAAATTTGAAGAATACAACTGAATTACTAATGGATTCAATCAGTTGGAGCTTGAATTGGAACAATCCAGAAATAATGAAGATCTTGAAAAGTAAATTGTAAATCTCAAAGATGAACTTGCGACTGCAAATGAGTTCAAGGAGATGTTCAAGATTAGCTTAGCCAAGCTTGATGAACTGATTAAAAGTCAGAGAACTAGAAGTGACAAGCGAGGTCTTGGATATGAGAAAGGAGAAAGCTCTAGATCTGGACAAAGGAAATTCAGGCAAGGAAATCAGATGAACAAAGCTGGAAAGTATCCGGTAAGACAACCTGATTCTCAAAGGTTCAATGGTTATTGTTTTGTTTACACTAAATTTGGTCATATGGCTGCTCAATGTAGAAGTAGAATGAATCCAAGTGCTCCATCATTCTCAAGTCATTGTTTCAATTGCAATAAGTATGGTCATAAGTTAGTTGAATACAAAAATATGTCAAATAACTTTTTCAATAGAGATGTTAGATGTTATACCTGTAATACATTTGGTCATATTGCTAACTAGTGCAAATCAAGAGAAAATCAATGGAACAACTGGTCTAGACAAAGAAATGTGGTGTGCTACAATTGCAACAAATCCAGTCACATTGCTAGATTTTGTAGAAGCAAAAAGGGTCTGATAAATCAAAGGAAAAACATGCAAAAGGATGAAAAGGGAAAAGGAAAAGTTACTATAGATGAGATTAGGAAGTGAATGAAGAAGACATGGGTGAAGAAGAGTCCTTATGTTGCAAGAAATGAGCCAGCACTAGAATCTGGTACTGGAAATTTCTCCAGGAATTAGTTTATGGCCTCTGGCCTAGGGGAGTTCTCAAGAAAATCATTTAACCCCCTTGTCCGTAGTTGGTACCAAAATGTGGCAAATGACATTGATTGCATTAGTGATGTGTAGATGTTTTGGGATCTCTTGTGAAGGAAACTTATGCAAAATTGAAGGTCCACAGAAGAATTTTCTTTCACAGTCGATGAAAACAGGGTATTTGGAAGACCTAGGGAAAAAGCATTTATTACGATGAAAAAGTTAGGTGCACAAATGATAAAAATTCATTTTTGTCCCTCATTTCTCAGATTGTGTTTTGAGAAGAAGGTTGGAGAACTCTGCAGTGAACTTTGGCGAAGATACAAGTATGAAGGCAATTCGATGATCAAACCCTAATCTGGTGAAAGGTATTTATCTGTAAACTCGTGAACTTGAAAATTCTAGAAATGGTTGCTCTGTTGGTTGTTGATATTAAGGATAGGCCATGTCCAAAATTCAAATGGCACCCTTTCAAATTAATTGAGACAAAACCATTAGGTGCATTTTCTTCTATTCCATGTGGTGTTTTGCATATCAAAGATATTAGGGCACACATTCATGCAAATGTTGAAGAATTAAGAAGCTCCTAGTTGCTAAATTTGTATACCAATCACATTGTGGGAGAATATTTTTGTGTAAAACCTGAATTTAAAACTTTGGAAGAGAAGTTCACTCAAATTGTGAAATTTCCCATGTTCGAAGAAAATGAATGGGTTCAGATATATTGAGTCGAGTGCATGTTGAGTTCATGTGGTTAAGTCAGAATTTTAAAATCACAAAGGAAGCTATAAGGATTGTTGTTGGTTTGAATTCATCTGGTGTGTTTCCCACATTGAAAGTTGTGAAGAATCAAATAGTTACATATGCGACCGGTTTAGTGTTCAACAAGATAGCTGTGACAATTGATGATATTATCGAAGTGGATGTTAGATTTTCCTCTATAGTAATTGGGTACAAAATCTATCACTCCAACCGGGATAATTTTGTATCTAGTACAACAATCTATGCAACATATCAGATGGTCAAAGAAAATGTAGAATATGACCTATGTGAGTTACTCCGAAGCTAGCTAATTGAGAATTTTGGAAAAATCAAGAAGGATAAGAAGAATTCTTTCAAGTATGGTAATCTATTGTTGTGTCTATTTTTCTATTTCATGAATGAAGTTCCAGGAGTTGGAAAAGTGCATTGGCAAGGTGATAAACTAGTAGTTGTTCAAATTAGAGACATCTTGTATGGAATTGGTGACAACAAAGCTAGGAAAACTGTTATTTGGGGTTATTTCAAAAGTTTTCATATGAAATGCAAGCCAGAGAAAGGATTCCCACATCTATTGCAAAAAATTACAAGGACACAATTTGCTTCATGGTTGACATTGATCAGTGCTTGATGGAAGTTGCAGAACCTAGAACAATGTGGATAATGCCTATGGGTTTTGAGGTTGAGGAACACATTTTGGAGTTGTATGCTCAACACTTGTTGAGTAAACCTTAGGATCCAATAGAAGAAAGGTTTGATACCTTTGAGGAAAAGGATATGCAAGTGCATGAACAATTGAATAAGCCTATGACAATCTGGAAGGTGAGAAAGGAAGTTGAAGCTTTTGCAGAAAGCATGGGTATATCAGCTGAAGTTATGAGAGAAGCTAGAAGGAAAAGAGAACAAGTTGAAGTAGGAGAGCTAGTTAGAACTGAGTCTACTAGTCTAGTAGCATCCTTTGCCAGATCTAGATCTACAAGGAGCTCTACACTCTCATCAGGTCCTGCAAAGAAATCAAGTCCTGTGAAAGCTCAAGTTAAGACATTCGGTAGAGAAGGAAAGAGGAAGAAGGATAAGAGCACGAGAGTCTATGTTGTTTCAAAGGATGAAGAGGTAAGAGAAATTAAGTATAAAGGCTCAAAAGCATCTAAAGTCTCTAAAGACAAGCCCTCTGGTGAAGAGAAAGCAAAGAAAAAGATGAAAACTGAAAAATTAGGTATGTCTGTAGAAGAAGTAGAAAAGAATTTGGTTAAGGATGGTAATCTTAGGCCACTTTGTGAATGGTATGACACCTTTGGTAGTGTCGGTCAAAGAATTCTTGAGGAAGCTACAATAAATTACTTGAATAATTTCAATATGAATCTCATTAAAATAATGTCTAGGTTACCTAAAGGTCTGTAAAAAGTCTTAGAAATGAGGAGAGTGAATGCAAGAATTGAAGAAGAGAAAGTGAGAGAGCGGATACTTGTTGATCTGTGTCTGGTGATGTCAATAGAAGAGATCAAGAAAATTCTAAATGATGCAAAAAGGGATTTTAAGATAAAGTCAAAGGTGAATAAGCTAATGATTGGATAGACTGAAGAGGTGAAAAAAGACACTGAGAAAATCCTTAAGGAAATTATGTTAAAGAACAAATACAATGTTGTTTCTGAAGAAGCTCATAGTGAAGATGTTCCATCTGGTCTGAAAGTTGAAGGAGGAAAGGAAGACACATTTGAGGATACTTTGAATCCTCTAGATATACATGACACTGAAATTTCTATGGAGACTGAAGCCACTAAAGAGATGTCAAGTGAAGAAGTAGAGATTCATGAAGCCAAGGAAGAATTTGTGGCTAAAGAGAAGAAGGTTGAGGTAAAAGAGATTCTTCTGGAAGCAAGAGACACTGCTAAGGCAGTAAAGGATTTTTTGGAAGAACAACAGGAGGAGTTTGATCCTGAACTAGTTAAAGGTCCTATCAACTTGGCCACTCTATCTCCCATTGAGAAACTAAAGGTAGCATCATTTTCTCAGGCCAAGGCAAGGGAGGAAATACTAAAATCTCATATTGAAGACAATGAGTTGTTGAGTCTTGCATCTGGTATCCTTGAGAAGATCATGCTGACAAATGTCAAGGATTCATCTAATTCTCCATCCAATCAGCTGAAGAAGCTTGTCAATTATGTAAGTACTCACTTTGAGTCACTTGAAAATTCAGCTATGGATAAGGTTCAAAAGGAATTTGATACTAAAAGGTTTGGTAGATTAAAGGGAATGATTGCTAATGATAAATCTTTGTTAGATACCTGTGTAAAGAATATTCAAAGCACATTATTCGAAGGTGGAAACATTTATAGTTCATGCTTATCATTATCAAAGTTGAGTGAAGACACTAAAAATAAAATGAAGGAATATGAGAAACAATTAGCAGATATCTCTTGAGCATTTGATCCTCTAACCGTTATTGTGAATAAGTAAGAAGGTCATGTCATATCCCTGCTTGAAAAAATTAAAAATTTGAAGCATGAAGAAGGCAGAATTGTTGAAAGGGTTTGTGAGCTCAAAGGATTGATTGGTCCTAAAATGGAGACAATTCTTAGTGCATTGAAGGAAGCGTGGGATGTTATGGTTGTCAGTGATTCGACAAACCTTGAGTCAGCAAAGATGCAATCTTACTTATTATGTGGTCACATGACTATTTTGGAGAGTCTCAAAAAGAGTTGGGACACTAGTTTGAGCCTGATGAAGAGTAATTTTGCAGATATATTCAAGTTTATGTAAGTTGTAGAAGCATGTTTGTACATATGCAGTTTGTTCATAGCAATTTTTTTAAATTTTTGGTATGCAGATTTCCCACCTTTTCCATTGATGTCAAAGGGGGAGAGTGGGACATGAAAAATGTCATAATCATCTCAAGGGGGGTTGTGTTTTGAAGTTGTCATAATCATCTCAGGGGGAGTTTTGTTTTGAAGTTTTGGGATTGGTAGTGTATTCATGTTGGTACTAATCCGACACTTAGTCATTTTTCACTAAGTGTTGCCATCAATGCCAAAGGGGGAGATTGTTGGCAAGAGACACTGCACAAGTCATCTGGTGTTGTCATTGATGGAAACCCTAGTCAATGATTCGATCTGCATGTCAGTATTTGTTCGTACCAGAAGTCAAATTGAAGCTAAGTGATTAACTGTCAAGTTAGAACAAAGCATCCGACAAAATTATGTTCATCGATTCATATGCAAATTTTATGTTATCATTTTGAGTTGTGGATCTCAGGGAAGGTTTTTCGATGTATGATCTATATTATCCTTGAATCTTAGAGCCTCGTATCGATCTATGTGCAAGTTAGAAGATCTGGTTTGATGATTTTATGTTTAACAATGCAAAAAGGCCAGCCCAATGAATGTAGCATATTGCGGATATTTGAGGAGTAATTGTTTAAGTTTTTTCATGTTTGAGCATGTTGATTTGGGTCCTCACTATGTTGTGGCCGACTTTGGTTGGTGCACATTGAAAATTATCTATAGATTGAGCCGATGGTTTGTAAATATTTTATTTTTTGTTGAAGCCGACATGTGGATGATTAAATCTTTAGTTGCAGATATATAAGTGATTGTTTATATCATTTATATGTATGTACGAAGTGTGTTGGTGTGTGTTGCGAAATTCAGAAGGATTGTAGAGTGATTATGTACAATTTCACTTGTGCATAAAAGGATTTGTGATATGAATTAAAGCAGATAGAGTAGAAGAGTAGAATCAAATAGAAGGTCAAGAATGAGATTGATGTGCTTAACCAGAACTAAAATCAGGCATTAGCAGATGTTATTCTCTTAGTTCAAATCTTTTGGATATATCCAAATGCTTTTGTAAGACAGTGAATCTTCTTTTTGTATCTGAGCAGTGAGCTCTAGGCAATGTGCCTGAATGCATGTGCATTCCCATTTGTAAACACTTATATTTGAGTATATTCATATTGTGGATTGACCTCCACCATGGTTTTTCCCCTAATAGGGTTTCCACATAAAAAATCCTTGTGTTATGGTGTTGTGGTTGATTGCTTTGTGTTCTTGCATCTTACTTTTAGTTCAATGTTATAAGTGGTTTAAAGATCAGGTTAATAAAGTTAAATTTTGCAGAACATTGATTCAACCCCCCCTCTCAGTGCTCCTTGATTCCAACAAGTATGTAGTCTTTATTATAAGCTTCCCAAAAAGTATAATTTTAAATAAATTTTATTTTATTATTATATTTTTTTTTTATTTCTTGTGAATGTAGGTTTTTCACCAAAAATCAAGCTCTTTGTTCTGCACATGTGGAAAAATAGAAGATTATCAAAAAAAAATTGAAAAATATGAGTGCACTAGATATTGAATTCCTTGATCCAACAAAAAAAAATTGAATTTTGATACATACAAAAAAAGTTGTTGTATATGGTCCACCTATGTTTGAATTGTAATTGGTTTGACTTCAAAACTTGATTAAGGAAAAAATATTCAATAAAACACTATGAAACCAATTGGAAGCACTAGATATCATAGTTACAAATCTAAATTCGAAAAGATTAGAATTTTATCCTTCATGGAAAAAAATTTATGTGTTATACGATGAGCGTCACTACTTAAAAATGGTGTTTACTGAAAAAACTAGTTTTCAAAGGAGATGGAAAAAGAAGTGCAATCTGATTCCAAAAATTTTGAAAAAAATATATTTAGAATCTACAGACAAAATTTCACAAATCACTAGTTTGCATCATCTTCAAATACCTCATGGATTAGCCGCTATAAGTGCTCAAAAGTGAAGATTTAGTTAGAAAAAATCAGTCCAGTGTCCAATTTGGCCAAAAATTGTAAACCAATATTGTGGGATCGCCCCGCTGTTTCACAAAAGAAGGCTAATCTAGCAAAGAAAGTGGATATAGTTGAAATAAAGAATGAAGTGAACAAGATCTAGAAAAAGAAAGAAGAAAGTGAAGTGAAGGATGAGTCCCTGGTGCAGATGTTTCCTCTAAAAACTATTTGAGTTGCTTTGGCTCAGGAGGAGTTTTAGCAAAAGATCCTTAATCCCCTACCAAAGTTGTGGTGTTGATGTTCTGAACACACTGCTACATGTGTAGACCAACATGGAAAATCTACTGATGGCATTTCTGGTATGAAACTTCCTGTTGCAAATATTTGTGGAGTGATTGAAGATGACTATGACTACACTGTTAGGGTTTACCATCTATTTGACCTAACATTAATCACTACAATCAATGCACTTTAGGTATTTGGAAAATGGTTTTATATGTGATTTTGCATATAAAAGGTCATTTTTAATCGAGCATTTGAAGAGAAAAGAGAAAAAAGAAGTAAATTGAAGAGATTTGAAGTTGTGTGAAAACCTACTGGAAGAATAATTCAAGGCATTTATCATCTCTTGTTAAAACCCTAGTTTTAGAAGTGGTTCACAATGTTTACCCTTCAATTAATTGATGTCTTGGAACAACCAAAACCTAAGTTCAAGAAACACCCCTTAAAATCCATGGAAACAGATCCGAAAGGTGCATTTTCGATAGTTATGTATGGTGTAATGCATACTGAGGACGTATGAATGTACATTCATGTGAAAATAGAAGAATTTGATCACTCAAAGAATTTTGGGTTAGTGAGCTCACTGGAGATGTTTTTGAGTTGAGACCATAATTTGAGAGCATGACAAAGAAGAAGTTGGATGTATGGAACAATTTTCCAAACTTCTGTTATGAGAATGCATGGGTTAAGTATGCACTAAGCTACATCCATGATAAGTTTATGTGGTTGGATATTCCACACTTAATAAATAAGCAAGCTATCAAGGTGATTATAGGTTTATGCTCTGAAGGACATGTTCTGGTGATGAAGGCCATGAAGAATGAGATGGTTATGAAGCTCACTAGAGAAAATTTGACAAGCACAGTGAAGGATATAAATGATCCAACAATTAAATATGTATCCATCATGATAGGTTACAATATTTACTACACCAACAGAGAAAAATTAGTGTCAACAACTACTATACATACTACTCACCAGATGGTGAAAGAGGGTTTGGACATAGATCAATGTGAGTTCCGAGACAACAATTGATGGAGAATCTTCAAAAGACAAAAGAGTCTTGATACCCATTCTGATATGGTACCCTTATCCTATATTTTTTATTTTACTTTCTCAAAGAACTACTTGGTGAAACTTGAATTTTGTATGGTTGGATGGTATTCCTGTTGCAATTCAAATTAGGGATCACTGAAGAAGGTTTGGAAGCATAGAAAATTAGAATAACATGCTATGGGGTTTCTTTAAGACCTTTCAAGAGAACATGCAAGAAAGAGAAAGGATTCATAGAAGTGTTGTTGAAACGTAAAAGAAGGATATAGCCTTTATGGTTACTAAAGATGAATGCATTATGGAAGCAATGGAACCCATAATAGTCTAGATTATGAAAATGGGTTATAAAGTGGAAGAAGTTGTAATCACAGGTCTTGTAGATCTTATGTTGAGAAAACCAAGATACCCTATTGTAGATAGGTTAACTTATGATGAGATATCTAGTGAAGTGCATCTAAAGCACAAAGAAAAGGAAATAAAGAAAAATGTAGAGAAAATGAAGGAAAATTTTGAAGAGATTATTGGTTATTCCAAGAGGACTACAAAGAAGATCAAAGCCCCATCTGTGGATCCACAGAGTAAAACAAGCACTAGAAGGTCCATTAGGACTTCTACTCCCTCTCTAGTTGTTTTGAAAGCCTCCAGAACAAAGTTTGTAGCTACTACCAAGAAGAAAGCTACATACAGTGTCCCTACAACACAACAAAAACCTCCGTAGAGAAGAAGAAAAGAGAAAGCTACAAGAGAGAGGTATGTAGGCTATGTTGGTGAAGAAGAAGAAGAAGGACCTGAGTTGGTTTGGAAAAGGAAGTCCAATATCTCTCAAGTAGAGACAAGTGAAAAGAGAACCAAAGTTGACATTGTTGATACAAAGAGTGAAGAAGTAGAGAGGTAGAAGAAGGCATTTTCCATTTAGAAGAGAGAAAATAAATCCAGTAAAGGACAAAAGTATCCTAAGGGAAAGAGCATCCCCTTCGGTAAGGGAGCACATCCCTCTAAAACTAGATAATTTGTTTAATGGTGCAAATTTTGGCCTGCTAGAAGAAACTGTATAGATTTATCCAGATGAAAACAATGAAAATAAGGCCACAATTGAAGAGGACATTGTAAAGTACATGGTTACATTCAATACCAGTCTAAGTGAAATTGAAAGTCAGCTTTCATATGACTTAAAAGGAGCCTTGAGCACAAGAAGACAAGAGGCATTCAATGAGGATGCAAAGATAAGGACTTTTGCTTTGGAGAAGATTGGATCTTCTCTCACTAATGAGGACAAGGCAAGATTGGCTCAGGTTTACAATAGGGAATTCAAAACAAAGAAAAGAGTCAGCACCTTGATGAGTAGGGATAAAGAAGACATAAAAAGGTTGAAGGATGAAACACTGCAAAATATTGCAGATCTAGCAAAGGAGTTTGGTATGTCTCTGGATAATGAGATTGAAATGCAACATGATGCATCTGCTCTAGAGATCAATGAACCTATTGATGAACAAGAACATGTGTTTGGACTTGAGGGTGATCAGGAAGCCATGATAATAGATAATTCCCCTCTGATGGCAAAGAGTATTTCTGAGGAAGATAAGAATGATGTTGCCCCAAAGAAGAAAGAAGCTCAAGAAGAAGAATATCCTCTCCCGAATGCACAAAACAATGCTAAGCAGAAGAAAGAATAAAAACAAGAGAACCTAAAGAACCTTGAGGCATAGAAGAATGAAAAATTGCCTCCTCTGAATGGTGAGAAAGTTGCAGAGTAAGAGAAGAGTGTAGAAGACTACTCAACAATAGTAGAGAGTACGAGAAGGAGAAAGAGAAAAAAGAAGAGAGAAGCACTCAAATAGTTGGTGAATCCTCCAAAGCTTCTGGGGATTCCTTGAAGAGTTTACTGGATATGCAGCTTCAATTCCAACTAGTGGTGTTTTCATAGTTGCTACAAATTCCTATGCAACAAGTACAGGTTGACATGGAAATTTTTCCAGCTACAAGAGTAGAAAGAAAAGATAATAGTGCAATACTGTTAGGTCAGAGACCTAGTAAGTGTGAGGCTTACTTTTTTTATTGGAATTTTGGTTGATACAGAGTAGATGCTGCAACAGAATCCAGTACCCAACTCTCTGAAAGAAGGTGAAGAGCTCCAATTGAAGTTTGAAAATTAGTTTGGAATAATTTCCTTTGATTAGAAGGAATGGGAGACAACAAAGAATGATCTAGAGCCACACCTTGCAAAGTTCAAGGTGTCCAATCAGGGAAATTTTCCCTCCACAAGATAAGTTGTACATTTTTGTTTCATATAGATAGCTTTTCAGATTGCAATGTATAGTATAGGAATGAAGTAGTAAGGGGGAGTTATTCCCATGTACATATAGATATATATCTTCAAAGGGGGAAAATAGTAGAAAGCTGAACAATTTGATATTAAGGGCTCCTTCGCCCTTGATGTCAAAGGGGGAGAGTATTGGAGAAGATTGGAAGTTTGAGTAGTGTTGCCATCAATGACAAAGGGGGAGATTGTTGGAAACCTGACTTGTTGGGAGAGATTGTTGGAAGTTTTTCATTGAAGTTTGTGTGATGGAAACTTAAGTTGAATGGAGAGGTTAATGGAGATTGATGAGCATATGATGTCATATGGTGTTGTCATTGATGGAAACCCATTATTGATGGTAATCCATGGTAAAGATGCAAAAGCATTGGTCCAATGAAGATCAGATGATTAGATAATTGCTTGTCTAGAATGTAATTCAAGTGTTCATAGAACCAGTCTTTTGGTGGACGCATTGCTCCACCATGAAGAATTTGGTTATGAGATTTTGAGGTAATGATGGTGTATTTTGGAAGACTCTAAATCCAAAGTTTCATGATCTGATGTCTTCCACAGTTTAAGATAATAGTGACAGAGTATCATTCTAGATATGCCAGTGTGACTGTGACAAAGTGTATGATTGGAATGCTCTGCATTCCACCATGGATTAACATTTTGATATGAAAATTTGCAAAAGTGTTTGAGGATGCCTATAGTATGTTTTCTCTAAGTGGCAAGTGTTTTGGTTGTTTGTGTGTCAAGTTGTGAGCGTTCATTCTATTATTACTTTACTAGTGGTGTCAACCTAAGTATTTTGGGTTGTGTGGAGATGAGTAGAGGTTGGAGTAGAATTATGGGAATAATTATAGGTCATTCCGACCTATCTTAGTGTGTTATATGCTTTGGTTCCCTTCACAAGATGTGTATAATTGAGTTTTGAGCCGACAAGATGAAGTATTGCACGATACATGTTTTGGGCCGACCTAATTGATGTTTTGGTTGATTACGGTATATGCAAGGTTAATTCCTTGTGTGAAGACATTGAGATGTGAGATAATTAAGTGTGTGTGAAAGATTTAGAGCAGAGAAGTGTGAATTATTGAGGTGAATAATAAAGTGTGTTAAGTCAGTATTCTGAGCTTTAGTGGAACTATATTTTCAACATAGGTTAGATGGATTGTTAGCAATTCATAATTGGCAGTGAGCCACCTTTTCTTTTGTCTCTTTCTATTTTGGGTAGTGATCCCTTCAAAAATGAGCCTTTCTTCTTTTGGACAATGAGTCCACCAATTGTATCAAACTTTGTAACCAGTTACAATATCTATATTGTGAGCTAATCCTCACTGTGGTTTTTCCCTTTTTGGGTTTTCCACATAAATCTAATGTTCTTGTGTTCTTTGATGTGATGCATGCTTTTTATGTTCCTTTCCATTATTGCAAGTTTAATGTGATGTATTGAATGCATGTTTAAGTTATTAAGAATATTGATTCACCCCCCTCTCAGTATTTCGGGTGTTCAATAGTAGTATGATTTTAATTAGAAAATTTTAACAAAATTAAAACAATTGATATACTTGATCAAAGTAAACATAATAGTATATAGATAAATATTATTTATTTTATATATAAGAAATTTTATTTTTGTATGTTAGATTATAATATTATGAGGGAGTTTATATCTAAATTAGAAGTTATCATTTGGTTAAACTATTACAAGTAAATGATCCAACCCATCAAAATTATTCAAGGGTCGAACAAAGATCAATCATACCAAAAAAATAAACTTTGATAAATGATATAATCCAAAAAAATTAATATTATCACTATTTAAATACAACTAATTTTCTAAAAGATAGACAAATTATTTAGGGGTCTAAAAGATAGGTTGGGCCCACTTGAAAAGATAACTCCAACTCCTACCATATAAAAGTGGAGTTGAGATCATTTCTCAAAGGGTCTCTTTGTGACAAAACATAGAAAAACATGATTACATACAAATGAGGTTTATTGTCCTTTCAAAGATCATTGAGTGTCACTTCATCATGCAATAAATCCCTATGCTTAACAATCTATTTATGTTACTTAATGCACAATGGGCTCTGAGGATAATTTTTCTTTTAAAATAAATGTTCCTTCCTCTCTCTCTCTCCTCTATATCTCCATATTTCTATCCCTACCTCTTCCTCTCTCTCTCCATCTCTCCCTATTAGAAACATAACATGAGCCTATTTATAATGGAGCTTGATTATCTTCTTGATTCAAAAAAAAAATTTGGTCCTGTTTGGATCCATGTAAGTGGATACATAGTTTATTTGAAGCTATCACTTCTCCATTTATACCTTTGTTGGAACATATTATAGTGCCCCCTAGAAGCCATATTTCACTAGGAAATGTGTATACAAAATATGTGGAATATTTTATCCATCTCCATCTTCATATCATCTATATCTCTATATTTCTCTCTATGTCTCTCCCACATATCTAACTCCTTACCTCTCCCCACATCTCTCTCTCTTCCCTCTCTATCTTTTTCACTTTATCTATCTCTTTATCTCTCCCTCTTTCTATCCCTATCTCTCCCTCTCTCACTATCGCTCTCTCTTTATATAACTCTCTAATTTTCCTTTATCCTCTCTATTTATCTCCCTCTCTCTCCATCTGTCTCTTATTTATATATCTCTCTCTCATCATACACAGTCCATATTTCTCCATCTCTCTCTCTCTCTCTCTCTCTCTCTCTCTCTCTCTCTCTCTCTCTCACACACTCACACACACACACACACACACACACACTAGTTTCTCCCTCCCTATCTCTATCTCTATCTCTCAATCTCTCTCCCTCTATTACTTTTCTTTATCTCTTTATCTTTACCCCTCTCCCTTTATCTTCCCATATATCTATATCTTCTTTCTTTCTCCCTCTATTCCCCCTATTTCTCTCTCCCTCTCTCCATCTCTATTTGTCTATAGCTACTTCTCTTTATTTATCTATCTCTCAACCTCTATCTCCCTCTTCCCATCTCTTTATATCTCCTTATATCTTTATCTCTCTACATTATATCTCATCATCTATATTTCTCTCTCCATATCTTCCTCTCCCTCTTCCTCTATATCTCTATCTCCCTCTCCCTCTTCCTTTATATATCTCTATCTCTTCATCTTTATCTCCATCTTCTTCTTCCTTTATATATTTCTATTCTTCATCAATATCTCCCTATCTCTCTCTATTTTTATCTCCCTCTAGGTCTATCTCTATCTCTCTATCTACTTGTCTCCCTCTTCCTCTCTTGATCTATCTTCATCTTTACCTCTATCTTCCTCTCTCCCCTTCTATCTCTAGACATGTCTCCCTCTCTCTATCTCTCCATCTCTCTCCCTCTCCCTCTTCCTAGACCTCCATATCTATATCTCTCCATATTTCTTCTTCCATCTCTCCCTCTATTTCTATCTCATTATTTCTACATCTCCCTACCCCTATAGCTCTCCCTCTCTCTCTATATCACTTTTGATATATATCTTTATATTTATATCTCTTCCTCTCTCATTCTCTCCCTTTCTCTATATTTATCTCTTCCATCTTTGTCTATCTCATGCTCCTCTCTCTTTTTATATCTCCCTCTCCTCCATATCCCTCTCCTTCTCCTTCTCCATCTCCATTTCCATCTCTATCTCTATCTCCCTCTACTTCATATCCCTCTCCCTCTCCTTCACCATCTCAATCTTTGTCTCTATCTCTATCTATCTCCTTACCCCTCTCTCTCTCTCTCTCTCATTCTTACCCCCTCTATCTCTCCCTAATGCAAACATAACATGAGCCTATTGGTAATGGATTTTGATTATCTTCATGATTCAATTTTTTTTTCCAATTGTGTTTTGATCCTTGTAAGTGGATGCATAGTTTATTTGAAGCTATCACTTCTCCATTGAGACCTTTGTTGCAAAAACAACGACATTTGCTAAATTACCTACCAATTGACCTCATATACTACACAAATATATGCAAAAAAATAGACCAGAATTTCCCTTAATTGACCTTCCACACGTCTTCGACGTACCCATTACACAACAAGATGTGATTGCTTTTTATTTTCAAATCTTTTATTAAAATAATATTTTACTCAGTCTAATTATATTTATATAAAATTAAAAGAAGTGAGATTAAAAGTCAAACCCAGAAAAAGCACTAGGCAAGAAAGCCTTCAGTAATTATGAAGAAACCTCTACAGGCAGCCCAAAGCTTAAATAACTCTATCATGGCACATTGGAGGAAGTTCAACTGAAATTATTCTAGAAACCTGTTTGGAATCAACCACGGTACATTCACAATCTCTTGAGAGGAGATGGGTGTGTTCTCATAAACTTATATATTTCTTTGTTTGCATTCGGATTTCACTCGAACAAAATCTCTGCTTCTTCAACCATATCCATCCATGAACAAAACTTCTATTTGTAATTTATAATTTAAAAGTAAAAATAAAAAACCATTTCTTGCCAGTTTGGTTATTCCACATTTGTTTTATAAGAGAATACTTTCTTCCTTTTTTTTCACCTGTTTGCTGCAAAGATGCACCATCAGATTACATATCATTTTCATTAATAATCAAACAGTCAATATATCAATTTTATATCTCATTCATATTCTATATTATTTCCACAAATTCACATGAAGTAGGTAGATAGTTTGATTTCTCCTTTAAAAAAGTTTGGTTGTTTCGCTACCAAATATCGTGTACTTTTTACGCTGCTGTCTTTACAGTGTACTAAAAACAGGAGAGAAGTTGTGGCAATTCTTTATCCTCAGGTCAAGTCAACTTCAAGATGATTATACATCTAACAACTAGTTTAGCTGAAATCATATTTATTGTTTGAACATGTTTTGTATTTGATCTCTTGTTTCTACCCCCATCGGTTAGATATACACTAGGTAGATCAAAATTATAAATTTTCTTTGCACTTGTTCAAATTGTGGATCTGGTTGTTGTATGCATATTAATTAGTTAGATATACTTTAGGTAAATCGTCATTATAATTTTTTTTGCACTTATTCAAATTGTGGATCTGGTTGTTGTATGCATATTAATTGATTAGAAGTAGAATATGATTTTCCAAATTGTGGATTTGGTTGTTGTATGCATATTAATTGATTAGAAGTTGAATATGATTTTACAAAGAGAGATCATAAGACTAGAAAAGTCTAGTGAAACAAATAAGAAGCAATATTAATAAATTAATAGCACAAAGACTACAACAAGGTAATAACAAGATGACATTTAAGTACAACAAAAACACACTTCTTGAAAGGAACAAGAAATAACTTACATAGAATCAAGGCAGCTTACAATTGAACCTCACTAGAGAGGATTGAAATTTCCCATTGGTTTCTTATATATAGATATTGTGGCCTCCAACCAACCTATTAGTACTAATATTCTTAAAAGTTGATCCAACCTCAAAAGAAACCATAGGATGAAAAATTCCACTCATCCTTTTCTCCATATCCCTTTTAGGAGAAGGCCCATTCGACAAGGGCTAGAGCTTGCAAGAGGGGATGCAACAGAGAAAACTTTAGTGGTGAATCTTCGCCAATTAGCGAATTCTAGGAATTAGCCAAGTCGAAATTGGCGAATTTCTCGCACCCAACAGGGTGTCCAATCGTCCGGATTTTATGAACTATAGGTCCAATGCATGTCCATTTGCTAATGCATTTTTTTATGAGGCATATTTAAGCAACAAATTCGCCATTGTCAAACTACGCATTTCAATTGGACCGACTAATATTTTTGCCTGGAATCCCGAAAGCATTTAATAAAACACCTACATATTCACCAATACTATTAAAACAACATTGTATCAAGACCCATTTCGCCAATTAAAATTTATAAATAGTTGCTTATGAGGACCTATTTCACCAATAACATTAAAAAATAATTACATTTGAGGACACATTTCTCCTTGAAAATTACAATGTATCATTGTATAAGCACACGAGATTCGCCCAATTTTTAATATACCATTTAAAAATCCCATGGATTTGCCAAATATGGAATCATGAATTGATATAAATACAATTGAAAGTGTCAATTATTCTTACACATTTTGTTCTACTTCTCAGGTTCTACTTCTCGATTCGGAAGTCAGCGAAAGCCAAAAATATAGACTTAAAGGTGAGTGATCATTTCTTCATAGTGTTATTAGTAATAATAATAAGTTTTCTTTATCTCTTTTAAATTCATAGTGTTAAAGATTATATTGAGTAGGGAACCTTAGAACCAAAGTCTAAAGTTTCAAAGTTTTTGAAACCTCCAACCTACAAACTAGAAAGATGACCAAGAAAGACTTGCAACTCAACAAAATGAACCATCATCCAAGTTGGGGAATCGGGAAGTTATGAAAATTTAGAACTCCGTGACAAGGTTATAAAACTCTGAGGACTAGCGACTAAGGTTAGGAAAAGCCAAAAAATTTATAATGTATTCCATGGTATTGAATTTGATATGTGAGTCTACATCATTTTTAAAGAACAACACTTATCACACTACTTATAAATTCCTATTGCATTGCCATTCACACAATCTTTGATAAATACCTAAAAGGAATATTATTAATCCATTCCTTGAACAAAAGCTAACAGCTCAACATCCATAACTTATAAGTTATAAGCTAACAGTTCAACATAAATAACTTATAAAGGCATCCACCCAACTTAAACAATAAAAGCTTAAACTACCAAATCAATTAAATTTCATACCGATTCTCTGCTTATTTTACAAGGTGGCAACTACCTTTTTATGATATGCAATGAATAGAAATCTGGGTTGCTTTTAACCAGAAAGCAAAGAAAGGTGTAGCTTTTAACTAGAAAGCTTTGAAAGGCCTGCCAATATCAAACTATAAACTACAACACAATGACTTGAATCACTTCAGAACTAATAATTTTCTTTAACTGAACTCAACCATTGCCATAAGCATTCATTCAAAGATAAACATTCGATAGCAATGCAATCTATTAAACATCCAAAACACCAACATAGATAACCATTGGCAAGATATTTAGAATAAAATAAATAAATTCATACACCACAACACAAAGATTATGTTTGCACGTACTTCACCATATGAGTTTCTATATCGAAAGATAACTATAAAACAAACATGAAATCATAAAATAGTTTTTTCTCTAATGAGAAAAATCCACATAGTAGACACCATAACTCAAAGATTACGCATGCATGAACTTCACCATTGTCTTTCTATATTGAAATAACAGCATGAACTTCACCATTGTCTTTCTATATTGAAATAACAGAAAAGCAATAAAAATAGCAGATTTTTTTTTGTCTTGATAACGGTTTCTTGAAGACAAGTAAACAACCATTTTAGAAATTAAAAAAAAAATTCTTTTAAGTATCAAGAGAGCCAAATTAAATAAAATAAATAAAAACTAAAAACTAAACAACGGTCACTCTCCCAGCATCGACTCCTTTGCTTTCAATTATTTTTGCCTCCTCCTTCAGTAACGCCTCTTATGACTTTACTCTTTGCCTGTATTCCCGATACTTGGTGACAAATGCGGTGTTGTTTTTGCTCCTTGGCATTGTAGTAATCTGTAACCTGGTTGTCCATTTGCCCAAAGCATTTTCAAACTCAACCAACATCTAAGATATTTTCTCTTCTCCAGATTTATAAGTCTTCAAGTGGATTTGCATTCTATAGAGTTTCGAGAAGGACTCCCATGTCACTGTAGCATGATTAGCTATTTCTTTATTGAATATCTCTCTAAACTTTAAAGAGATCTCTCTTATATCTAGAATCCTTTCATCAAACTCATTAGTAATTTTCACTCCTAGAATATTATGATCTTCTTTAATTTCCACCAACATTCCATAATATAGTTCAAGTCTGTTGTTAATTTCCTTCACCAGATTATCATACATATTCAATTTTCATTCCAATGAATCAGACCAGGAAGGGTCTAGCTCCTTAGGATTATTCACAATTTTCTCACCAATTAATATCTTCAAATCCATAGAGTTCAATTCTTTCATTTCCTGAGATAGGACATAGAGACTAGTTTAATCTTTTCTAACCTGTTGAAGTTCTATTACTAACTCCTCCCTCTTCTTAACAACTCGAGTGTAAAAGAGCACAGATTTATTCAGAAAGAAGATAGCCTCTTGAGATATTTTATCAATCCCCTCACAAGAAGCTCTAGAATAGTTCAAATTCTTTTTAATTTTCTCTATGGTGAGCACATCGATGCCCTCTACCTGTGAACTTAAGGCTTCATCAGATGTAGGAGGAGTGGCCATGGAAGAAATAAAGTTACTCAATGTGAGGACTTGAGATTGCAGTTTTATATTTTCTTTCCTCTATTCTTTCATTATTTTAATCAATACATTGACTGAATAATTGGCACCTTCCAATGTTGGAGGCCCCATATCAACATGTGTGACTTTGTAATCTGCCTCTATTATTTCATCTTCATTTAAACCCTTCACAAGGTCAACAATTTCTAACATTTGATTTCTGGAAGTAGCATCAGTCACCATCCTTGACATCTTCTTGGTTTTCTTAGGTTTTGAAGAGCTTTGAAGTAACTTTGAAACTGTATCCACTCCAACTGTCATTGTAGGAATATGCTTTCTCTTCTTCTCCACTGCTTTTTTCAGCCATCCTGGGGAGGCTACTACTAGACAAGAATCTTCATTTCCACTAATAGTTTCTTTAGGAGCACCAAGAGTGAAAGTTGGATTATCAGGCGGAGAAGAGGGGGAATTCATTCAAAGGAGGAAAGATATTATCTTCAGTTATTTGATTAAAGATAGCTTCAAAATCTATAGCCATAAGTTTTTCTTGATTGGTCATCATCTTAGGGGTAGGAGAAAGCACATTGTCTTGTTCACAAATGCTATTCAACTTGACTGCTTCTTCTGGCCCATCACCATCACCTCCTGACTGATAATTTTCACTAGAGGACCTAACAGAGGGTTTCCCTGATGATACACTTGCACCAGATGCTTGCATAGACCCTTGCTCATTCTTCTGTGATGACTTAGGCTCCTAAATAGGACCTGCAGCTTGCCGCCATTTCCCATCCAACCAGTCCTGGGTTCTTCTAAGCACTGGGGCAGCACACACCCTCATATCTGAAGTTTCACTTTGGCTCCAATCAACCCTAGGATGGGATTTATCAGACAATTTTTCATATGCAGGATCTATGATTGTTGAATCCTCAGCTACATTTTCAGGAATCTAAAATGGCAGACCAAAAGCCTGTATCTGGTTTAGTGTTAGCCTCATATAATCTCTTCTCAAAACTTCGTTCTCATTGACACAATCTTTCCAGAAATCTTCGATAGATGGCTAATGTCAATATAAGCTCCCTCCATAGATATTATGCTTCACAAAACCCTTACTGTCAAAATTAGCTCTCAGACAGATTCTGGAGGTTATATTCCTTGAGAATTCCTTCAACTCCCCTAGCCATTTGGTTTGTTTTGCACACAAATGAAGGGGTCTCCAATGGGAAGACATACCCTCATTTACCCATGTTCGTATACTTAATATTAACCATGGCCATTTGTTGAAAAACTTCCAAAAATATCAGTAAATCTTCAGGATACCAAGGTAATTTAAATGGGGCTTTCTCAAAACGCCCTATTCTCAGATAGGAAAACTTATCAAATTAGATATAAAAAACTCCCATATTTTGATACAAGAGAAATTGATTCAAGAGAAAGGCACATTTTTGGATTTCCATCTAGCTTCCTCACAACCTCCATTAAAAATGCATAATTAACACAACAAAAATCACCCATTCCAAATTGTTTAGTGAATTGAGGAAAGTGTTTATACACAGGCATATCAAAAGTTGGGGTTCCTTGCGGCTCCAACCCAGGCCAAAAGGACCTCTGACTACCTACAATGTGCGTCAGGAAAGAACACATACAAAAAGTAGCAGTCTTATGGAAATTAATTAATTTCTCATTCAAATGAAAGCAAATAACTTCACCCCAGTCAATGAAAATGTTCTCATCACAAACTATCAAGATAAACCGGAACATCCAATCCTCAAATAACTTGACCTGTGGATTCCCAACAACACGGTGCAATAAAGCAATAGCATTTGCAATTTCTCCCTTAAAATGCAATCTTTTGAGTTTACTCGACAGTTGCAACTTACCTTTCTTTTCATACTTCAACCAGGTTTTGGCCATGGAATTCTTACACCAGTCGTTATTCACTTTGAAAAATTCACCTACGACTACAACAGACATGTCTTCTATAGGTTCCCTTTCTGGAATCCCTAACGTGTGGGAAACAACTTTAGGAGAAATTTCTACAATTACAGTTTCGTCTACAGCTTTAATTTCTCATGTTTGCAGAATGTACCTTCTCGCACATGCACTTATCAGGTGCACACTCAAAACAGCTTTTGGAAACCCTCCAGCCTGAGTTATCCCACTTTCTAAGAGTTTTATATCCAACTTAGACTTGTCATCCCTCTCTAGACGCACCCAAAATTTGTCTAACTTAAAAGGTTCGAGCGTCATATCTCTTACGTCGACCCAACGTTCACTTTGCATGAGCACAAATTCGCAGAGAATGAATGTTTGCACATGAGATTCTAAGAAGTACTGGCCTTGGCAAAGAACGAGAATGCAGGCTAAAAGTCTAAGTAAAAAGAATGTTTGCACTTGAGAAGAACTAGCCTTGGCAAAGAACAAGAATGTAGGCTAAATGTCTAAGTACAACTTCGCCACCCACTTATGTCATTATTTTTGATAAGATGTGCTTTAAATGTGGCATTCAATTTCATACCTCGAAAAGATAGCCTTTAAATGTGCATGCTTTTGGAAATTCCTGAAAAGACAACTCAAGTTTATTCTGTACATAACATTCAATGAGATGTTAGACGATGGTGCCTTTGAAAGGCAAGATAAGTCCATCATGTCACGTGGTCGCTGAAACTTGGAACCTCAAAACCAAAGTCTAAATTTTTAATGTTTTTGAAACCTCCGACCTACTAACTAAATCCACACACCATAACTCAAAGGTTACGTATGCATGAACTTAAGCTACTCCACAAAGTGAACCAAGTTGGGGAATAGGGTAGTTATCAAAATTTAGAACTTCATGACAATGCGACATGTCACATGGTTTTAAAGCTCGGAGGCCTAGTGGCTAAGCTTGCTTTGCTCCCTTATTTTGAGTCTACAACCATACATCAAATGTTCATTGAACAGTTGTGTAATTTATGATATAAATAATAAACATGTATTTTAAAGTTTTTTTTATTTTTAACCATTAATGCACTCAAATTATCAAAGCCTTTATAAAATGAATTACAATGTCACATTAATAGCACAACCATTAATAGCATAGTAACACTTGATGTTGCAAAGGACTTAATAAAAGGAATTACAATGTAAAATTAATAGCACAACCATTTACTTTATTACAATTGAATTACAATTTCACATTATTACATAGTACAAATACAAATGTAAGTGCAAGCGCCAAGCTTCTGTTGGATCCTTGGTGAAAACGTAAATGTAATTAATACATGTGTATTGCTTTATGTTTTACTTTTAAATCTGCATGAAATTATTTATTTTTTGCTAGGTAAAACACTACTAGGGGCAGCACCCTGTATTGATTATCACAAAAGGATTACATGAGTTTCTGTTTTTCAAAAATCCACCCTAAAGGCCTTTTCTGTCAAGTGACCTTCCCTGATCAGCTAGCCCACCCAGATTTTCATGCATTACAGAATTCATTACAAAATTGGCCTGAATTTTAGTATAGGCACTCCAAGACTCGGGACTAACTCAATTACCCTATTACTGTTACTATTGCTATTCAACAACAAAAATTTGAAATCATACCCAACCAGGCTTTATCATTCATCATCATCCTCTTCATCATCATCATCCTCTAACTCTATGTGTTTCAGGTACGCCTTGCAATTTGCAATCACCAGGTAGTTTGCTCCAAATTTCTGGTGTGCTGGGCTTTTGGCCTTTTCCTCTAGGTCCTTGGGATCATTCGCAAGCCATTCTTCCCCTTCTCCAATGTCCCAATCATCATCATCACCAGCTACAATTTCCTTTTCCAAACCTTTTTCCTCTACGTATCTCATTGCCCCCCACACAGGAGATTGGTTGTCAACTTTGCTGCCCTTAGGAGAAAGAAAATGCTACGGTCCCTTTCAACCCACCATTTTTCAAATCCTTCCAGGTTGATGGCTCAAACCAAAGGAAACTTCATTACCTTTGTCCCTCTCATCCACATCATGTAGTAGTTCTGTGGCATGGGAATTTTCCTATTCTCATCCACATTATCTAGTGTCGCGTCAATGTCGCCTAGCCATGCATACATGAAGACCATTTGGGTCATTTTTTTGCTTATCTCTTTCGATACTCCCATATGCAAAAGGATTGCTAAGAACATTGCCAGAATCTTTGTATTTGCTCTGGCTCTATGATAAGCCTTTAGAAATTTTGGCCCAACCACCTGCTTGGTTGCCTAGAGAATGAGTGGATGGGTCAAATTCATCAACCCCTATCGTTGCTTATCGGTTATTTCTCCTCCGAAGGCCTGTTGTTGCTTTTCCGTGTCCAATGCAAGCGGTGTTTCCATTTTACTCCTCACCCACAACTCGCCTTTCTAGAATTTTCTACCACTATTTTGAATTTTGCAAATGCAATGTGATAAATGGCAACTTACTCCACCCTTACATGCAATTATTTCATAAATAGATAATACTAAATTTCTCAAAGGAAAAAAAATTGATGGCAACTTTCTTTTTTCATTTGAATTGCTTTATGTTTTACTTTTAAATTTGCATTCAATTATATCATAAATAGACAATAAATTATGGGCCACTAGTGCTGCTACCAGCCTGATTCGCGCAAACCAAAAAACCAACTTAGTCAATTCGTGTATCTAAAGCCTTAAATGTACAATTAAAAATTAAAAATTTTAATTTGATTGACGTCTGGCTACATGCAAATTGAACCTCAATCTGACAAGCTGTCAAAATCCTCAGACTCCAGTCAACACTACTAGTGCCACTCAAACAATATGAAATCATTACAAATCTTGTTTCATTAAAGCTATGAGTTGTCCAATCAATCGCTTCGGATGTTCAAAACTAAAAGATTGATAATTTCAATTAAATGAAATGTAATATGTCAAGGCATTGAAAAGAGAGAAATGAGCCTTGATCTCACCACATGTCCACATCTAACGGTTCTAGTGTTATTCTGAAGGTTTCAATTCACAAGTCTATTGCTTCAGAGTTTTACTTTCGGAATGCAACTATAGTCGTCCATCAAAAATTCATCGAATGGTCGTGGTTATATTGAGTTTCCTTTACATCCCTTGGGTAAAACGTTCTTAATTTTTTAAGCCTTGGTTGTACGTTCTTCCTAGGCGGTCCCTCTTTTAAAACAAACTTTTTTCACGTGCATATTTCTGCCACTTAAGTTCTTCTATCGCTCATCGCCAAATCCAACACATCGGGTTCATTACCACAATGATGAGCCTTGATCTCCCCCCGCGTGTTCGCATCTAACGATTCTAGTGTAATTTTGAGATTTCAATTCGCAAATCTACTGCTTGAGAGATATACTTTTGGAATGCAACTATATCCATCCATCGAAAATTCATCAAATGGTAGTGGTCCATACATTTGTCGCGTGGTCACTGAAACTTGGAACCTTAGAACCAAAGTCTGAATTTTTTAAGTTGTCAAAACTTCCAACCCACCGACTACATAGATGACCAAGAAAGACTTGCAACTAAGGTTAGGAAAAACACCAAAACCTTGACTTTGGTGAATTAAGATAGGAAAGGTGGCAAGGACGGTGCATTTATGAAGTGAAGATCGCAGGCAGATTTTAGCAAGTGGACATGACTGGAGGATCGATGGGTAATTAAAATCGGTATGTGTGGAGTTTGGAAAATTATTACCTCTCGGCCAGGCCTAGAATTTAAATGCCTGTCACTTTACGTTTTATGAAAAAATTTAACTGTCAAAAAAATACTTAATTTATATTTTTTATATAAAATATTTTTATATTAAAATATTATTGATTCTACTAATCATACATATTAAATAAATGTTGTTGAAACTTTTTTATAGTTTAATCCTTAAATTCATCTATCTAAAAACATAAATTATTTGTAAAAGGCAAATAAAATTTCAACATACTCGCTAATAAAACCAAATGTTGTATTATCTTGAAAAAAATCAAAGTTGAGAATCACTGTAAACAAAATGCTATAAAATAAATGCTATTGTTGTTGAATAAATCATAATAAATATATATTAATATAAAGTGAAATTAGAAAGAATTATTCCAATTCTAAACTAATTTATATTTTTATCATAAACATTATTACATATTTTAGATTTATCTTCATCCATCAACTACCAAAAATTATTCCAATTTTAAACTAATGCTATAAAATATACTTTAGATTTATGTTCATCCATCAACTACCAAAATAGTTGATTAGCCAGCACAGTTTCCATTTCAAACATATCAAATTATCCCTAATCCTAGTTGCCTGAAATCTACCCTTCCAACCATTGTTCGTGCCCCAAGGTGTTTTACAATTACAATGCAAATCCAAGCATAACCCCCAAAAAAAAAAATCACAAACAAGTCACAAGATTTAATACAATAATCTTTTTTCTTTTAAACTTGTACTACTCATAATCCTTCAATGAATTACCCTTCTCCAACGGCTCTATCTCTATTAACGGCTTCATCTTCTTCCTCGGATGCAAACCCTTCTTTTCACGCATCTTTTCTCTAGCGATGTCTTTGAGATTCTCTATGACCTCCTCAACCTCCATTAGCTCGACGCAAATTTTGAGTGCTTGCCACCCACGCTCCACACCTTCTCGCCACAGAGCTTTGGTGTGTCCTTTTGGCCACCTAATAAAGAGATGATTTAAATCCACAAGCTCCGAGCCTCCACCATCCATGCCTTCAACCTTAACAAGCCCCACTCTTGGTATCACTCATTCCAAAATGCATTCCATATCCTCTAAAAAATCTTTGTGAACCAGAGTTTTCATGACTTTCCTCACTACATCCACCAACTCTCCTAAGTCCAAACCCCAAGCCATGACCAACGTATAAATATCCATATTGGTCATGTATTTGTGCTTTAATTTTTCAAAGCCATTACCCAAAATAAATTGAACTGCTTGCACCACCTGCACATCCTTGAAGAGAAATAAACCTCACAGTCGCTTCACAGACGCTTTGCCAATGAAAGGGTCCAGCTTCCTCCGCGATGTCAATGTGAAACTGGCCTCTATTGTTTCTCTGGTTCACTAGCTTCTTGACAACCACCCACTGCCGACTGGCTACATGAGATGTGTGTCTTTAATACATCTCAATTTTCTAGCCATCTCCATTAATGCCGATTCTGAAACGTACATCCAATGCCGGCAAAAAACCTTCATAAATGCTTCACTTTTTATGGAAACTTTCATGCCTCCTTCACTTACTAAACAATGTTTAATTCGCCAATGTTTTTTTCTTAATCATTTGAAAACAGGTTTAATTTGCCAATGAATTTTATTTTTTAGTTTGAAAAAAAGTTTTAATTGTCAACAAAATTATTATTTTTGGTTTGAAAACAAGTTTAATTCACCAATCGAAATATTTTATTGGTTTGAAAATAGATTTTAATCGCTAATGGAAAAAATTTAGTGGTTTTAAAAAAATTGCATTTCGCCAAGATTTTCCATAGAATTTTAACGATTAGAAAAGATTAGCCAATGGACTTCTTTATTTTTTCACGAAAAATGAAAACATTCACCACTAAAATTAATATTTTTATCGGGAAGTATACAAGATTCGCCAAGATTTTACACCTTCACCCACTGGAGGTTTCTTAAAATTTTCCCTGGGATGCAAGTACTATCAATCTAAACTTCCTCCCTCCTAACCATGTTGCCATGAAGAGGATCCCTATAATTTTCCTTAGATATTCTTCTAGTAGAGTCATCCCTCATAGTAGTAGGAAGAGGCACAACAACACACTATGATGATCATGTGCGCTCAAATTATTTTTCTTTTCATTATAAAGAGATTGCTTGTTGACCATGCACCCAAAGGAGGAGTGGCTAGCTTTAAGAAAAAATGTATAGATAATTGTTAAGTCCTCATAAATAAAGTGTTGCACCTAATCCCAAATTTTGGAAGATAGGGTAATAGATGGAGGAAGAACCTTACTCACATATGTAAACACACAAAATCTTTTAAATGAAATTTTTTTGTAGAAATGGTCACCCAATCAAAAGAAATGAGTTAACCAACACCTTTTAGGATCTACTCCTCTCAATACTCCAATGGCAAGTTCAATTTCACCCAGACTAGAAATTCATTGAAGTATTCCTTTATATGATTGAAACTAGGAGCCCAACACTTAAGGAATAGCATGAAATTTCCTAGAAACCATGGACCACTTAACAATGTTCAAGGATAATCTTTATGACTTTAAAAAGAGATAAAAATGAATCATTGCTCCATCATGATTGGTGCAGGAGCACCATGTCAAATTCAAGCCTCCATGAGGAAATTTTGGTTTTTGGTTTAAGTTTAATATTTTTTTTCATGTAATAAGTTCCATTGTGACCATTCATAATAATTTTGAGGTCATTTGGGTTCATGGTGCAAATATTGCAAATTTTGTAAAAAGTTGTCAAGTTGAAAGTTGTAAAAATGTAAAAGAGGGGAAATTGAACGGTCATTTTGGAGTCCAAAGGGTGGTTAGTTGGTTTTGTGAGTTATTTTTGGTGTCTTGGTGTTTAAATAATCCTTGGTTGGTCGAGATGAGAGGAGGAGAGGTGTAATACTCGAAGATTTGAATGAAAAGACCCCATTTTCTGCACTTTTTCTCACACTTTTTTCTGTTCCAGGCCATGGTACTGCCATGTATGATTATATGTTCACTTCTAATTGATTTTACATGAAATTTATCTGAAGCTAATTTTGAATGCAATTTTTTTGACTAAATTTCATCAAGAATAGAGAAAGTTATGTTGATTTCTTTCTAAGCGGGTCAAAACCTGGACTAGGGTAAACAGTGAGCAAGAAAATTGTGTAACTTGAAATATATCCAATGAAAACTCATGAAAATTGGTTTTTAGGTCTGTTTTGACATAATCTTTGATTCTATGTAAGTTTCAGGACCTGACGATGATATTTTGGGCAAGTATCATGATGCCCTAGGTTGAAACAGTGTGTTCTTGTGCAAGAAGAGGTGGTTAGAGGTTAGGATTTGAAGAAATGCCCTTGGGAAAGAATGGCTAATGATTTGATGAGAATGTAAAGGTCCTAAATGAAGTGTTTGAAGCTTTTTTTTAGATTTTTGAGCCTTGGAGTTAAGAGATTCAATAAACCCCTATTGGTTGGAAGCCTAATTAGGCATTGACAAAGAGAGACAACAACGTTTTGGGTAAAACTTTTTATAGTAACCTATGCTACAATTTTGATATGTTGTAAAGATCAATAATGGGTATCCAACTATGTTTTATAGTCCTTATATCTATATTTTAATAAAATTTATACTTGAATGTTCCCTTCATGAGTATTACTAGGCTTAAGCCAGCATATGTGAAGAAATCAATAGGTTCGGCTCTCATGGCTTCTTAAATGGTTTGGTTGAGTTTTTTATGACATATTAACCCTTTGAAAGGTGTTTTATGTGTTGGGAAGGGTTTTTGTGCACTTGGTGTCATATTTGTGCCTTATGGCCTTAAGTAGCATGTGTCATTGAAAGGAGTTGTTGAGTGTATGAAAGGAAAGCATGTCATTTCAATGGATTCCATGGTTATGTAAGCTAAGTACATGGCTTTATTATGTTGAGAGAACCTTGTGAACCCCATGCTCTGCATCAGATGGTATCAGAGCTAGAAGACTCTGGGAAAGGAAAGTTGTGTTTTTGTGTGTGTTGTCTTTTTGCAGGTTGAGGAGATAACCTGGATGCCAAGAGACTAGGCCAAGGGAAAAGAGAGAGAAAGGCTTGAGGTGAGGTATCAAAGACAAGAGAAGAAAGGTGAAAGATACTTGCTTGGAAAAGAGAGAAGAATGGATGTGTTCAAGAGGTATTTGCAGGCTAAGGGTTCACTAAAGAGGAAACAAGAAAGGAAGAAAGAGGAAAAAGAAAAGGCAAGACAAAAGGAAATTGACCAAGAGATGAAAGAGTTGAGACAGGCTATGGAAAGAATGGAAGAGAGATGGAAGAATGTGATGTAGCAGTTGCAAAGTTGGTACTTATTAGTTAAGAGGAAGGTTACATGGCCTATTAGAAAGATTATTCAGAGGAGAAGACAAATGGGAGCAGTAAAACTAGATGTGAAGGAACCTTTGTTGATAAAGAAGGATGATGAACAAATCAAGCAAGCTAGGGTGATGATAGAAGAAGAAGAGAACGTAGAGGTTGCAACCACTTCAAGACATGAAGATGCCATGATAGCAAACATGAAGAGCAATCAGATTTTGGAGGGAAATGATGATAAAGAGAAGGTCAAGGATGATTGATCCTTGAGACTCAAGACTGGTTTAAAAGGTATGTTAGCATAGTGCTTGATTCATTGTTTTCAAAAGGAGATGTTGATCAGTTTTCTATGTTAGAAATTAGTTTTCATGATGAGGCAGCAAGTATAGGTACAAAATATTAGGTGGGAGAAGAGGAAAATAGAGGTGCAAAGATCATAGTTACATTGCAAAGGAAAAAGAATAAGGAAGACATCTATCATTTTCTTGTTGTGATGGAAATTTTGAGGAGGGAAAAACAAAATTTCAAGATGAAGAAGATTATTGCAGGTTCTCATGTATTTGCAGGTCCTCACTCAAGGGACTTGAGTTTCTTTTTGGTCGGGAGTATGGTGTAGGAGCACCATGTCAAGTTCAAGCCTCCATGAGGAAATTTTAGTTTTTGGTTTAAGTTTAATATTTTTTTTCATGTAATAAGGTCCATTGTGACCATTCATAATTTTTTTGAGGTCATTTGGGTTCATGGTGCAAATATTGCAAATTTTGTAAAAAGTTGTCAAGTTGAAAGTTGCAAAAATGCAAAAATGCAAATAGGGGAAGTTGAATGATCATTTTGGAGTCCAAAGGGTGGTTAGTCAATTTTGTGAGTTATTTTTTGTGTCTTGGTGTTTAAATAAGCCTTGTTTGGTCGAGGTAAGAGGAGGAGAGGTGTAATACTTGAAAATTTGAATGAAAAGACTCCATTTTCTGCACTTTTTCTCATGTTTTTGTTGTTCCAGGCCATGGTACAGCCCTGTATCATCATGTATTCACTTCTCATTGATTTTACATGATAGGTATCTAAATATACTTTTTAATTCAATTGGTTTGACTAAATTTCATCAAGTATAGAGAAATTTATGTTGATTTCTTTCCAGGCGGGTCAAAACCTGGACTAAGGTAAATAGTGAGCAAGAAAATTGTGTAACTTCAAATATATCTGGTGAAAACTCATGAAAATTGGTTTGTAGGTATTTTTTGACATAATATTTTATTCTATGTAAGTTTCAGGACCTGAAGATGAGATTTTTGGCAAGCATCATGATGCCCTAGGCTGAAACAATGTGTTCTTATGCAAGAAGAGGTGGTTAGAGGTTAGGGTTTGAAGAAATACCCTTGGGAAAGAATGGATAATGATTTGGTGAGAATTTATAGGTCCTAAATTATTTTTTTGAAGCTTTGGTTGAGAGGTTTGATCCTTGGATTTAAGATATTCAATAAACCCTTATTGATTGGAAGCCTAATTAGGCCATGACAAAGAGAGACAATAGTGTTTTGGGTAAAACTTTTCAAAGTATCCTATGCTAAAATTTTGATATGTTGTAAATCTCAATAATGGGTATCCAAATATGTTTTTACAATCCTTATATATATCTTTTCATAAAATTTATACTTGATTGTTCCCTTCATGAGTATTACTAGGCTTAAGCCAACATATGTGAAGAAATCAATAGGTTCTGGTCTCATGGATTCTTAAATGGTTTGGTTGAGTTTTTTATGAAATATTAACCCTTTGAAAGGTTTTTTAGGTGTTGGGTAGGGTGTTTGCACACTTGGTGTCATATTTGTGCTTATGGCCTTAAGTAGCATGTGTCATTGAAAGGAGTTGTTGAGTTTATGAAAGGAAAGTGTGCCATTTCAATGGAATCCATGGTTATGTAAGCTAAGTACATGGCTTTATTATGTTGAGAGAACCTTGTGAATCGCATGCTCTGCATCAATGATCATATCAAAGGGCCACAACAAAACCATTTTATTTTGGCCCAAATCTTGGAATCATCAATGTTTGACCTTGCCTCCAAAAACCCCCCAATGAGAGAGAACTCAAGGCTCAAGTAAAATATATCACTATTTGAATCTAGGATCTAAAGAGATAGAAGCAATAACATTCTCAAACAAGTATTGAGCCTACCCTCCAATAGAAAATAAATAAATTCACATTTGGTAGCCCCTTTGTACATGACTCCACCCCCTTTCTAGAAGCCAAGTGTGGAGCAATAGAGACCTCAACACCCAACACCACAAATATCTTACCTTTCATAGCCTCTAGGCCATCAAAAACAATTAATTATCCTACAAGGAAGGCATCCTACTAGGCAAGTGACCAAACTAATCACTAAGAGTATCCTGCTAGCTAGGTGATGATGTAGAAAGAGAAGCCTTCACTATCTCTAAAACTAGCATTGGTACTAGAAAACCATTTATATAGAGAGGAGAAGACTTGGGCATTGGGATAAAACTAGCAACAACATTTGGCCCTGCTAGTAAAGGCTTCAAGAGAGAGTTTGAAGGAACAACACATATCCCTTGATTCACACCTACATTAATAGAAAAACTAGATGCACGTTAGGTACAGTAGTGACAACTAAAGAGTAGGTTGAACAAGTCTCCTTAGATTACTCATAAGGATCACAATGATCTAATTACCTCATTGAATGAATCCTCCATGCTAATCATTGGATTTTTGACAACATAGACCCCATTAGGAAGATCTTACCTCATTGAATGAATCCTCCATGCTAATCATTGGATTTTTGACAACATAGACCCCATTAGGAACAAGATAAAGATAGAGGAGGAAGCCTTTCTATAATCCTTGTGATGATAGTCACCTTTCACTTGTAGCCACCTAATTTATTCACCTCCACATTCTTGTAGTGAAAGGGAGGCTACATTATTGAAGGTAATCATCACAACCTCAATTGGTTGTGAGATATATCTTTGTTGCAAGTAATCCTACAACTACTCAATAAACTCTTACCAACCTACAACTTGCACTAAGGTTGTTGTTGGAAACTTCAATCCAACACCGTGCCTAGCTTTTTTTTTGCAAGCAACAAGATAACACATATGCATACATACATTTACATATATATGGTTACAAGTACATGGAATTAATACAACACACAAACATAGTCTACATATGGGATTGACGTGGTTTTGTAAACACACATCAAGTCAGGGAATAAAACCTAAATCATATGCACACATTAATAAATCTAAGAGAGCCCCATTAAAATAAATACTTCTCTTAAATCAATACTAAAATAATTCTATACATTTGTCATTCCACTAGTAAACTTACACAAGCTTGTATTTTTTTGGTCCCAAGCACAAACAAAACCCCTTTTGTCTAGACATACTATCTCACACCTTTCTTTGTTATCTTCTCTTCTCTATATATGACCCTTACTCTTCTCATTCAACAAACTCTCTCATTCTCTATCCTACTCAAATTACTTTCCTCTATTTTGCAATATCCCCTATTTTTCCTTTCCATGCAACCCTTTGGTGGCTTTCACATGCCTATCGAACTCCTATTTTAACTCTTATTTTTTGCACTCAGCTCATGCTTCCTAGATTTGTCAACTTTATTAACCTTTTATTTTGGCCTCTCATTTTATTTTTCTAATGTGTGGCTTAATCTTCTCTCTCTTTTCAAATTATTTCCTTCTTTATTAGTTGATCTTGTTTATTAGCATATGGACAAATAAATTCAACTCTCCCTTTATTTTTCTCTTCTCTTATTTTTACAGTCGTCTCCTGCTATTTTCCCTAGCCTAAAAAAGAGACATCTAAAATTATAGTGTGATAGTTATCTCTATATGAAATTATTTTTCTCACCTTCCTACTCCTTCCACTTGTAGCTCCCTTCTCTATTCTCACTCCATCCACCTTTTTATTTTTCCCTAATCTCTCCTCTATGATCTCTTTCACTTTTTTTATTCATGTAGCTCCCTCAAATCTTCTCTTAATAACCAAAAATCCTCCCAAACCTAGTTTCTACACCAAAAATGGGGCCTCTTGAATGCAACACCAACCAAATATCCATTCAACTTTCAACTCTTATTGGAATTTTTCTCTTTATACCAAAATACCTATTTTTATTCAAGAAATGGCTCAAATAATTTAAATTTACCAAGAATTATGTGCTATCCTTCTGCTATGTGTAAATGTTATTACTATTTGATTTAGAAACTCCTAAAATTAAGTGGCAAGATTTAAATTTAAAATAAATATGGTAGGGAGTGGTGGTTTCTCGTTAATACTTTGAAATACCCTTGCATCAAAATCCTAGGGTTATTAAAATTGTTAGCCCCTACTCATTATAAGAAATAGACAAATTTAGCTCATCAACCATGTTTCTTGTAGCTAAACTCCTACACCTTTCTTCCATTTCTTCATTTTTAATACAAGTCACTTCCTTTATTTTTTTTTCCACCCAATATGCTACCAAATCTCAATTATATACCTAGTATACCTACTTTCCCTCACTAGCACAAACTTCTTAGCCTTCCTTACAAAATCAAATTTCCTAGTTGGTATAAATGGGATAAATAAAGTGTCATAAATAACTCCACATTCAATCAAAAGATGAAATTTCTCTTCTTCCTTGTCTATTTTTCTTCACTCTTATTCTACTATTCTCTTATATGATTTCCCAATATTTTATTAAGTTTTCTTCCTTTAGTCTAAACTCCTCTTGCATGATGGATTCAAACCATTCATTGAATAACCTTTCTTCTTATTGATCTCGATGCACCTTCTCTTTAACCATGTTCTTGGTATCCATTGGATACAATTCTCTTTCCTACACTAGAATAAAAATATCATATATGGCCACCTTTTATTGTCTTTTGTGCTTCTTTCAAAAATGTCTTCCCATATTCTTCAATGAGCTTAGCATTCTCAATATCACTTACATCCTATTGTACCAAATTGAGCATACATAGCCCAATTTTTTCTCTTTAATAATTGACATCTTCTTCCCTTTTTTCACAATTGGTTGTACTACATCCATTAGAAATTCCTTTCCCCTTAGAGGATAAAACAAATGCTACATATTTACTCTCCACACTAGCAATAATAAACATTTATTTTACCTCCTCTTCCATGCTTGAAAGTTCCTTACATTTTCCATACTTTTCTTACACTTGTAACACTTCTCTACTATCATCAAATGTTGTCACTACTTACAACACTACAATCTCTATTGTCAACATGTTCTTCTACATAATCAATTTCCTTTGTTGTAGGTACTTGTAGCATCTCCTACAAAACTCTCATTTTGTGCTCTTCCATGATGTCTACCAATAGCATCTCTCTTCCTCCTTTAATGCCACCATCAACATCTCTATATTGTGTTCTACTACTCTAACTTGCTACATCTCTAGAATTGCATCAACATCACTTGTAGCTTCACATCTACACCTTTCCTCTACTACACCTACTTGTATCATCCTCTACACAAAATTTTCTAAGTTCTCTTTTTTCGTTCTCACTAGAAGAAACTCCTATACACCATTATCCTTACAACCTTACTTTATTGTTATTACTTATGGGTAATCCCACAATAATGAGTCCCACTTTTTTGGCTAAAGTAGGACATTGAAAGATCAACATTTTTAACTAAATCTTCACTTTTTGAGACCTATAACAGTTAAACCATTAAGAATTTGAAGATGATGTGAACTAGTGATTTGTGACGATTTGTGTGTAGATTCTAAATATTTTTATTTTTATTTTTTTTAAATAAATTGTGATTTTTTTTATTTAACTTTTATAGTAAACAACATTTTAAAAAGTAACGTTTATATCATAACACAACTTTTTTTAGAAAGGATAAAATTATAATTTTTAAAATATAGATTTTTAACATCAATATCTAGTAAATGGATATTTTTTCATAATTTTTTGTTATATGTATATTTTTTGAATTAATTTTTGAAGTCAGGGTAATTATAATTTAGACATAGGCGTATGTCATAACACATATATTTTTTTATTTAAGGGGTAAATGTTGTTGATTCGAAGCTATGAACCAATGAGGTCGCAAACTAGAGACCTCATCCCCAATATAACCACTCAACAATACCACCCCAACGAGGTTTGAACCTTGGTGGCATGAACAACAACACCACCTTTAAACCATCACACCATGCCAATATCGGCAAATAAATATAGCAATGAAACATATTCCTAATCATAACACATAACTTGTTTTGTATATATCAAAAAAAAAATTGGTGAAACAAGGACAACAATACCTAGTACAAAGATATTTATTTTTTTAGTATTTTACTATTTTTCCACATGTGTATCAAACAAAGAACTTGATGTTCGTTGAAAAACCTACATTTAGTAAAATTTAAAAAAGAGTAGATAATAAAATAGAAATATATTAAAATTAACTTGTTGGAAAGCTCATTTTGAGGAGTACGATCTTGCAAATTATCTTGTCAAGTTAATTACATTTGAAGGTCCAACCTGAGGTTTGAAACTAGAAATTTTGAGGAAATTTTGAAGTAGACACTGAAAGTGTCTTGCTAAGGCCCTTCGTTCGAAGGTCCTTCAAACAAAGATACCTTTGTTCAAAAATACCTTGAACAAAGGTATTTTGGGCCAACCAAAATAATATTAATTATTCGTGGAAAAGGACCTTCGAACAAAGGTCTACCAATAAAATAATATTAAAAATTTAGCAATCGAAGGCTATTTTTAGCCAGATTTTTACAATTAATTTATTTTCAAATTATATATATAAGGTCATTTTTTGTGTTTTCGATATAAAAATAAAAGAAAATTTCACTTTTTTATATTTTTGCAAGTGCTTTACATTTGGAACGCGGAATTGGCAAAGGATTTATTGAGATCATATTTTACAAACAAGGAGATGGGAAATAAAAGGATAAGGAAAAATAAAATTACAAAATCATATCCAACAAAAAAGGAACAAAATTATGTGAAGAAAGGATGTGAAGATATTATGATCAAAATAAAGGTATATATTTTGTAACTCATGTAGTTTTTTTCAATTAAATCATCTTCTAGATAATATTAGGATCAATAAGATCGAATTAGTTTCAATTGAAGTAATTTTTTCAATTCAAGTATGTTTTATATTCATTCATTTTTATAATGGATCCCATTACCATTCCTAAGTCCTCTACTAAAATCACTATGTTCCCTACCACTATAACTAATACCCTAAACCCTATAAATTATTTACCCTAGAAACCCTAAATCCTAAATGTCATAAGCCCTAAATCCTAAACCCTAAACCTTGAACACTAAATAATATTAAGCTAAATCCACGATTAGATATCTTGGCCAAATTCTCTCCCACTAAATTAACTAATCATTCCTTTCTACTAGTTTTGTATCTTACTTGCCTTGAATCTATAATAAACCCTATCCTATCCTCCCCCAATGGACCCCCTTTGTGAGATCTTTATATAACTACCTAAAAACTAGATAATTATGTCCAAAAAATATGATGAAAGATCTTAGATATATATCTTATTGGTCCCACCCTTGAAAAATCCTAGACACAGGTTCCCAATTAGAATCTAACCAATATCATCCTTCTAAGTCTATTCCATTTAGACAAGGTCTCATAAATATCATCATTCATATATATTTAAATTCTTATGGACACTATATTCAATCTATAAATAAGCTTCAATTAAATACTTAAATTCCTTCCATAAATTCCTTATATATATTCACTTATTTTTGTTGTGGATCCCATTACCATTCCTAACTTGCCTCTAATAAAACCAAGTTATGTTCACGTACTCCTATAACTAATAGAAGGTTCCTAAACACTAAAACTTGCTTACCCTAGAAACATTAGTCCTAAACCCTAAATATTATTGAGTTAAATCTACATGTATGACTATGTCTTGGCTAAATTCTCTCTGACTAAATTAAGTAATCATTCCTTTCTACTAGCTTTGTACCTTACCCTTGGTTCATACTATACTCCTTAAATATTATGCTTTCCATGGGCCCTAAATATCTAGATCTCATTTATATCTAGATCCCATATTAAAAAAGTAAGGATTTTACAAGTCTTAAATTTCTATAACTTAGTCCTTTTGAAACCTTCTCATACCTCTAAATTATTAGAACTTTCAAACCCTTTACCTACTTGATGTATATATATCCAATGAATGAGATACTCCATCTATATCATTTCATTTTAATTTAACCTTTAAATATGTTTCATTAAAATGTTGATTAAAACCTTTTTGAACATACCCACCTTGCATCTATGATAAACCCTAACCTATCCTACCCTACCCCAATGGATCCCCTTGTGAGATATTTATATATACATACCTAAACACTAGATCTCATTGGTCCCATCCTCAAAAAATCATAGAGACATGTATAACTATCCTCGAAATATCCCTAGTCCTAAAACCTAAGCCCTAAACCCTAAATATTTTTTATTTAAATATACATGTATGACTATGTCTTGGCCAAATTCTCTCTGACTAAATTTAAAACTAATCATTTATTTTTACTAGCTTGTACCTTACCCTTGGTTTAGGCTATACTAATTAAATCTTATGGTTTTTGAAGATGGGAAAGATGAGTAAGAAGGTAAATGATAGAAATAGATGAAAATGCATAAATGAAAACACAAATAAGATTATACCTTCATTGCCCCTTCCTCTTCATGGATTGAGCTCACAAGATGCACCCTTGTCTTGTAGATTTTCTCCAATGATTGAAGGGATGTGGTTGCTCAATATTTTAGCATGGTGATGGTAGGATGGAGATGGATTTGATGGAGATTTGAGTGCAACATATGGATATGGAGAATGTGTTATGAGAAATGAGAGCCAAGGCCTCATTATATAGAATTTTGGTGAGAGGAATCAATGGCTAATGGAGGGTTGAGATTGATTGAGAAGGTGAGGTTTGGATCAAGGATGAGTATTGATTCTTATACTTATGAGAATTAAAATTGAAACCTACGCATTAAATTTCTAATATCATTTTAACAAATCCAGTTTATTTCATAAACTAAATATACTTTAATTTTATTGTCATCATAGTTTGTAAATCTTGTCTCATAGATTCCTTATTATTGTACTTTTCCAATCATGGATTCTCCTTTCTTTCCTCAACCTGCATGACATTCTTGACATATGCTTTTTCTTTGAAAATTTTCTCCTATATTCTTGAAATCGAAATATAGAGCTTTATTCATGCCTAGGTGATTTCCATTACTTCTTCCCTAATACATCAATCATGTTGATGTTATCTTTGATATTGTCTTTTGAATATGAACATCATTGTGATTCTTGAGCCCACTCCATTTGTGAAACCATGGTATATTTGTGACCTATGTATATATATTTTTTTTTTCTTTTCTAGCTTTTCTCACTATTTCATTTAAGTCACTAGTGATCTCTTATATAATAACATCAATGGTGTGGTAGGATATTTTTCATATAGAATTTATGTATTTGTAGGGGCAACTTACAATTTTGAATGCATCTATAATAAAGCATACTTGACCCTATATGTACCATATCTTCCTTTAGAATTCAAACTATAATCCATAAAATATAACTGCATATGCTTGATTTTACTCTTTGATGACATTGTGTCATTGTACTATCATGTTATACCTCTCATCTTATGCTTAAATAAGCCTGCACCATGTCAAAATATGTTGTGCCTATATTTGGTTGGCATCATTATTACCTCATCTATGTTGGATGTATTTTTTCATCTACATATACCATACTAGAAACATATTAAAATAATTCAATTAATTAATTTGTACTAAACTTGATCTATAATAGGATCTTTTAGAAATGTAGATTCATTTTCCACACATCTCAAAGTTTTTTTATCCAAAGTCCGTGAGGGCAATCAATACATGCTCAATGGCCCGTATTGTGATATCAACATAGCAATAATTAATCATTTGACATGGCGGTTCTTGTAAAATCACCTTATAACTCTAGTGTTCTTTTTGGAGATCAAAGAAAAAATGCATTGTATAGACACATACCTGATTAGGTACGTGAATAGTCATTAGCATATAATCAATCATATGTGATGAAATTACTAAGAGAATTTTTATGACTCGTGAGGTATCCATATACATGTTTTTAGGTGTAACTTCATTAGAAGTGGCTAAATGATTTATGATATTGATATAATCCTACTTCATTCAAGGAAGAGACATAAAAGGTTAAATTATATATCATATCAAATTAGATATATTTACATCTTAATGATTTCACTTAAATATATGTCTAAGAATATATTTTTTGGTATGCAATTTCTTTCTATAATTATTGGGTGTAAATCACTTATGTATAATGGGTGGCTATTACCCTAATACACTGTCTGGGGAGTAAGCTTGGAAAGGATAACTCACCTATTTTTTTTTATGGATAATTAATATATGTAGCAGCATGACTATTTTTTCCTTGAAAGAAACATGAAAAACTATTCACACTTATATTCATGTAAATCTCATATATTCTCCTTGCTAATGATCTTAAAATTATCTTAAGTCAAATTGACTATATTAGATAGATTTATGAGGAATACTATATGCTCATTGACAATGCATATTAAAAATATTTTTCCCACACCAAGAATCAACTTTATTTTGTTACTGACTATGGTGGTGATTCCATTTATATAAAATTTACCATAGACTGTCTTCAAAATAAATGGTGTAGGTGCTCTTACACAGATGGTGTAATACTTGAAAAAAAAATATCTTTTATGGTTTTTTAATCAAAACCTGGAATACAAAAGTAGCTCATGAAGATTCAATGTCACTTTAAATATTTATGGAAGAGTTTCAATTGGATACTTGTAAAAGTACCACCTTACAATATGATAATTGAAGTTATTTTATTCTTACCAAAGAATCTCATTTCCAAAGAGAAAAAAATTGAAGATAATGGGAACCTCACTCAAGTGAAAGTATTTGATCATAAAATTTATCTCCAATTCTATTCAAGTGAAAGTATTACATCATAAAATTTCTCTTTGGATCTATTCAAGTGAAAGTATTCCATCATAAAAGTTTTCTCCAATTCTATTCAAGTGAAAGTATGTTATGACCAAGAAGAAATAGATTGGAATATCAACCATCACATTAGAAAAAACTTTGTACAATGATTGGCTGTAAGGTGATAAAATTTAGGGGGAGTGTGCATGTCTATGACACCACATAGTGGCTAAAGCCTAGATGTAAGATCTAATAGGAATAACATAATAAATTTAGGAATTATATGCTCCAAATTCAATTCAATGCTTAGACATAGGTGATTCCATTGAGGGGTAGTGTACATGTCAATGACATCACCTAATGGCTAAATCCTATTTGTAAGTCCTTTAGGCATAAGCAAGTCCTAATCTAGACAAAACATAATACCTCTATGAATTAGTAAGTCCTTTGGGCATAGTTAAGTCCCAAAAAACATAAGAAATTCCTAATAGGAAAACATAAGACCTCTAGGCATTAGTAAGTCTTTTAGGCATAATATAATTCCTCTGGGCATATTGTAAAATTCTTCTTTGTAAATCTTTCACTTGTAAAATTAGTCTATTATATAAGTCCTACAGGAACTATGTAATGAATCTGGGGCGAGGCTAATTTGAGGAGACCCGGGCTCCAATATAATTTTTTATAAGACCTCATAGCATCTTTTTTAAAATACTAGGATTATAAATTATGACAAGATGACCTTCATGTAGTCCAAAATACATGGTTTTCACTTGGCATATATATTTGTGTCCCTATTTATATCATTATTAAAGAAGACCTACATTAAAGGGGTACTTCATTTTTTCTTTTATGAAAATTGACATGTGATGCCCCCTATTAACATTAAGGGGGAGTGTTAGAACATAATATTATTAAGGTTCATACCCTTATAACATTTATATATTGTTCTAATATAAGCTTACAAAACCTTATAAGTTTATTCCTATTAAGAAGATCTCATTTGAAATAATATAGTTTAATAATATTAGATTATTAATTATTTATGAATGATGGTTATTGAATAGGTGTGACTAATACCCCTTTAGTTATTATGTCACCATTTCTCCTATATTTAAGGAGGTTCCTTCTCATTTGAGAGTGGAGGATTTTGGAGATTTATAGTGAATTGTATCAATATGTACATGAGGTATTATTGGCCATGCAGAAGTCTGTAGAGTGTCCTCATGTTCAGTCTATGTTAGGGTAGACCATTTTTGTAAGTTTTTTAATAAAATTATGCTTTATGGGGGGTTTTTAATTTGAAAGGGTTTTCCCCATGTATATCTTGTATAATGTGTAAAATCTATGCTTGTATGATTCTCATTTTATTCTATTTTATATTTTGGTTATAATGATTAGAATCCTAAGATCCTAATTTCTAACAAAGGTTAATTTCACCTATCCTAACACCTGCTTTACAAATAGATCCTCACACATATGGTAAACCCCCACAATATTGTGTATCACAATTAAACAACAATAAGTGTTGAAGAGAAACACCCAACAAAACTCAACCAAAGGAAATATCTACAATATCCTCACCAAAAGACTCATCTTCACCTTGAGAAAAAAATAATGATTTCACCATCAACATCACCAATTACATCTTGTTCAACAACTCCATTGAAAGATAACATAAAATTCTAATAATGAAAATAACACATCCATAGCTTGTACTTCCCTCCAACTTTATTTTTTAGAATGGGCTAAATTATATGGTAAAGGATTTAATTTACTAATAGGTAATGGATATCATGGACAAGCTCTAGGATGATATGAACAAGACATCAAAAAACCCATCCAACTCACAACTCAAACCACTAACACTAGACTTGGATACCACATGAATGACATTAAATTTGATTACTACATGATTACAACACACCATCTACCAATTATTCACCTTGAACTTATTGATACCCATTCTAAAGTACTCATGGCCCATCTGAACCTATTTAGTAGTGACAAAGACCTAGAAGCATTCCTAGGTGTACATTCCCTAACACCATAATACCAAAGAAAACCAACATGCTTATTCAATTCCCACACACATTTCGAAGGGAGTGTTCTACAAACACTACCAAAATCCTTAGAGCTAGACTTACCCACTAACCCCTTTACAAAATATTATATAACTATAGCTTTATGTGACACTACCAACATCTACATGGACCCAAAAATGCCAAAAGGATCCTAAAAATTGGCAAGTGTTGCTTAATCAAGTCCATGAATTTTTATGTGTTTGCATGGAATTTTAAAGACATGTCTATTTAATTGATTCAAATTCCATCATCCACACGATAGTCCTCACACTAAACACAAACTTAAAAGTTAGGTTTATCCATGCTATTGATTATTCACCATAAGTTTCCAACATTGTCCCTATAGAAAAACTAGATAAATGTATTTGAATTTACACAAACTTTCATTCAACTTAAACAAATCTTCAACCAAATACGACTTTCTTTTACCAAACATACACATGATTGTTTACTCTACAACAAGAAATGAACTACTTTCATTCATGAAAAGATTTTCTAGATACAATCAAACTCTCAACAACCCTTAGGACCATCATTAAATTTCCTTCATTGCACCATGGGGCATATTTTTCTATGTGCCCTTTGGTTTTAAAAATGTAGGCTACACATATAGCAACATGATATGATGCTTATCTTTCATGATCTAATGTACTCCATTTTAGAAGACCACATCAATGACATTCTCATGAAATATCACACTTGAGATGTGCACTTGCAAAACTTATGAAATATCTTTGAGCGAATGAGACAATACATGAGAGTCAGTGCTAAGAAATGTGTTTTTGTAGTAGACATGGAAAAAATGTTAGGTTTTATCATTCTCATAGAGGAATTGAAGTATATACCAAGAAAATTGATGTAATCATAAACATGCCCCTTCCCAAGAACATTTCACAAATAGAAGCCTCCAAGTGTGTTTTCAAGTTATTAATCACTTTATCTCACAATTAGTTATTCCCTTTACATGTATCCTTCACAATGACATTAATTTTGAGTGGAATGAAGATTGTAAACAAGATTTTGAAGCCTTAAAACACTACTTATCTAATATTCATGTTTTTGTGCTAGTAACTCATGGATGACCACTCTTGTTGTACATATTTGTCATTGACAATGCAATTGGAGCTTTCCTTGCACAACATGATGATGGAAGAAAAGAAATTACAATTTACTACATTTCACGTACCCTTATAGATTACAAAAAATACTATAGGGTCATCAATAAATAATGCCTAGTTGTCTACCTGGCCCAAAAGTAACACCACTACATGTTACATACAAAAAATCATGTCATCATAAAGTGACCCTCTCAAGTATTCATTATCCAAAACTCACTTATCAAGACTCGCATATTTTGACCACTTTGTTGCACAAAAATATAAGGACAAGAAATCATGGACCAACTTGCAAAAGCCCCAGCCTCCATTTATTTAAACCCACCTAATAGATTTCCTAACATGAGTATATATTCATAGCAAACCAAATCAATGAATGGGACATGTTATTTGATGGATTGCAATGCAAGATAGGTTCTAACACAAGATTAATCCTTGATAGACCATTATGAAAGCCAATCCCACTATCTTTTTTATTAAATTTTCCAGTTACCAAGTCATTACTATTGAGTATGAATCCTTGATATCTAGATTGAAAGTAGCACAATCTCTTGGAGTGGAACATCTTAAGATACATGGTGACTTATAGCTAGATGACCATAAATCATAGGTACTTACCAAGCTAAGTATGATACTCTTAGTGATTATCAACATTTATCCTTATCCATCTTTAAAAAATTATGTCTAATTCAATTGACACAATCTTGTGTAAAAACAATAAATCCTTTGATGTCATGGTCGGTGCCACTTTGCTAATGCCATTTTTAGACTAAAATAGGGACCTCACTTTATTAATGTATAATATCATCCATCTTGTGATCACAAATCACTTAAAGCTAGACATAACTCGTAAAAAAATCTCTAATAATGAGTGGTATGCAGATATATATGCTCACTTAGACATAAAGACCTTAGCAACATATATAACCAAGACATGCACATATGTATTTGTTGTTGGTGTAAATAGCGACTTTATCAAATTAGTTAGCTTTGGCATACTTAGAGAGAGTCCTATTCACATTGCTTAAGTCTCCACTTAGGGACTTCTATGGTTTTGTCTCACCTCATGTGGTTGAGACAAGTGTACTCACTTTGTCAGACACCTCTTGCATGGTCACTTTCTACTAGTCATTGTTTCTTACTTGCCTACCATCACTACCTTGTCTATATGCAAGGCTCCTATGTACATTCAAATAAACTCTTTTATCATCTCTTGATAATATCAGTTAGGCTTATTTGTATGCATGTATTTTGTGGAAGTTTCTGGTTTTTGCTTTATGATCTTGGAAATCATAACATAATATCAGAGCCATGCAAGCAAAACTCTTCCCAAAATCTTGCATCTAGCCCAGTATAAGGTTCAATGCAATTTGATCTGCATGTAAAACTGATCTCTATTTACATGTGATGTCAAAAAAAAAATTGACATCATTAGGATTGACGGTTTTATTCTTGGTTTTCTTGCAGGGATTGTTTTCTCAGTATTTTGGCATTCATTTGCAAATTCTTATCAATTTTGAGGAATCAACTAGCAATTTGAGCAATCCTTGGCAATCGATCAACAATTTTCTCTAGTTTTGGTAAAAAATTGTCCTCGATTTGCTCGTTTACTAGCTCGACCTGCTAATATATGGCACTGATTTTCCCATTTTTGGCATCGATCTGCTCTCATTCAATATCGACCTACATTTTCCATGTGTAGACAAGTTCTCTTTTCATAGTCAATCGTGTTTACAAGGCTTTCAAGGAGGTAAGACAACATTCAATGTCGCCATTGATGGAGTCTCTTGGCTGATTGATTTCCTACGTATGATGTGAAAATTGGCACGTAGAGATCGAGCTAGGCAAGTAGCCAAAGGTGGATGGGTGAGGTGGGATATAAATCCCACCACTACTGGCATGCCGGGCACCTAGGCAATCATTGCCTTCCTCCTCTCCAACATCCATGTCTCAACTCACTGTAATTCAAGCAATCATCACAAGTATTGTGTGCCAGGCGTGATTAGCTCTCTACTCCACATGCAACCCCACAACATCTATCAGTTCACGTCTAACCCAGACTCGTGCTTCCCTCCACACGTGGTCAACTCGGGCTTGATAAGGAGCGCCCTCCATTTGAGCACCGCCAACCAGCACCCTGCACGGTCTATGATCCACTCAGCTCAATCGACCTCAGCCTTGGAAGTTATGAGATCGACCAGTTTGAAGATTCATGCATCATCATTAGCTGCATTGGATTGGACACATTATGAGATTGAGTGTTTATGATACCTAATTCTCTATTTTATCTCTTCTGTAATGGATTGGACACATTCTAAGATTGAGTGTTAAAGATACCTAATTCTCTATTTTATCTCTTCTGTAATGGAAAGCATACTCATCACCGGGTCGCTCCTGATGTTGTCGCATAAAGACAAGGAGATCATTGATGCATTTGAGGATGCTGGCATTTCTCCCTTTGATAGAGGTCATCCATGAGGCTGCGACCATGACCCCTCTAAGGGTGGGGTCTTATGGAGGGGGGCTTTCTAAAAAATTTCAGTGGGTGCTGCTAAGATTTTTTAGGATTATTTTAAAGTGGGTGATCCTATAAATTTTGTAGCATAGTTTAAGTTTAAAAGTTTAAACTCTTATATTTATGGAAGTTGGTGGTCTATTGAATTTTATTATTTTGCATATTTGAATCAGCAATGTAAATAAATATAAAATAATAAAAAAATTAATTGATGAAAATTTTAAAACTCCATATGATTGACAGGTGGAAGGAAAAAGCCTAAGCTGGTGGGGCAATTTCTAGCTCCAACCCATTTGCACCTGCTTAAATTTTTTAGCTAAAAAGTAGGGGTTGCTATTGTTGAGGAAAAAATTCTAATTAATCCTATAGCAATTTTTTTTGCTTCATGGGACCCCTTGCTCCTTCAAAATAGATCTTGAAGCCCCCCATAACACCCCACCTTAAAATCTACAAGCCCCAAATTGATGTCACCAACACAATCCTCGTTTCATAGTCCAATTGGTGCTGCCAAGAGAAGGGACACGTTTGTTTTTGTTGTACATAAATTTTACTTGGTCGACTATCTTCCCAACCACGCGGCATATCCCTTGCACATAGCCTCCAAGTCGTACTTTCCAACGACTTCTTCCCCCTTGACCCAGGCAATTTCCTAAATTGTTGCCTACATCTTAGTCCAAGCACTCCTTGCATGTAGTTTATTTGGTTAAGGGTTGGAGTTTGCATTTAAATGGTTAGCAAATGTTGAAATATCATTTAATTTCATATTTATGGCTAGCTTTTTATGTTAATTTAACCACATCTATTATCACTTCAACTTAAAAGTCAATTATAATAGTGTCTTAACCACCTAATAAATCATTAATATTTTATGCTAACCACTAGGGGTCGAGACTAATTGTTTGGTTTACAAAGTGTTTGTAAAAGGGGGGGTCATTTTTTGCATACCTTGCAAACCATAAGTCAAATTTTCAATAGTGAATAGTCATCGGAAAGATCTTTCTGAGCTGGACAAACTAGTATTGAGACGATGCGAAAAAAATGTTGTTTAAAACATATTTTGTCTCCTCTTTTAATAAGAAAAGTTTTAAGTTTCTAAGTGCAAAATTAGGCACATATGATTACTATATCTTTTGATTAGTTACTCAAATTGAGTATTGATTTTGTGAAAGTGAATATCATTTTCCCATTTCATTAGAAACGATATCACACTCAATTATAAAGTGTCATTATTATTTAAATTGAAATTTTTATATGCACTAAAACATATATAGTGTCAATTCAGGAGGGATCAAAATAATCAAGAGGGGTTGTAGGGGGGTTGTCATTGTCATTGTGCCTTACGAACTTTACATTTCTTTTATATTATTTTGTGATTCCAAGTTTCAACTCAAAGAATGTGGGAATGATTGAAAAAATGGTCAACTCACCACTGTCATTTGCTACATGAGATTCTAGAGACACTTCATCTAGAGCATCAAGAGATTCTTTCTAGCAGAACATCACTTTGCATTAGAATTTAGAGGCGCTTCACTGAGAGCTGTTGGAATTGTTACCTCAATCTCACAGGCTGAAACCTCTGAGAAAGCATGGTCGCTGTGACTGGTGAGATGTCTGGTCGATCTACTAGTAGATCCTGAACTGTCGCTGTGACCTCCTGAATGTCTTGGCGATCAGCATCTGAAACCTTCGGCATAACCTTGGACTGTCAGAATGATGTCTCGGCGACGATAGGAAGTCTTGTCGATATCGACGTGACCTTTGGTCTATCCGGCCGATGTGATAATCAATATGACTTGCTCCTATTGATATGAAGTCTTGGCGACTGGGAGATGTCTGGCCGACAAGTTGGTGTCTAGCGGATGTCGGGGAGACCTCTGGCGAAAGAAGTCTTTGGTGTAACATAAGGGTTTGGTAGGAACTCTTGGCGACAGGGAGATGTCTCGCTAACAGCTATATACATATATATGGAGTCATTTGGGTAATGAAAGGGGTTCGCTATGACCTCTTGGTGACAGCAGTAAGTCTAGCCGACAAAGCCACATGTGATCGAGTGTTTTCAGTGAGACTCCTAGCAAATGGAGTCATCAGAGAAACACAAGGACTTCGGTATGAAGTCTCAATGAATGTGGAATGTCTAGCCGACGATTGGACTCTTCGATATGACTTGAAGGCATCAGTATGATGTCTTGGCGAAGAGTGATTGTCTTGCCGATGGGAATCCCGATGTCAGTATGACCTCTCAGCGAAAGCTATAAATCTTGCCAACTGTTGTTTGGTGCTCAGTATAACATAAAGATTTTGGTATGATGTCTCATCGAATGGCGATTGTCTCACCGATGAGAATACTGAGGTCAATGTGACTTATGAACATCGGCGTGATGTCTTGGCGAATGATGATAGTCTTGCCGATGGGAATGCTGATGTCGATGTGAGTTTGGAACTTCGGTATGACCTCCCGCCGACTAACGATGGTCTTGCCGAATAGCAATACATGTGATGGATATCGGCATGATGTCTTGGCGACAAGGCGAAGTCTGAGTGACAGCTCTTTTTGGACTCTGTGTAACATCTTGTCGATAGTGAATACTCTTGGCGACAATGACGATATGGGCTATGTGGCATCAGGGAGACACGGTTAGTGTCTCACCGACATGCGACACAAGTTGAATGCCTTTGATCGAGTGAAAGACTATCCTACGTGGTGCGACTTGGACCAATCAGAGAGAGCAGAATGTGAACCATTTGATGTGAGATTGTTGCAACCGTTTCTATGTGGAAGGGAAAACTCTACACGAGGAAATGGAAACATCTTCGACGATAATGATGTTGAGCTAGAGATTGTTGTCCGACAGTTGGAAATGAACTGATTCACAAAGCCTGTTGAGAACAAATGTATATGTATGCATTGGACGTTCTGGAAGGTAGAGCCGGTGAGAACAAGAGAAGCAAGAAGACCGAGAGAGCGAAGAGAGAGGGCCAAGTGACTGGCTGAAAGGCTGAGGCCTTGAGGCCGAAAGGAGAATAGGAGAGAAGCAGGGTTCTGTTGGAATCTCTCCTGATCATGAATCGTGATTGATCTCTCTCTTGTTGATTTACACTATATACTGTGTGAGGGTATTGTAACAGTGCGAAGGTCATATGGTCTAATGGTTTGATCAGTTGCTACCAGTTGTATCCAGAATGAACAAGATGTAATCTTTGAAAAGGCTATGAGCCTGGATTGTATTGTAACCTTTCGTTGTTGAATAATACAATGGCTCGATCTTTGGAGTGTGCAATTTTTTACCTGAAAGGGTTTTCCCCATGTAAATATGTGTGTTTTAGTTTTCTATCTTATCTTTCATCTGTGTTGATTCTGTTTCTAGAATCTATTATTGCTTGCTGTTGAATTTACATGTGCCTCTCTCAAAAGGAGTAATGTGGGAAGTGAATTATGTTTGTTTCCGCTTTAGGACATAGTTGTACGTGTCTTTGAGGTAATCTAATCAAAATTGAAGTTACCAAAGGCACTACTGTTCTTGGAGGTGTATCTGAGATGCCCCCTAAATTTCCTTACAAGTGGTATCAAAGCCTTCTTCTGGTTGCTGGTTTTGGGTATTTCTCCTGTGAAGATTTCTCAGTTGTTGAGCTGGAGGAAATCTGGAGGAATGAACTAATTTATTGATCCTTTGGTGAGTGGAAGTCTTGTGGAATTTAGAGATAGCACACAGCTTGAAGGATGGTGGAGATGGAAAAGGGAGTTGATCATGTTGTTTTGTTGTGATCTGTGTCTCCTGGTTGGTAGCGGTATAACCTTGGTGTATGAGGTGGATTTTCTTGCTCTGTGGCTGTGTAGTTGTAAAGCTTTCATATTGGGTGTCTGTGTGAGAGACTCCTTGATGATATGGAGAAGCCTAGTTTGTTTCTAAGCCATGGAAGAGAGTGCTTATGCTAGATGGTGTTTCCTGGTGTTGGAAGGCACTGTTTCCTGTTAACCTCGAATACATAAAGGCTATGGAGTTAATCATTAGTTGATTTGCAAGCTTCTGAAATAGCCTTTCTCTCTTTCTTAGATGCATGTACATGTTGGTGGTTTAGATTTGGCCTAAAAGGGGCATGGATTTCCTAAACTGTTGTTTTCTTTTTAAGGAAGATTTGTACTTACTTGGCTCTATGGTTTTGCAGGTTTTACACGATTAAGCAAAACTTGTGGTTATGTGGAGATGTTGTTAAACTATTTTCTAGACCCTGGCTTTTGGGGTGTTGCTCGATGAGATAGTTACAGTTCTGCATGCATGCTTTGTGCATGGTTTGAGAAGGTGTGATTTCTTCTCTGCATGGGAGTGTTGGTACGTGATTTGTCACTCAGCATTCCTATGGTGCTACTTGTGAGTTCCTTGATTATGGTGCCCGTTGTGGACATGATTGGAAAATCAGGTTTGGCGTGATCTGGTGTTTGAGTCATGTTGTCTATGTTGGTTATTCTCTTTGATATCTCAGTTTTGCAATTTCCAATGCAATGACGGGTTCGCATGTTCGATGTTTGTGATTTATGAGTTATGTGGTTGGTGGATTAGCTACCCATTGGCTGCAGTGAGATAACTTGGATGTGGACTATCTTTATCTATGAGGTTGATTCATTGCTGGTGCAGACTTGTTAGTTGGCCTTGTCTGTGGTCACTTGTGCATTGGTGTGATTGCTTTGAGATGAGAGGATGGATATTCTTGAGTACCTGAATAGTCGGTTATGGGAACCTAAAACAAGTGATCATGATGCTTGGAGAGCTCAGGTGTCATGTTTCAATGGGAGCTTTAGCAGTGACTGTGGATTCATCACATGGTGGTGAATGGTCTTCTTTAGTGTTGCAGATGTTTCAAGGGGGAGCTTTTAGATCATGTTGCTATAGAAGGGTTCTTTCGCATTTGCATGGACATTATTTAAAGATGTGCAACATCTTGGATCCATGGAGGACGCTTGAAGTCTTTGGCTGAGGTGTTGGTGGTGCTTAACAGGTGATGTTGGTTTTGAGTTTATTTACTTTATGTCATGGTATACTCTTGTTTATGCATTGGATTTTTGGCATTGTGCATTGTACTTGAGACCATGGTGAAGTCACTTGAAGCATGGTATCTCCTAAGGGGATATGTAGATAATAGTATCATGATATGTTCCTGATTCATATGATTGGAGCTTTGACAGTGGTCTGGCAATTCTTTGTGTATTGGGTGCTTTGATTATTTGCTTGATACGTCATGATAATGCAATAATGCAGTTGAAGTTTAGCATGAGATGATCAGTTGCTAGTACTCATGGATACATGGAGAATAAGGTGAGGATGTCTTTCTCTTATGAGAGAGGTGTTGTTGATTGTTACTCTTAATGAGTTTTTAGCAGAAATTCCGAGAAGCCTACACCTTGGTTGAACGTGAGTTCAATAAGAGACCTATGAGGAGATTGCTCCTGGATTAGTCATGATGAATTGTATATCTTGAAGGAGTATTCTCATTCCCACTCTTGGTCTACTCGGAAGTTTATCTAAGAGGTATTTGGCCCATTATATTTTTCATATGTTTTTTATGTTCACCTTCATGATATGGATCTTGAATTGTTGTTTAATGGTTCTAGAGGATTCATAGTGGAAGATGTACATCTTGTTTCATCTCCTTGAGCTTTTGTGTTATGTTATTTACTAATGAGAATTGGTAGGAGATGATGTATGGGCTAATTTCCTGAAATGGGAAATGAAGTAGCTTGATTTTCTTTTGGGATGAGAAGGAGATCATTCTTGAAACAGCTGGCAGTTCGAAGTGTCTATAGGAGGATGTTCTATAGGAATATAATGTGTAGAGTTTCTCTCTTCAGTCTTGGTTTGCTTCCTAGATGTTTGTTTTCACATTATGCGTGTGGACATCTTGGGAGAACTGTGAAGACTTGTGGTGAGAGAAATGTTTCTTGTAACAGTTTGTTGCAGGTTGTGCATGTCATTGTGGATATTTCCTTGGTACTACATGGTCACATTTTCTATGTGTCGTTATTGGTAGACTTGTGATGTCTTTGGATTACTCAAACAGTGGGAGTTCCTATTGTGTTTTTTCTTCTTTGACTGGTTGGCACTTGGACCTTACATTTGTTGTTGATGGGTTGGTTTTGGAGCGGCATGAGTTTAGTAATGCTGATACCTTTGAGGTATGTGAGATTGGATGGAATAGCACGAGTTGTGGGTGCTATTTTCAGTCGCGTGGGTTTATCAGTTGGATGGAGGCAGTCAGTCTGATTGTTGTTCTAGCTAGTGTTTTTTGTCTTGTTTCTAGAGAATGACTTCACTGTTGTGTTATGTTTGAAGCTTTGAAGTTGATATTGCTTTTGTATAGCATTTTGAGCACAGAGAAGTGGTAGCAGTATCTCATTGATGATATCACTGGGATCTTTTTCTTGTGTTCGTTGGAATGGTGCTTATTCACCTTGGCTTGAATATTTCTTCCACAGGTGGCATGTTGGAAGATGACAGGGTTTGTTGCCTGAATGGTGGACATCTTGGATGTTGGTGCAAAATTCTTGATGAGCATGAGAGCATGTTTGAGGTCTATGTGGTTTCCTGGAAGGCTGTGATCGGTTGCTTTGTTGGACAGTGAGTTGCAGTTGGATGCCTGGTCTTTGTTGCAGATTGTCTGGTGGACTATTATCTATGGAATCTTGTTGGTCGGGTGTCTTGAGTAGTGCGAGGTCTGAACTGGTGGAGCTAGTGTGATCTTAGTTCCTATTTCCTTTGGAGGTGCCTGTGTGATCTTCATCAAGTGGGAGATTTTTGGAATTGTTGCCTCAATCTCATAGTCTGAAACCTCTAAGAAAGCATGGTCGCTGTGACTGGTGAGATGTCTGGCTGATCTGCTAGTAGATCCTGAACTGTTGCTGTGACCTCCTGAATGTCTTGGCGATCGGCATCTGAAACCTTTGGTGTAACCTTGGACTGTTGGAATGATGTCTCGACGATGATAGGGAGTCTTGCCGATATCGGCATGACCTTTGGTCTATCTAGCCGATGTGATAATTAGTATGACTTGCTCCTATTGATATGAAGTCTTGGTGAATGGGAGATGTCTAGCCGACAGGTTGGTGTCTAGCGAATGTCGGGGAGACCTCTGGAAAAAGAAGTTTTCGGTGTAACATAAGGGTTTGGTAGGAACTCTTGGCGACAGGGAGATGTCTCACCGACAACTATATACATATGGAGTCATCGGGGTAATGAAAGGGGTTCGCTATGACCTCTTGGCGATAGCGGTAAGTCTGGCCGACAAAGCCACATGTGATCAGGTGTTTTCGATGAGACTCCTAGCAAATGGAGTCATCGAAGAAACACAAGGACTTCGATATGAAGTCTCAACGAATGTGGAATGTCTAGCCGACAGTTGGACTCTTCGATATGACTTGAAGGCATCGGTATGATGTCTTGGCGAAGAGTGATTGTCTTGCCGATGGGAATCCTAATGTCAGTATGACCTCTCAGCGAAAGCGATAAATCTTTCCGACTGTTGTTTGGTGTTCGATATAACATAAAGATTTCGGTATGATGTCTCATCGAATGGAAATTGTCTCACCGATAAGAATACTGAGGTCGATGTGACTTGTGAGCATCGGTGTGATGTCTTGGCGAATGACGATAGTCTTGCCGATGGGAATGTTGATGTCAATGTGAGTTTGGAACTTCGGTATGACCTCTCACCGACTAACGATGGTCTTGTCGAATAGCAATACATGTGATGGATATCGGCATGATGTCTTGGTGACAAGGCGAAGTCTGAGTGATAGCTTTTTGGACTCGATGTAACGTCTTGCCGATAGTGAAGACTCTTGGTGACAATGACAATATGGGCTCTATGGCATCGAGGAGACACGGTTAGTGTCTCACCGACTTGCGACACAGGTTGAATGCCTTTGACTGAGTGAAAGATTATCCTACGTGGTGCGACTTGGACCAATTAGAGAGAGCAGAATGTGAACCGTTTGATGTGATACCATTGCAACCATTTCTGTGCAGAAGGGAAAACTCTACACGAGGAAATGGAAACATCTTCGATGATAATGATGCTGAGCTAGAGATTGTTGTCCGATAGTTGGAAATGAACTGATTCACAGAGCCTGTTGAGAACGAATGTATATGTATGCACTGGACATTCTGGAAGGTAGAGCCGATGAGAACAAGAGAAGCAAGAAAATCGAGAGAGCAAAGAGAGAGGGTCGAGTGATTGGCTGAAAAGCCGAGGCCTTGAGGCCGAAAGGAGAAGAGGAGAGAAGCAGGGTTCTATTGGAATCTCTCTTGATCATGAATCATGATTGATCTCTCTGTCTTGTCGATCTGCACTGTATACTGTGTGAGGGTATTGTAACAATGTGAAGGTCATATGGTCTGATGGTTTGATCAGTTGCTACCAGTTGTATCCAGAATGAACAAGATGTAATCTCTGAAAAGGCTATGAGCCTGGATTGTATTGTAACCTTTCATTGTTGAATAATACAATGGATCAATCTTTGGAGTGTGGCATTTTTTACCCGAAAGGGTTTTCCCCACGTAAATCTGTGTGTTCTGGTTTTCTATCTTATCTTTCATCTGTGTTGATTCTATTTCTAGAATATGTTATTGCTTGTTGTTGAACTTACATGTGCTTCTCTCAGAAGGATTAATGTGGGAAATAAATTGTGTTTGTTTCCACTTTAAGACAAAGTTGTACGTGTCTTTGAGGTAATCTAATCGAAATTGAAGTTACCAAAGGCACTACTGTTCTTGGAGGTGTATCTGAGATGCCCCCTAAATTTCCTTACAAGAGCATCCAAAAATTACATTTTCTACATCAATCTTCACATGGAGCATTTGAGCAACATTCAAAGAAGTCATCATCATCTTATGGGGGTGGTACCTAGTCTCTCTTCATTGTATCATCTCTTTTGGAGAGGATTTTTATTCCCACTAGGTTTTATCCTTTACTCTGATTTATAAGAGATTACATTTGTACATGAGTACCTAACATGGCCGAGTTGTTGGGACTCATCATGATGCATACATTACTCACTAACTTACAGTTAAGGTGGAGTGTTGGTGTAAATTGTGACTTTATCAAACTAGTTAGCTTTGGCATACCTAGAGAGAGTCCTATTCACATTGCTTAAGTCCACTTAGGGACTTCTAAAGTTTTGTCTCCCCTCATATAGTTGAGACAAATGCCCTCACTTTGTGGGACACCTCTTGCATGATCACTTGCCACTCACATAACACTTTTCATGTGAGTTAACAAGTGTTCCATCTTTTGTGGGGTAGTTATTTATTGTTTCTGACTTTCCTACCTTCACTACCTTGCCTATATATGCAAGGCTCCTATGTACAATCAAATCAACTCTTTTATCATCTCTTGATAATATCAATTATGCTTATTTGTGTGCATGTATTTTGTGGAAGTTTTTAGTTTTTGCGTTATGATCCTGGAAATCATAGCATTTGCAAGCAAGCTTCTAAGTATGTTGTTCTTTCTAAGATCTTATATTGATGTAGTTAAAATGGATTTTTCTTGTGAGGCCTAACAAAAGTTGAAGTACAAGTGGCTCTTCAAGAAGTCCATGTTGACCATGTTTATGGATATCACTTTAATGGATGGTCCCTAGTTAATTTTTTTTATGAATGGGATATTATTGGAAAACAATGGAAAGAGATTCACATGAATTCATTAAGAAGTGTCACATATGTCAATAACATGGTAACCTCATACATGCTTTCACTCAAAATTTGTAATCACTCGCCTCACCTTTACCATTTTTGATTTAGGGTCTAGACTTAATTGATATAATTTACCTCACTTCCTCAAAAGGCCACTCTTTATCATCACAACAACCAATTACTTCAAAAAGTAGGTAAAAGTGATACCTATGAAATCAACTAAAACTAATGAAATTTTCAACTTTCTCATGTATAACACCATAGTTCACTTTGGAGTTCTTACAATGCTAATATTGGACAATGGATCATCTTTCAAAAACAAAGAAGTCAAGAAGTTTCTTGATCAATTCAAGAGTCGACATAGGTTTTTCACTTCCTACTAACTACAATAAAATGGTCAAGCTAAATCAAGTAATCAAACAACAAAGTGAATCCTACACAAGCTAGTTGATAAGCATGGTATTAATTGGCAATTGCAATTACTATTAGCTTTGTGGGCATATTGAACTAATGTAAGAAGATCCATAGGTCACACTCCTTATTCATTAGTTTATGGAGTTGAGGTAGTTATGCCCCCTAGAGCTCAAGATATCATCCTTGCATGCCTCCCTCCATGGTTTGATCAATGACAATATACATAGAGAAGCTTGTTCACAATAATAGGAAATACTTGATGAGAAGTGTGTCAATGTACACACTTACCAAAATCATCTCAAATAGATGTACAACCAACCCATGCTACAAAAATAGTTTTATGTAGGAGACCTTGTTTTAAAAAAGAACTAGAAGAGCATAAATACTATGAAAGAGAAAAAAGGAAAGTTTCAACCTAATTGGCTCAATTTGTGTCATAACTATGGTCTATGGATTGGGTTCTTATGGTCTCACAATATTAGTTGGTGCATGCCTCAAAGAACTACTCAATGATATACATTTATGAAGATATTGTGTTTAACCAACAATTAAACATCTTATCAAAATAATGAAACCAATACATTAAACACCACATTTTTAGAATAATATACATGATAATGTCCAAAAAGAGTCTCATATATATGTATATACACACACAAAAATTTTGCATCACATCATATATACATCATCAAAATGGTGGGTGCAAAATTTGCTACAACAAGATGTCAATAGGGTGGTGCCCTTAAGCAGGACTCTTGTAGTACATTAAAGTTTGCTTGTGTAGAGCTAGTCATAAGACTACCCCGATCATTGACTTTGTTCTTGTTGTGACAAAGCTAGTTGACTCTCCATGTGCCCCACACTACATATTAGTTGTGCATTCTCCACCTGGGCCTCTTGTTGTGACAAAGCTAGTTGACTATCCATGTACCGCACACTAAATAATAGTTGTGCATTCTCCACCCTAGCCTCCCTCAATTCTACTCATGTTTGCTCATCCACACTTTGTAGTTATGTTTGTGCTTGCTTCCCTATGCTTTGAAGCTCTACTCATCCATCTCATAGCCCTACTCTTGTTTGCTTATCCACATTCTATAGATCTACTTGGGTTTTCTCCTCTATACTTTGAATTTCTAATTGTGCATGTCATAACTTTGGTTATGACTAACATGCCTCTTACTTAGCCTATCGCAACTCCTCTTTTAGCTCCTCTTAAGATGTTGAAAGCACCACCATCATCCTAGGCGATGCCTTTGATGGCACCACAAATTTAGATTTGATCTAAGGTGGTTTGATCAAAATATCTTCAATTGGAATCCTTTAAATGGAACTTTTCAAGGCTTAAATCATTATATTTTCTAAAAATATGTGATTTCAGCAAAAATCAGGATGTCCCAAAAAGTGTAAACCACTATTGTGGGATCACCCCCTCTATACTTTGAATTTCTAATCGTGCATGTCATAACTTTGATTATGCATCCCATGCCTCTTACTTAGCCTATCACAACTCCTCTTTTACCTCCTCTTGAGATGTTGAAAGCACCACCATCATCCTAGGCAATGACTTTGATGGCACCACAAATTTAGAGCTCTCTCATAAAGATTGAAGCTCTCACTATAGCCAAACTATCTTGCTTTAGAACTATTACCTCTCAATAGCCCTCTCTCACCAATGCTTCATCATGCTTTGTGACAATCTTATCATGTGCTCCTCTCTCTTGCATCTAGGCCTATTGTATGGAAATCACCATATCAAATAAGAATGTAAATTAGCCAACCTACTTAAAGGGCCAATCTCTAATGTTGGTCCTCTCTACTTGAGCTTGACTATCTAATGAATCAACACCTCTCACTTCACAATAAACTCTACAAAATGAAGACAACATTGACATAATCAATCTCAAATAATCACAATCATAAGTGCATCATCTCATAATCCTCACCATAAAAGTAACATAAGCAAAACTATTTAAGCTTAAAGCATACCTAGATCTCCAACTTGCTAAGTGGGATCCTCAACTCATTGTAGAGGCTAGACAACCTTGGAACGAGAGGCAACTCTAAGTGTGCATGATAAAATCCCTCTGCAATATACATCTCCTTTTCTAGGACTCTCTAGCTTGCAACACCTTAATATTATATATTTTAAACTTTTGATTAAGTTAAATTTTTATTTGGTATGTCTTAGTAAAATAATAAAAGGCAAATCTCTTTTATAATAAGATATTTGGATACAAATTACTTTAATTCTATAACTTAAATACTTTATAATGTCCTTCTATACTTTAAATTTTATCTTAACTCAATAATTAAAATTTTATTTTATATTTTAAAACAAAATTTAGTATATAAGATATGTTTGGAATGTTATATAATAAAATATTATAATTTAAAACTAATTATATAGAGATTTTATATAATAGAATTTTGATTTATACTTTTCTATATAATAGTTGAGAATTCTATTTTAAAAAAATGAATTGGGTAATTAAGTTGTTAATTATATAATATAAAATATTTTATAAATATATTCTTCAATTTTTTAAAACTATTTTAAATTATTTTTGAATTTGAATTTAATTGTTTAAAAACAAGTAAGAATTCAAAGTGACTCCTCAAAGTTATTAATTCTTTAAGAGAGTTAAGTAAATTATGTTTATAGAAGATTGAATAATAAAATATAAATGTATACATTTGTTTTGTATATTTGCAAACACATGATTTTAGGGTAAATCTCTTCCTCCTAAATAGTCTCACATGAAATTTTAATGGAGAATGAATAATTTAACATTTATTATTTCAAATTCTCTTCTAATAATTTTCCATTAAAAATTTCATAAATATAAGGAAATAAGGCAGGCCACACAATTTTGAGAAGTATTTAGAGTTTTTACAAACAACATTAGTATTAATTAATATTTTTTTACTAATTAATTAAACATTCTTTGCAATATGTTAAATTTATACACATATACACATACACATACATATATACATATACACATACACATACATATACACATACATATACATATACATGTACATATACATATATATGTATGTATCATATGTATATGTATGTATGTTGGTAGATAATTTTTTGAGGTCATAAACAAGAGATCTCATCCTTAATTTTTAAACTATATGAACACTAATAGTCCAAATCCAAATCTACAAGGGTATAAAGTCCACAAGCACACCAGTCTAATGAGGGTTTGGAACACAAAGCCAATGGCTTAAACACCAACAACTTTCAACACGAAGATTCACAATAGATCAGCGAGGATACAAAGCCCATGATCACAATACCACACTTTGAACCAACACACTATACCATGAAAGACAATTTTATACTTTATATTAAAGTTTTCTAAATATTTATTTTAATCATATGTATAGAACCTTAACAAACATTTATATTCTTACATATTTAAAAACAAATATTATGGTTAAAAGCAAATATTATGGTTAAAAGCAACTGTTGATGGGCAGGTTCCTTTACTTAGGTTCTAGCAAAATCAGGGGACAATTTATATTTTCATTGTATTTGGTAAGTGGTCATTGCAGCTGTTAAGGTTTGAATGCTGATGAGATTCTATGAGACTGTTGCCCCCAAGCAGTTGAAAATCCATCGCCAAAAGGTCTATATATGGATAGGTAGATTAGACAATGTAATTCAAAGTAGAGTCATTCTAAAATTTGGTGTGGAAGATTACAGCAACAATCCAGAGATACCCGAAAACTGTGGCCCCACTACCCTTCCTTCAAAAGATTATCACCCTGAATTCTTCTTGTTAAGATTATGATAAAAATTTCCATTGCTCCTAATTTGATTTCCATGGCGTTGTTTGTTATCCAATGATCTGTAACTGATAGATGTGAGAATTTCTTTCTTTCTTGGTTGCTAGTGTATGAATTTAAGATTAACATTGTTTAAAATAGGCATTCAATTTCTGGGTTAACCTCTTTTTTTATCATATATATTTATATTGTAAGTTTTTGGATTCAATTGTGTATGTTTTTCAATCGATGTTTAGGATCACACTCAGTGATCCATCATCAGAAAGATAAAAAAAATACAAATGATGAATCACTGATGATGGATCAGATCTGAAATGTTGATTGAAAAACATACACAGTTGAATTCAAAAATTTGCAATACAATTTCATGGACTGTGGAAAACTCATACCAACATACACATTTGATCAAAAGGATCATTTTCTACAACTTTGGGACACATATTATTAATTTATCTGAAAGAAATGTTTAAACTTATCTAGTATAAAACAGGCCACTGTTGGGAACAGAGGTTGTACGTATTTATTTGTAAACATAAATAACTGCAGCTATTTATTGTTTATAACAATTTTGAAAAATAAACAGTTTTAACTTTTAATATTATACATCTTGAATACTATTCTTTTTTGAAGCTATTAGCAATGTTATTTGTCTGCTGATATAAAATCATTTTTGGAATACTTTGTATCAAGAGATAAGGAAATTTGATCTATTGAGAAAATATCAGTTCGATCTGATATGGGCCATGCGTTATGTCTTGGACCTTTTATGGCTGATATTCTGTGGGCACGTTCCTTTCTTTTATATTTTAAGAGGAAATGATATATCTCTTCAAATGGGAGAGGGGCATCAATCAACAATCTTTTTCACAAGTTCCACTCACTTCATTAGTTAAAGCATAGTAAAATATTACAGAGACAATCAGAAAGTCATGAAATTTTGGGGGGAAAATGTAGAAAAGCCTTCAGTAACCATGTGTTACATATACTTAACAAAGGTTTAACTGTTTTTACATTGCAATTGTACACATACAGTAGTTTTCTCATGCAATACACTTAGAATATTCAATAAGAACAAAGCCAAAGCCAGAGGAAATCACCAAGTCTGAAAATTGGTGATCTTCAAGTTGGTGAGGACGTTGTTGTGTACAGGGTCAGCCAAATGGTCCAAGAGGTTCTGGAATGGCCCAACTCCAGTAACAAGACCCTGGATAAAGTAACCCAAGATGGCTAGCATTGCAAGCCTTCCATTCTTTACTTCCTTAAGCTTCAAGTCGTTCATGGACTTCTCATCCTTTCCAAATCCCAATGGATTGAACAGAGGGCCCCCAGGGTATGCAGGATTGCCTGAACCACCTAAGTACTTCTCAAATCCTAAGAAATATTGCTTCGACATCGACCCTGGCTTGTAGTAGTCTTGTGCTCTTCTGTGCTCTGCAAATCCCATCAGAGCCATCTCTAGTACAAATAGTGTGTAAGGATCAGCCCAGTAGTCGTACGATCCAGCAGGAGGAATGACGCCAGTCCTGAACCAGGGGATAGCTGTCTCTTGTGGGATTAGGCCAAGCTTGCCCAAAATCTCAGGGGCAATGGCTCCAACTGCACCCAACATGGCATATCTCCCATTGATGATCTCACCATAAGCAAGCCAACTTGGTTCAATAAAGCCTCCAGCGCCTTCGGGGTCCATCAAGCCCAATGGATCAAATCCATAATCACCAGGAAGGCTGAAATGATCCAGAGATCATCCATGAAACTTGAAAGAAAATCAGCATGTACCTTCTAATTAAGACCAATCTAAATAACCAAATTGAGAAAAAGGCTTAAGCATCTAAATGGTTATTATTGTAAAATATATCGTAATCTTCGGTAACTCTTGAATTTTCACCCTTATGGTAATAGGACAGGGTATAATAAGAATTTTGTTACAGATGAACAAAGCAAAATGCAATAAACACTCTCAGATATGAACTCTTTACAGAAACACTGTACCATAACAAAACGTTTTCACGACTAATATGCACAAATTCACTTTTTCTTTTTCAGAATCTTCCAAAATATTAATCAAAAGAAATTTTCATTGAGATGCTGAAATATGTCATTTTCAGACGGAGAAATTATAGAAATTTTATATTCAAACAAGTTCAAAGACTTCAACTTGTCTATAAACAAAATGCCCGGAGAAGCAGCTAATGTGCAAGCAAGCAGCAAGAATATACAGGGTTGAAGTGGCTCACTTTTATTGTATTAAAACCATAAAGTTTCCACAGTCCATGATAATCAAGTGAGCTATTTCTGGATTGAAATTGTGTCAATTTTTTCAATCAACGTTTAGGATCAGACTGATTAAAACATTGATACAAAAATTGACACAGTTTCAATCCAATAATAGCTCACTTGATTTTATTGTATTGTTATTTGAATAGAATTTGAATGATTTCAACCAAAGAGAAACATAATTCTAGGGAAATTCATAGAGTTTCATAAAAGTATCCTTCCCTAACCAGACTTAGCCTGTCAGACAAATATGATGAACAACAAAAACATCATGGACAGCATTGGTTTAAAAATGCAGACTAAGCCAACAAAAGATCCAAGGATTGCAACATTAAACAGCTGGTTCCAAGGAATATGTAAGACTAATCTTCTGTCTCAATTCAGATGTAACAAGTTTGATCCAGTAAGTATACCACTGTTTGAGACTAGGCCTTCCTCAATCCAAATGCAATGGTCTCTACACATATAGAAAGATTATAGACCCCAACAATAATGGTATGACCTGAGAATGGCCTAGAACAGTGTCCAGGAAAACAATCACCCTTAAAGCATCAAAAGATTCAAAACTGAGAACTAAAACTGAGAACTAAAGATGGAAAGAAACAGGACTCGGAATATCACCTGCCATCCAAGTAGGAAAGACTCTGCTTTGAAGCAAACCAAAGCTGCCTATCTCCTTGCTGTATTGAGTACAAGAAAATTTCCAATCAAATTCAACATTATAGACACCCAATGCAAGCCTACAATAGAATTTTTTGTTAGCAAAACAAGATGCATTTAACGATGTCTATCATGCAAACATATACATGAAACTATCTTTAGAAAGAAAATTTTGAAACCAACAAAACCATATCCTTAATAGCACAGTAACTTATAGACTTTTGTGCAATGTGAAAAGGTAGGCAATGGGAGGTTCATATACGAACTTCAAACCTAGGAAAACAAATTAGGAAACTGTTGTGAATTCAAATTCACTTCCATGGCTCAAATATGGTGGAGAATTGTTTTTATAAGCAAAGAAATTCAACTATGCACTGAGTCCATGCACATAATACATATTGTAGACGCCCAATACAAGATACTGCAAAAAAAACATTAAATGGGGGAACTGAAGAGGCTAGCTACAAGATGAGGGTTCCATCTTTATTAAGTTGTGATATAGAGACAAACCAACTACAATTCAACCCTTACATACCATGGACATCAGATCCTCAGTTGCTCTTTTACTCTCAAGCAGTGGTGCTCCGAAACAAATAGTCTGCATAAGTAAAAGAGAAGGAAAAAGAAAAAACCCCAAAATTTCCTACCAAGCCTAGACTGAATTAATAATTTAATTTTGTCAATTAAGGGGAAAAATCATAGCGCTTGTTGAACAACATAACTCTAAATTTTTCTTTCAATCACAGACCAGATTGTGAATGTAATTTTATTCATTACTGAGGGGTAAAATGAAAATCCATAGTCCTGCTTGCATAACAGATACAACATGCTGCACTGTGACAATAGTACTAAAACCACTTGTCCAAAATAAATAAAGACAGATCTTTTGTCTCGTTATATGTATAGTTATACATAATTTAGGTATTGAAAGTACAAATTTTCTTTTCTAGCATTCATAACATAGCTGTTCAAGGTGCAGTTTTCTGTGCCTATGAACTAATTCAAAAAATATACTTCTAGAAGATGGGTTTATACTATCAGTATTACCATCCTTTCAGATCCAATTATTTAAATGGAATATTGAAATGATGCCTATACATCACAAACTTAAAAACATATTTTTCTTTCTGTGATAATTCAAATTCAAACATTCATATGAACTGTTTCACTCGGTGCAGATATACAAAACAAAACATATAAACAATATGAAAATGGGTACATATAAGAAATATATGTGGGTACGTTCTGAATAGTAGAGAACAAAGAATTCAAATTGGATATGCTTTTTCAAAACGCCATGAAGATTGGTGTGCTCAATTAATGGTACAAACCTAGACTGGTTTATATACCAATCTTATGGGTATATTTCCTAAGTGAATATATACACAAGAAATGTGTGTGGTTGTGTGTATGTATACAAAAGGACAAGTGGGTATATAGTGAAACTCCTACCCACCTTGACTGGTTTGCTTGATGTAGCCCTGACAACAAAGGAAGCTCTCTTAGATGGGGTGGAGTGGGGTACAACCAAAGCTTTCCCTCCCAACAGCAGCTGTTTCCTGCCAAGCTCCCCTGTGCCAGAGAGTGATGAAGAAACCAAGGCCTTTGCTGCAATTCCAGCCATTTTAGCCCAAGTTTATTTTAGCAGAAGTGAGAGGTGCCCAATACACTAAATGGGCAATATTCTGATGATTGTAGTGGGTGGAAGTAATCCAGTTCAGGGCATTGCAATGATATGGGTTTACTCCATCTGGATGGATAGAATTGCAGCAGCCAATAGAATGGCGTCAGAGAAAATATTGAGAGAGATAATTGGATAGGGAGCTTGAGGTTCTAGTTTGGATCTGGGTCCAGATAGATCATTGTTAGCCACATGTTGCTATACGTCTTTCTTTGGAAATTTAAAAAATCGTGGATTCAGTTCATAATCCATTTTATTTTTATGGTTTTGTTGGCTTCCTTTTCTATTGGTGTGTGGACAATGTGTGGTAATTAATTTATAAAATCTTCAATCTAAAATGGATACTAATATATCAAATAGTGAAATATATAATATTATAAAGGTTACACAAACTTTCCTTAAAGCTTATTTTAGGTTAATTTAATAAGATGAATGCATATAATTGATTGAGTTGTGGGGTGATGAATATAAAAATAGGGGGAATAGTAAATGATAAATTATAAAAATAAATGTGAAAGGTAAGACATTTAATTTTAAGTATGAAGATGATGTTCAATATTTATTCTACATGTTAAATTTTATATGTATCAAGATGAAAAATGAAGCACAATAGTTTTTCTTTGCTTCAAATCTAGAACAATCGGTCTACTCTATGGAAGGTAAGTTTGCAATGCCTAGGTCTGTTTGCATGCAATTGAATGCCTTTAAATACAATGACATTTCAATAAATCACACAAATATGTGTTTAATTGACTTTCGGCGGGAAAAGAATGGGTAGGAGTCAACCAAAATTTAAAATCCTATGGCTACATGATGGATCTCATGCCTACAAAAATTACTTGGGACACAAAAATGGGGAAATAAAGGTAGATGATGAATGTATTGGGATGGGTGCATTTGCATGGTAAATGTATAATTAGGGTGTATATATAAGAACATGTTTATATGTGGATGAGGTGGGGCATAAATGTGTGAGAATGTGTGCAAGTAGGTGGACAATAGGATGGGGAAGGAGACTAACTTAAGATTGCAACATCTATTAATGTATAGATGTATTAAACTATTCTCTCAAAAGGGGTACAAAAATAAATAGGAAATAGCATGGGTATGTAAATTTCACCATTACATTTTGCATTCACTTTGAGGTGCACGTGAATCCTAAAATAATCATGTATCTCAATTTATTTAGCACTCACAAATGTGCATGCAAAGTAAATATTTAAACATACAAGAATATCTTGGGGTTCATACAAAGTAATGGATTCTCTTGAAGGTCATCATATATGTTCATCCTTCGGCATGCATGCTCATGAAAAATAGAAGGAAAATATGCCACAAGTAGCTTATATAATTCAACTAGGAATATAAATAACTGCAAACTAAATTTACTATCATCAATTATAAGCAATAGAAGGGATAGAGGAGAAAGTAGGGTTAGAGATATTCCCCTTGTATTAGAAAGTGGTAATGCTTTCCCTTGCTTGGAAATCATGGGATGATAGGGCACATTAGTCATTGGCATGTCATGTGCTAATGATGGGCCTCTATAAGCACCTATAATTATCTATAAACCTAATGTGAGAGTGTTAGTAACAAAATATGCCCCTACAATTGGTTGCATCCATATGATAGAAGGCATTCAAGGAGAGGAAAAAATAATACATGCAATATAAGTGTGACCTAAGCATGTCCATCATGTGAAGTACTACCAATATATAAATGAATTACGTGAGAAGAAGGTAAAGCATGTTAAATGATATTTGTGGCAAGTACATGGGTGGAGATAATATTAAGAAATGAGGTTATCCCCAACATAGGAAAATGAAAGTGGTGAGTGGCCCTCAATGGCCAGGAACACTTGTGTAAGTGTATAGGATACTAGGAAAGGCATATAGATCTAATGTGGCAACATGAGCCTACAAAAGGGAGACCATAGGTCTCTTATGCTAATGAAGATAGTGATGTTGTAAAATAAGGTAAACTAATAGAAATGAAATTTTCTTAACTAAGTATGCAAAATTGGAATTTTTAATATACTATAATTTGCTTAACCATAAATTAGATATATAGAAGTTTAAATCAACAAATAAGAAATTAAAAAAGCATAAGATTCAAACACATGACACAAAATGTATGTGGAGGAACCCTTTTTTAGAAAAATTAAACCACCAAAGGGAGCACTGGTAAAGTATTAATCCAAATAATGTGTTATATCAATACTACTTTCTTCTCAATTTAACAATATTTTGATAGAACTTGCGTAGCTATAAAATAACCATGAAATCTCTCTTATGCCTCCAATATATAAAGATAATAAGAGAGGGAAACCACAAATAATTTCCCAAAACAATGTACTACCAAAAACATGGTATCATGTAAAAACACACACCCCCACTCAGGAGAGTACCTATTAAGAATGGTAAAAATCAACAAAGAAAGTCTTTGAGTTATAACTTCTTGTGGGTACACCTCCCAAAGAATAGTGCTCCATAATGGAGTAGACAACTTACATGGAAATCATTCAATGAATATAATATATCTTGCTTTTCCACCTAGTGCCTAAGAATGGGAAAGTGCCACAATAATCTCAAATCTATCTATAACCATTATTGTAATGTTCCACTTATGTGCATGAAATTTTGAGCCCAATAGAGTAAACTAAAGTGATTTTAACCTACTCTACTCAAAACACAAACAAAACTTATATTAAGCATAATATTAGTAAAACATGATAAAAACATTAAATATTTTACCATAAATAACCTTTGTTGCACCAAGAAATGGTGGTTGTGTTCATGGACGATTGGATGTGAGTGCTCGTGACATCAACATAAGGTTGTATATGAGATGAATTGATGAAAATGGATAGGATGAGATGAGCTCCAATTTATAGAAATTGGGAAGAATCAAAGGATGGATAGGATTAAAAGGTGAGATCAATGCCTTATATTGGTTGAGAGCCATGGCCAAAGGAGAGAAGGACAAGTGTCCTCATCTAGTTGGAGGAGATGGAGGCAGAGGGATCAAGGAGAGAATCAAGGGTGGAGATTCTCCTTGGAAGAAGTGGATGGACAAGATGGGAAGGGTACTTGGGAGTACCCTTGAGGGAATTTAAAATTGGATTGGGGGTATGGGTGCAAGGACTTGACCTGTGTGATATGGTACCAAGGCCATGTCACATGTACAAAGGCCCATGTCTTGTGTTCAAAGGGCCCATGCCTTTGTACACTTGTGGGTATGTAGAGAATTTGAAAAATGGTTGACAAGGATTAGGTTGTGCAAGTGGGAAATTAGGGGATTAAGTGGATTAGCCAACTTAATGGAATGTGTAAAAAATAGGGAAATTAAATAAATAAAATTGGGATGAGGATGAGGGATTTAGATAAATAAATAGTTGGGTTTATTTACCTAAAGTAGACCATAGGAGAGGAATTGTTAAGTGATTTAGGCTATAAAATAGGTGCAACTAAATAGTGATGAATAGCGATTTTATTAATTAAATAATAAAATATTATTTTATTAATAAGGGGATAGGAATGGGATAATTAATTGAATAATTTGAGTTTCATTCAATCAATTAGAGAGGAAATATTCAAGTAATGACAAGGTGTCAATTTTAGGTTTCTACACCACCTTCCATTTAATGCTACTATAACTAATATTCAATTCAACTATGAGAATAAATAAAATATTAATCTCTTAACCACCTGCATGGACATCTAAGTACCCATTCCAATATGATTGGAGAATTGGCATTAAATAATAAATGATTGCAATTAAATATCACACTATCCTCATATTTGATACATGGCATGACATGTAAGCAATAAGGTGGGGAAGGCTTCCAATTGTTAGAATTAGGTATGGATATAGCTATCCCATAATCAAAATGCATAATTTTTAATCATAGAAAGACAAGAAGATCAACATGATAGAATGACAATAATATATACATAGGATGCAATATGCATACCAGAGAGTCTATGCTCATATGAGAGCAAGAGGTGTATATATTAGGATACACTACCAAGAGAAGAAAATACACAACTAATATGGGATAATAGGAGATGGAGTCACACATGTCCACAATGTCTCCACCAAATTAAGAAAGTATAAATTCCTTATGTAAACTTAACCAACTGGGCATAAAAAGACCCAAAAAGAAAATTGAATAGGTAATATACATGTTCACGCCAACACCCCATAGGTGAAACTTAGGGCTCAAAAAAGAAAAGATAAAAATACTCAAAGATAGGTCTTGATAATTAGCCCTAATGAGGTACCCATGTACAATGACAACAATGAAGGAAGGAGGACTCTATATGACCCCCAAATTTCTAACTTCCTTGATCTAAAGTACAAAAGAGTCTCTCACAAATAGAGAAAGCAGAAAACCCATGGAAAAAAATCCCCCCCAAAAGAGATAAAATAAGAAAAGAATTGAGAATCCTACACATTAGATGTTCCTGAATGATTAAGAACATGAAAATAAACATGAAGAACTCTACTAAAGCACAAAAAAGATGCAAATAGTTTCTATCATGTTTAAATCAAAGAACCTCCACTAAAATCAAAATCAAAGAGGCAAATTTGCATGAGTGACCAAAATGACACTACTCAAACAATCAATAGAAGGTAACAAATAATAGTCTAAAAGTAAAAAAATAAAGATAGTAGACCAAAAGGTACCAATAGGCTCAAGAACATTGATCAATTGAAGAAAATGAAAGGTGACCTCCATAAATAGGTGTGCATGCTTATCTATATTGTATATGGTTCATCTCACCAAAATAAATGGGTATCTAGCCACCATATTTTCTTAATATATAGGAACATAAAATAGATACATAGCTCAATCCAAAATGAAACCAAGGAAGCATTAGCATTTAAGTAAAATAGTATGAAATTCAACCCCCATAATTATAATAAGGGAGAGGTCTATTAGCTCCATTGAAACTATGTGTCATAATGTAGTGCAAGAAGGTGAAGAAGCAACATAAAAAAAATGCACTACATACTTACAATTGGAATAGGGTATGCAAAAACAAGGAACACTTACATGAACATACATGAGGTTGTCATGACAAAAAAAAGCACATATAAAAAACTCCCATAAAACTATTATAATGGGTTACAAAAATAAGACACACTCGCATGAAGGTAGATGAGGTTGTGATTGCAAGTACAAGGCACACACAAAAAACCCCTATGACACTTTATAAATTAGTGTGACTATAAGAATGCCATAAAAATATGTGCAAAATCCTCAAATACAAATATAAAGAGTGGAACATTATTTCAATGCCTTTAAAAATTAGATAATGCATTCAATAGATGCTTACAATGTCCAAAAAAGCCCACATGCTAAAGATATATTTTTTCTTTAAGATGAGAGGAAACAAAAGAAACCAACATGAATTATATAGAAATATATGCACTTTAAAAAAATTGGACCCCAAAAGGAGTCCATATGCACAAAATATGATCCTTCAAAGTGATCCTAAAAATAAGAACATGTGACACAATAATATTACTAAGAAAACTTAAATTTTGATCAAACTAGGCATTCAAACTAGAAAACCACTTGCAAAATCATAGAGTATGTGAAATTCTATCCCATTAAAAATAATTACTCTTAAATCAAACACCATGTATTAACAAGAATAAAGCCTTGAAAAAAGATGCACTTGAAATTAGAAGTTGCAATGGAAGGTGATATCTACTCCTAGTGGCTAGCATGTGACTTATGGTTGGATTCCATTAGTGGAGGTGGTTTAGCTAGGAAAATTTAGTAATTTTGTCCAGTTTGTCCAAAAATTGTAAACCACTATTGTGGGATCACCCTCATCAAAGGGGTGATTGAGTAGTAGCCCAATGGTATAGTGACAACTTGTTATAGATAGATTGGTGCCGCAATGGTAGTCTACTAGTGGAGCATAGCTTGAGGAATAAGTGGATTGGTGGCACACTATGAGAATATTATATATTTTTTGTATCATTGGGGGTGTGAGAGTTGAGGGTACCCTAATCCAACCCACCTTATATAAGGAGGGACTAGATAGGGCCCTATCCTGGTACGATACACCCTAGTCCCTCCTTATATAAGGTGGTGTGGGTTGGGGTGACCTCAACCCTTCTAGATGCAATGGTGAGGTCAAATTCAACCCAAATTGCTCCAAAAAGCTACCTATATAATATCATTAACACCTCCCAAAAATGAAAACCTTTATAGATCTAGTCTCCATTGACTAATTTGGATGCAACAAAAGGTGAAATTAACTTTTCTAGATGATTTGATCCAATGGTGAGCTCTAATATACTCCACCGATCATAAAAAATAACTTAGAAATAAATCCCCCCATAGGAATCCCAATTGAATTTAATCTCTCTCAACCTTTCTAATTCTCTAGATCATCCTAGAACACAAGATAACAACATACTTAGTTTTAAGAAAGCACAAGAAAATTTCAATCCTAGATTTTCCAAAAATAGAGTAATTTTAGACAATTTCCTACTCTAGTACCATCTTACAATTAGATATGGAGGTAACTATCCTAATATTACTATGCCTAAAAATTACTCATAGAAAGATAAGAAGATCAACGTGATAAAATATCAATAATCCATGCAAATGATATGATATGCATATAAGAGAGAGTATGTTCATATGAGAGAAATAGGTGGGTATATATAGGTTACCAAAACCAATAGGTGGGTATATATAAGATACAAATGTATAACCACTATAGGATAATAAAAGATAGAGCCACATGTGTGCACATCTCCACCAAACTTAGAAAGTGTAAATGCCCTAAGTAAACATAACTAGCTAGGTATGAAAATGACTCAAAAGGGAAACCAAATAGGTAATAGGCTCATTCAAGACAACAATAGTGTCCCTATTGTAATAAGAATCTCAATACATGAATTAATATGTAATCAATAAAGTGGGGAGGGCTTAAAGTGTCCCTAGTGTAATAAGCATCTCAATACATGGTAAAACTTGTAATCAATAAAGTGGGGATGGCTTAAAAGTGTCCCTAGTGTAACTCGTTGAACATGGTTAGGTTATGCAAGTACACACTATGATAGGGAATACAAGATGCAAGATGCCCCAAATATGGTAAGTTGGATCTTAGAGCATAGTTAGGGAACATGCGTATAAAATAGTAAAATGTGATCATGAGAATGCATGTCAAGGTAATTATCCCCACATAGGAAAGATAATACAATAATGATCAAATGTGTGTAATGAGAAAGGGTCATAAATAGTTTATAACCACCCAAAAAATGATGTATGATGGCCCTAGATGGCCTAATAAATATAATATGATGATCAATAATTTAGGTAGTCATGCAAATAGATAAGCCTAAAAACACCAATCAATATTATGTGATGATGTGATTGTGAGGGAACGTGTAAGCTATCATTTGTTCTTTTGTTTTGTGAATGATATTGTGACAAATATCCACATCACATGTGTCATGGATAAAATCAATGAAACATGACACATGTATGGTCTAAAATTATTTTAGTGTGAATTGATAAGCATTGTGATCGATGTGATAATATATTTTTCATAGATCTAAAATTATTGTTACAATAAAATTAAGGTAGTAATATTTACATGAAATGTGTAAAAATAGGTCAAACTACAAGTAAGTAATGTGTCAATGAGAATAATGCATGTCAAAATCCATATAATTCATTGGGATTGAAATTAAAATATATAGGATAGATACATTTTGTGTTCTATAAATTTTTTACTTGGCTATATAAGGGAGGGTGAAAAACTTCAATTTGCATCAACCCTTATGAGAGATTAGTAATTTTAATGCTTAGATGGACTATTTCAAATAATTTGGACTTATGGAAAAAATTTAGACCAAATATTTTTTCCCATGAAAGTTAGAGTAGGAATATACGCATTTCAAATAATATACATTTTATATCCAAATCTAGAATAGGAATAGTATGCCTATATGTAAAATAATTTGGATTTATAGTTGGAAATAATGAATAATTTGACCTTCTTTTAAATTTATTTTTTAAAATTTGGACTAGTAATAATTCCATATTTTATATGAAACAATTAATTTAGAGTTTTATTTTCATTTATAAATGATGGTTGTGAGGAGGAACACATCCATGAGAGGAGATCATGTTCAAGTTGGGATTGAACAGGGTGAGCATCCAAATGATGTTGAGTAAATTTTGGCAATAATTTTTTCTTATTTTTTCTATGAGTAAAAAATTGTTTATAATTTTATAAAATGTAGGTAGGAAAATTTTAGCATTAGGGTTAACCAAAAATATAAATCAATTTGGAATCAATCCATGGGGTGAATCTAAAGGTGTTGGGTTAACCTACATGTCTAATTCAACCTATATATTTAAATCTTGCCAACCATAGCATATGGATAGCTAACTTTTGATTTTTTTTAAAGATTTTTGTGTGTTCTTTTAACATATTTTTACTATCTCGTGTATGTAGCTAGAGTTAAAGATCAATGAGAAACAATATAATGTTTGCATGGTTAACATGCATTCTTGGAGCCCACAAATATACACTAGGTTCTATTAAAGGTACAGTCTTGAGACACATGGTTACATTTTTAACATTGGATTATGACACATGCATGATCATTGCACTTTCTTAGAGGTGGTATTAGAACACTACAAATTCAATTCAACCAATGATGAGATGACCATGACTTTAGAGGATGTATGGTGTATCACTTTTGGGTAGGGGACAACGAATGGAGACTTCCCACACCACACAAAAAGATGATAGAGATTTTACTAGTGGGTATATGATTCAAGGGTAATATATAGGGTGGTTTTACTATTACTAAGATCTTATTTGGTGATGCATCCTAAGGGAAAATTTGGGTTCTTTTGATTACCAATATTTTTTTCTTACAAAGTGTAGAGGGGGGGACCGACTACTCAGGACCCTAGGTCACAGGAGGGTCTAGAACAATCAGCTGCCCTAATCTACCTCACACTAAGGATTGTTCAAGGTAAGTGTGATGTTTTAAGAGGGTGAAAAGGAAGAGAAATTGACCTTCCATTGTCCTTCTGTCAACCTGAGAGGTTTAGGGAATCAGGTGAGTGAATTCCCAAGTCTGGACTGTAGCCTAGACAACTCTCTGTCAGAGGACTCCAGCGCAAAAGATGAACAATAGCGCAGCATGTTGGTGTCCTGGTCAGGTGTTGGAATCTGTACAAACATAAAGTACAAGGGACAATCAAGACTAACATAAATTTCACTAACTACCTAATAAACAAAGTTTTATATAATGAAAAAAAGCATAAAGAGCTAAACTATTGAAATGACAAGAATACACTTTAACTTAAAAGATAGAAGTTGACAAAAGAAAAGGTGGTATAAACTAAACTTATGGATGGTCTAGCCTCCTGCAAGCTCCACACGAACATGATACCTACACACAATAGAATGGGGGAAAATGTTCGAGCTGTTTCAAGGCTTGTCGTAGTCAAACCCCCGTTTTAGTGTTCCCACCTCCACGGACAACCATAATAGCCATGATAGAGAAAGCAATAAAGAAAGTATGGAAAGAAAGCAATGCCACACAATGCTAACAACAATATACTACATAAATCAAATGACAATTCCAAATGAAATGGATATCACCTCCCAAACAAGGTGCCCTAAAGCACGTGAAGGGAGATGCGAGCTCGCAAGCTTGTAGATGCTACCGTTGCCACAACAATGAGAGAAGAAAAACCAACAGAGTGTGACTTGGAGCTTCAACAATGGAGAATGATGTGAAAATGAAGTGTGTAGTAGCAAGTGTGATTGAAGAAGAGTGTACAATTTTCCAGAAGATCGAATGAATGGAAAGATAGTCTTTTTAGGATGAATAGAAGCCTAAAAGAGTCGTTTGAAGTCAGTCAAGGGGACAAGGGTGTTACTCTTTATCACCAATGGATAAGTGTAACACCTTTTCAAATTCTAGAGGTGAGAATCCTTTCAGGATGGCAGTGCTCCATGCAGACATCCACGCATCGTGCCAACATCCCCGACAAAAATTCCCCCATAAACACTACAGACAACCGCCAAGTGGGTGGAAAGTGGATGGATGAGGTGGAAAATCATCATCGAGTTTGATTTTTCTAAAGTAGGGGGTGTAAATGGGGAATTTTCAAGGGGTGAAAATTCACTCTATTACATTTTTCCCCACTCTAGCAAACATATGTGTTACTAGATGTGAGGTAAAGTAGATCAAAAGAGTTCAAAGAAAGTATACCTAAACCGTCAAGGAAGTAGATCGCAATCTGACCCACCCAAAAGAACAGAAAGAGAAGATGGATCCATAGGTCCTCAGACCCAAGGAGAGTTGAACAAACATGCACCACAAATTCACAAACCTACAAAAGGTGAAAAAAGAGGCTCTATAGGTGCTCGGTCCTATAGAGTTGAACAAAGAGATCATGTAGGATGTAAGCACTTCACAGGTCCTCAAACTTGCAAAGGAGGTGCCCCCCAGGTGCTCAGTCCTGAAGGAAGCCAGATGTAAGATGCTCTACAGAGTCTGATGGGGCCTTACAAGTACTCAGTCTAGCAAGGTCGATTGAAAAGTAGCTTCACATGCATGCCTGCAAAGCAACATGTTAATCCGCAAACAAAATATGTTAGATATCAAAAATTCACATAGGTGGATACACATAAATTAACACAGACAGTCAACAATTGAAGGAGAAAATTTCAAAGGGGTCCCTCAAGAACCCTTCAAAAGAAAAGGGGTCTGCTCAAGGGACACTCAGTTTGAAAGAGATAACATTTTTGAAAAGAGATAGAGTTTTTTGCCAATGATTCTAGCATCAAGGAATCCTTTGAAAGATTCATTTCATCAAGGAATTTGAAAGAAAAAATTATCCCTTGCAAGAGCAAGTCCAGATTCTATCTTATGAATCCATGATGAAAGAAAAATTTGTCTAGGGATCCATGCTGAAGAATGCAATTTTTGAAAAATAGAAGGATTTCAATGAGAGATTTGTTGGCCACCAAATGCACCTTTTGAAAATCAAAATAGTATGATAGCCCCCCCTTAGGATGGTGTGTGCCAAGCACAAAGGCACGTGGCATCCTAAGGAGAGAAAATAAAGAATGAAAGTGATGTTGTGGCCCACGGAACATGGAAAGATATAACCATGGTAATATTGTTGCACATGTGAGGGACAACACATAAGCACCCCAACATCACAAAGCAATCAAAGAAGAGAGAAAGATAAAAAGAAAGGAAAAACCATGACATAATGAACAAGAGATAGGGGGATCTAATATTTTGAGGTCATAGCTACCCATAAATATAGATAGATAGATATAATAACATATAAATGAACTATCATAAAACCCCTACTATATTAGATCATGTGAGCAAAAGCACATGAAAACAAAAATGAAAATAAAAAATTAGGTCAACATGGAAGGGAGGCCTAAATGCCCCCAACACTTTGAATCATCCCCAATTTTCAAAATTCAAAGTACAACAAATAGAAGAATGGTCTGACAAATAGAGAAATTTTTACAACACAAAAACACTCTTGTATCCAAGCACCTACGATGGTAACAAGGGTCCTCCAAGAACACATAAAACAAGCACAAGGAAACACAACACACACACAATCTAATCTATCGATAAAGAAGAGGCACCCCCTAGTTCTCATCGACCAAGAGGTCATTGTTCTCCCAATCTAGATCACTGTAAGGGGAGGGTGGATGAGCCTGCAAGGGTGGGATAAAAGAGGGGCACCCTCTAACTCTCCTATGACAAGAGCCAAGGAAGAAGGTCCCTCTAGGTCTTCTTCACTCAGTTTTTATGAGGTAAACGTAAATGATCTCACAAAGAATACTGACAGAGTTGGGACATCATCTATAGAGTTGAACATGTAGTTTACTGGAGTGCCATGTTTCAACTTAGTGGGTGATGGAGGAGGCACTCAAGACCCATTTCCAACCTCACCAAAAGACTCGAGAGTGGTGACAAGCTCTAGGGACACTAGGGCTACCTTTGTTACTAGGATGGTGCAAAGCTAACCTCCGAAGAAGGCAAGCCCTTCTTCTGACCCCCATTGCAAGTAGGGTCTTCCTCCATATTTCACTTCATTGGGGGATGTGAGATCCCTACAGATGAAGTAAAAGGTGAGGAGGGAGAGGAGAAAACCACAATAGACACCACCAAGGTATTCAACATGTCCATGGGTTTTGAAAAGGGTGGGATGTTCAGAAGGGACATCAGAAGAGGAGGCCCAACCGAAGGAGAAATGAATACTTGCACCCTCTTGCAGTGAGGATCATTCACGTTTGTGCGAGGAGCCAGAAGCAAGATTGAGGCAGAGGGAACTGACGCAAAAGGGTCGGAAGAGGAGGACACAATAGAACATGCTAAAGTGAGAGTTGTTGGCTCCTCTTCCTTCTTTTGCAATGTGGTCTACTCAGTGGCTAGAGCCTTCCTTAGATGCTTGTGCTCACACACAAGGTAGATTTTATGGCTCTGGGAGCTAGAGGTTGTAGCCTAAGAAGGAATGAAAGGCTCTTGTTCAGCCATCAGAGTATCCATCACAGTCATTTCTTGTGGAGGAAGTGACTCCTGGATGGGAATAGGAGGAAGAGATGGAGAATTAGATGCAACAACAGATGAGGGAGCAGACTTTAGCACATCAGTGGCTTGCCTCTTCCCATTCACTACCTTAGGGATAGGAATAGTAGGAGGCCATGGAGGCTGAGATGTAAGAGTGGCTCCACAAGGACCCTTCCCCTTACCATACAAGACAGGCTGAGGAATCATGGGTAAGACAGGAAGTTCAAACACCTGACGCTTGGCCTTCCACCAAGCGGGCACCTTCAGACTCCCTGAGAGACGCATAGGGGCAGAAGTTGATGATAGCACAATAGAGCAGGAGGAATAGGCAGGTGGAACTGTAAGAAGATGAAGAGGAAGAGCATTGAGTGGACTTCTCCTCCTCCCTTTTTTGAGTGGAAGAGGCAACCTTATGTTACGCTATCAAGGAAGCTTTAATTGAAATTGCATATGGAGGAGAGTAGGTCACCTATGGTGCAATGCCCCCATTCTTGTACTTCACATAATTTTTATACAACAGGTCTATCTTGGGAGGGAGTGGACCAACATGAGCAAGCCAGAAGTGATCAAGTAAGTAGCCCCCACACCCAACCATCATTTTGTAACCAGTGTTGTGGACTACATGCACAAAACCCTCATGAGAGAACTTCAAGCACTTTTGGATCACCGAGGGAATTGCATTCATGAAAACTAGCCATGGAATGCCTAGTTTAACTTTGAATAGTTCAAACCTCAAGATAATATTGAAGATTCTATTCACATTCATAGGCCCAACAAGGATTGAAAAGATGATAGAACTGATGGGAGGAACATAAATCCCATTGTGTGTGTGTATAGTGCTTTTAGACTCATCATATCCATCATTATGTAAAACATTTATCAACATGATCTCCTTTGTGATAACATTGACCTAGCATGTAGGTTCTATTGGCAAGAGACACTGCAAATGTTTTCTAGTGTTGTCATTGATGGCAACCCTAGTCAGTTAGTTGATCTACACGTCAACATTTGATCATAACGGCATATAGATTGAAGATAGTCAAGCTAGAACAAAGCATCTGACAGATTTGTGTTCATCGTTTCACATGAAATTTTTTTGTTATTATTTTGAGTTGTGGATCTCAAGGAAGGTTGTTTGGTACAAGATCGATGTTATCTTTGAATCTTAGAGCCTCGTATCGATTTAGTTGCAAGTTAAAAGATCTGATTCATTGATTTCTTGTTCATCAGTGCATGAAGTCTGGCTAAGTAAAAATAGCGTGTTGCAGATATTTGAGGAATAACTGTTTAAATATTTTTGTGTTTGAGAATTTTGATTTGGGTCCTCACTATGTTGTGGCCGACTTTGGTGGATCCGCATTGAATATTATTCATGATTTGAGCCGACAATTTGTAAATATTTTCATATTTTATATAAGCTAACATGTAGTGATTAAATCTTTAGTCACAAATATATAAGCAATCGATTATATCATTTTGATGTGTGTTTGAAGTGAGTTGATGTGTGTTGCGATTGTCAAAAGAATTGTAGAGTGAATTTACATAGTTTCACTTGTGCAATAAGGATTTTGTGATGCGAGTTGAAACAATATAGAGCAAAAGAGTAGAATGAGGCAAAAGACAAAATATTTGATCTATGAGCTTAACTGGAACTATTCTCAAGAATTTGTAGATGCTATTTCATAGTTCACCACTCCAGTTTTCTTTTGACATTGATTTTAAGGCAATGAGTCTTTCTGTTTTTTGAGCAATGAGCTTTATGAAGTGTCCCTGAATGCAAGTGCATTCCCATTTTTGTAAACATCTTTTGAGTATACTTAGATAATATTGCGGATTGACCTCCATCGTGGTTTTTCCCCTAACAAGGTTTCCACGTAAAAATCCTTGTGTTATGGTGTTGTGGTTATTTGTCTTATGTTCATTTATCTTTATTTTGGTTGAATGTTATCAATACATTAAGGATCAGATTAATAAAGTTAAAAATTGCAGAACACTGATTCACCCCCCCTCTCAGTGTTCCTTGATACCAACAATTGGTATCAGAGCCTAATTCCTCAGAAGAAGTTTAACAGCTTGGGGAAGATCTTGGAAAGTGTTTCAATGGATTCTGGCAATCTTCAACAACAACTTTTGGTGGCCCTAGATGATCTTGATTAGTCAAAAGCTAAAGTCCAGGAATTGCAAGCAAATCTCATTAATGCTAAAAAATTCATTCAATCATTGAAAGAGAAAATCAACAAGTCCAAGGAGAAGAGAAGGGAACTTTGTGAACAGATCAAGCAAGAAGACAGTAAACGCATTGTAGATGAACAACTGAGTCAAGCCCTAAAGGAGAAGACAGAAGAATGTGAAAATTTTACCAAAGATAATGCAGTTCTAAAGCATGAGATGGAATCTATTATGATGAGGATGACCAAGGAGATTGAATATAGAAAGAAGAATGAATAGAAACTTGCTTAGTCCTTAAAAGATAAATTTGAAGAATGCAACTGAATTAGTAATGGATTCAATTAGTTGGAGCTTGAATTGGAACAATCCAGACACAATGAAGAAGAGCTTGAAAAGCAAATTGATGATCTTAGAGATGAACTTGCTATTGCAAATGAATTTAAGGAGAAGTTCAAGATTAGCTCAGCCAAGCTTGATGACCTGATTAAAAGTCAAAGGACTGAAGGTGACAAGTGAGGTCTTGGATATGAGAAAGGAGAAAGTTACGGATATGGACAAAGGAGATTTAGGCAAGGAAATCAGATGAACAAAGCTGGAAGGTGTCCAATAAGACAACCTAATGCTCAAAGATTTAATGGTTACTATTTTGTTTGCAATAAATTTGGTCATATGGCTGCAAAATGTAGAAGTAGAATGAATCCAAGTGGTCCATCATTCTCAGGTCAATGCTTTAATTGTAATAAGTATAGTCATAAGTCAAATGAATGCAGAAATGTGATGAACAAATTTTATAGAGATGTCAGATGTTATACATGCAATAGATTTGGCCATATTGCTAACCAATGCAGATCAAGAGAAAATCAATGAAACAACTTGCTTGGACAAAGAAATGTGGTGTGCTACAATTGCAACAAATTTGGTCATATTGCTAGATTTTGCAGAAAGGGTCTGGTAAATCAAAGGAGAAACATGCAGAAGGATGAAAAGGGAAAATTAAATGTCACTACAGATCAAATCAGGAAGCAGATGAAGAAGACATGGGTGAAGAAGAGTCCCTCTGTTGCAGGAAATAGTTCAGCACCAAAATCAGCTTCTGGTAATTCCTCTGGGAATTAGTTTTAGGCCTCTAGCCTAGGGGGAGTTGTCAAGAAAATCCTTCAAACCCCCTGTCAATAGTTTATACTGGGATGTGGATCATTGCAGTGATTGTATTGATGATCTACAGATGTTGTTGAACATTTGGATAGATTATTTATGCAGAGTTGTAGGTCCACATAAGAGTTGTCTTTCATAGTGTATGGAAACATGGTATCCGAATGAGTTAGGGCAAAATAATTTATTGCGACAAAAGTTAGGTATGTGAATGATAAAAGGTCATTTCTATCTCTCATTTGTCACTTTTTATTTTGAGGAGAAGAAGTTTGGAGACTAAAGCTCCTGAAGTTGTGTTAGCTGAAGAAGTTGAAATTCTTGAAGACAAACAAAAGTCTGTATCTGAGGAAATAGTGGTTGAAGAAAAGAAGGTTGAAGTAAAGGAAGTTCCAGTGGAAGCAAGAGACACTACAGAGGCAGTAAATAAATTTCTAGAAGAGCAACAAGAAGAGTTTGACCTTGAATTGGGTGAAGGTCCTATTAATTTGTCTACTTTGTCTCCAATTTAGAAATTGAAATTTGTATCATTGCACAGGCGGAGGCTAGGGAAGAATTGTTGAAGTCTCACATTGAGGATAGTGAGCTATTAAGTCTTGCATCTGGTATTCTAGAGAGAATCATGCCTACTCATGTTAAGGATCCATCTAGTTCTCCCTCTGTTGAGTTGAAGAAGCTTATAAATTTTGTAAGTACTCATTTTGAGTCCCTTAAGAAGTTAGCTGAGGTTAAGGTACAAAAAGAATTTGATGAGAAAAGGTTTAATAGGCTAAAGTGCATGATTGCTAATGACAAATCATTATTAGCTACCTGTGTGAAGAATATTCAATGTGCACTATCTAAAGGAGGAAATATCTACAAGTCATGTTTGTCTCTGTCTAAACTTACTAAGGACAATGAGAAGAATATTAAGGATCATGAGAAATAGTTAACTACTATTTCGGATGCCTTTGATCCTTTAACTATTTTTGTTGGAAAGCAAGAAGGTCAAGTCACATCCCTACTTGAAAAGATAAATAGTTTGAAGCATGATAATGATAGAATTGTGGAAAGAGCTTGTGAACTTAGAGGCCTAATTGGTCCAAAGATGGAAACAATGTTGAGTGCATTGAAGGAAGCACAAGAAGCTTTGGCGGTTAGTGATCCAGTGAACCTTGAGTTTACAAAGACACAATCTTATCCATTCTATGGTCACATGACTACCTTGGAGAATCTCAAGAAGGATTGGGACACAAGTTTGAACCTATTGAAGAACAAATTTGCAATTTTTTTCAAGTTTATGTAAGTTGTAGAAGCCTGTTTGTACATATGCAGATTATTCATAGAAAATTTTATTTATTTTTGGTTTGTGGATTCCCCATCTTTGCCATTGATGTCAAAGGGGGAGAGTAGAACAGTGAAAAATGTATATTCATCTTAGGGGGGGTTGTAGTTTTGAGTTGTGTTTTTGGAGTTTTGAAGTTGGCAGTGTATTCATGTTGATACTGATCTGACACTTAGTCATTTTTCACTAAGTGTTGCCATCAATGCCAAAGGGGGAGATTGTTGGCAAGAGACACTACAAATTTTTTCTAGTTTTGTCATTGATGGAAAACCTAGTCAGTTAGTCGATCCACACATCAGCATTTGATCATACCAACAGACATATTGAAGATAGTCAAGTTAGAACAGAGCATCCAAAAGATTTGTGTTCATCATTTCACATGCAAATTTTTTGTTATTATTTTGAGTTGTGGATCTTAGGGAAGGTTTTTTGGTACAAGATCGATGTTATCATTGAATCTTAGAGCCTCATATTGATTTGGTTGCAAGTTAGAAGATCTGATTGATTGATTTCTTATTCATCAGTGCATGAAGGCCGACTAAGTGAATATAGTGTGTTGCGGATATTTGAGGAATAATTGTTTAAGTGTTTTTGTGCTCGAGCATTTTTATTTGGGTCCTTACTATGTTGTGACCGACTTTGGTGGATGCGCATTAAATATTATTCATGATTTGAGCCAACAGTTTGTAAATATTTTCATATTTTATTGAAGCTAACATGTAGCGATTAAATCTTTAGTCATGGATATATATAAGTGATCAATTATATCATTTTGATGTGTGTTCGAAGTGAGTTAATGTTTGTTGCAATTTTCAAAAGAATTGTAGAGCGAATTTGCACAATTTCACTTGTGCAATAAGGATTTTGTGATGCGAGTTGAAGTAGATCATAGTAGAAGAGCAGAATCAGACAGAAGGAAAAGAATTCGATCTATGAGCTTAACAGAACTATTCTCAGGCATTTGTAGATGTTATTTCATAGTTCACCTCTCTAGTTGTCTTTTGACATTAATTGTAAGGCAGTGGGCCTTTCTATTTTTTTAGCAATGAGCTCTAGACAGTATGCCTGAATGCAAGTGCATTCCCATTTTTGTAAACATCTTTTGAGTATACTAAAATAATATTATGGATTGACCTCAACCCTAGTTTTTCCCCTAATAGGGTTTCTACGTAAAAAATCCTTGTGTTATGGGGTTGTGGTTATTTTTCTTATGTTCATGCATCTTTATTTTGGTTGAATGTTATCAGTACATTAAGGATCAAATTAATAAAGTTAAAAATTGTTGAACACTAATTTACCCCCCCTCTCAGTGCTCCTTGATTCCAACAGGTTTGATGAGAACACCAGTTATGGTATTCCCATTGATATGTGCAGGAATGTACAAAGGAGATGGTTCTCTATTTGTGTCCATCGGTAAATCCTGTGAGGTAAATATTATAGCAGGAGATCCGCTTGTAGGTTGCACAGATGGGATGGGTAGATGCAGAAAGGAAACCATCTTTACGTACATTAGAAAGGATTTTTCTAAAATCCCCCAAGGGTTTCATAATTAGACAGTGACCTAGTCAAGGTTTCATTTCGCAATGCTTAGGAATCCTTCCAGCTATGCCACTAGGGATCATAGGTTGGGTTGCAAGGCTAGGCACCCTGCAACACACACACCCACAACACTCCTAGAACATGAGGGAAGAGTCTTTCAACACAACCAAATGGAACTAGAACAATTCACGTTGGGTTCACCAAAATGTAGAGGGGGACTGACTACTCAAGACCCCAAGTCATGGAAGGGTCTAGAACAATCAGCTACCCTAATCTACCTCATGTTGAGGATTGTTCAAGGTAAGTGCAGTGTTTTAAGAGGGTGAAAAGGAAGGGAAATTGACCTATCATTGTCCTTATATCAACCTAAGAGGATTAGGGAATCAGGTGAGAGAATTCCTAAGTTTGGACTGTAGCTTAGGCAGCTCTCTGCTAGAGGACTCCAATGCAGACGACAGACGACAACGTGATGTGCTGCCATTGCATAGAAGATGGATGACAGTGCAATGTGTTGGCATCTCAGTCGAGCGTTGGCATCCATACAGACATAAATTACAAGGGACAATCAAGACTAATAGAAATTTCACTAACTACTTGATAAACAAAGTTTTATATAATGACAAAAAGCATAAAGAGCTAAACTACTGAAATGACAATAATAAAACTTTAACTTAAAAGATAGAAGTTAACGAAAACAAAGGTGGTAGAAACTATACTTACGGTTAGTCTAGCTTACCACAAGCTTCACACGAACACAATACCTACACACAATAGAACGGGGAAAAATTTTGGGGCTGTTTTGGGGCTTGTCGCAGTCAAACCCCCATTTTGGTGTTCCCACCTCCACAAACAACCAAAATAGCCACAATAGAGAAAGCGATAAAGAAATTATGGAAAGAAAGCAATGCCACGCAATGCTAAAAAAATATGCTACGTAAATCAAATGAAAATGCTAAATGAAATGGATATCACCTCCCAAACAAGGTGCCCTCATGTACGTGAAGGGAGATGTGATCTCACAAGCTTGTAGATTCTACCATTGTCACAACAATGAGAGAAGAAAAATTGGAAGAGTGTCAGCTTGTAGCTTCAACAATGGAGAATGTTGTGAAAATGAAATGTGTAGTAGCAAGTGTGATTGAAGAAGAGTGTAGAAGTGTCTAGAAGATCAAATGAATGGAAAGATAGTCTTTTTAAGATGAATAGAAGCTCGAAAGAGCCATTCAAAGTTGTTCAAGGGAGTAATGGTGTTACTCTTCATCACCAATGGAGAAGTGTAACACCTCTGTAGATTCCAGAGGAGGGAATCTTGTCAGGATGACAACACGCCATGCAGATGTCTGTGTGCTATGCTACTGACAAAAATTCCCCCATTGACACTATAGATAGCCAACAAGTGGGTGGAAAGTGGATGGATGAGGTGGAAAAGCATCATCAGGTTTGATTTTTCTAAGGTAGGAGGTGTAAATGGGAAATTTTCAAGGGGTGAAAATTCACTCCATTACACAAAGTAGCCAAGGGTGCTTCATTAACTATGGTTTGATTTATCTATTTCAAGAGGCAAATGAGTATTAAATGGTATCCACTTGGGTTTAATTCTTTCTTTCCTATCTCTAGTAATGATATTTATATACTTGAGGTGGGCATAACTCTTTGGGTAGTTCCTTTGCTATAGATATGGGTATATGATCATATCAATTTACCATGCCCTTAGGTTTCCTCTACTCAATAGTAGCAACTTGAACAATTCTAGTATTATGATGGATAATTATTTCATAATTTTAGAATTTTAATATTCCATAATTTTAGTGTTTTAATGGGTATAATACTTGGGAGTAGTGAATCCCCTCCTCTACATTTTTGGTGAACCTGACATGAACTTTCTCCTTTTCAATTCTTTGTCAAAGATTTTTCCCTTAGGTCTTGGGTGTGTTATAGATTAGTGTGTTGTGAAGCTTTTATGATCTTTATGGCCCAATATACAACCTCCAAATTTGTTGTCAGGGGAAGTATTTGTCACACAAGAATGGAATCTAGGAAGGTCACCTATGATCAAACTGGTCCCTCTTTTAAATAAATAGTTTCAGGGATCCTATCATATTTTCTAGCCCCTTTAGGGAAGCTATTAATCGTATTCCTACCCCTCCTACTTCTCCTTCTGCTTCTTTTATGGAGGGAGATGATGCTCAAGTGGCTACCATTGTCAATAGACTGAGAATCATGTTGGATAAGGATTTGAGAGGCATAAAACTTCTCTAAGGTCTCACAAACATTGTGGATACCCATGTCCTAACCTATAATCCTAACTTGGGTGTTACCCAAGATGTTGGCTTTGAGACCACTATGAAACAGCTGGAAGTCTCGATGCCTGAATTTTTTGTGTATATGGCTAGGACGGGTCCTTCAACTCACACCACCTTTGTACCTGAGTAGACCCACACTTTCAAAGTAATCAAGGTACATTTGGGCTTTAGTTTTTCTTCCCCTAAGGTCTCTACCTCTAGTCCTACTAGTATGGGGGTTGGTGGCTCTAGTAGTGGTTCCTTTGGTCCTACCTCGTCTTCTGATTCTATTTTGAATGCTTTATTGTAAAACATGAGATGAATGCAAAACTAGTTAGTGAACCTGGCAGACTCTTCTTCAACTCAACCCATGTTCTAGCCTTTCTTTCATCATAGTCCTTTGTCTATTGCCATCATAAACACTCCTATCCCTCAAGAGATGGAGATTTCTAATTTTGAGAATTATAGTGGTCATGGAGACCCTTAGACACAGTATCAACTTTTAATGCCATATGCACTGACTTCTTCCACCATGATGCTTTGATGGAAAAGGTTTTTATATGTTCTCTTAAGGATGTTTCTCTTGAGTTGTATTTTTCTTTGTTGGATAATTTTGTTTTCTTGTTTGATTAGCTAGTGAACCAGTTCCTTAGATAGTTCCAAGATAATATTGGGTCGAAGATGATATTCGTTGATCTCATCCAATGTAAGCAGGGGGACCATGAAAAGGTTACTAATTTCGTTGCTCATTATCAGGCATTGTTTTCCAATATTTTTTATCCTCTGCCTAATTCATATGACCAAAAGGTTTTCATTAGGAACTTATAGAAATCGTTGCAAGAAAATTTTATCCTAATGAAGTACCCTTCCTTTGTGCATCTGTGTGCAACATTGTGTGAGTATCAACAAATGATTTCTCAATTTGTGGGATCATCCTCGCACTCACATCTAGATAACCAGTCAGTAGTGTCGATTTCTAGTGATTTGAGAAAGAACAAGGCCATGGAAAACATGTTCTCTACTCCTAAAAGAAAAAATATAGGACATGATAGATCTTTTACAAAGTTATCTGAATCCTATACTAGTATCTTGAAAAAGTTGTTAATAGAAAAAAATATATCATTACTAGAAATTTGACCTCTTTCCAAGCTATATTCGCAGTGGTATGATGTGCAAAAGTTTTGCCAATTTCATCAAGTGCACAGACATGATACTGAGCGATGCACCTGCCTGTGTCATGAGATTCAAGATCACATCAAAAATGGGACTATCTATCTCAATGGGAGGAAGTAAAACTATAACAAATCTATGGCTAAGCCTAACAATGAAATACACAGATCCATTTTCTTCTCATTCTGCTAACTTGGTTACATAGTCTTTTGTGTCTTATGATCTTGTCCTGTATGATTATGTTAACATGGTCTCATTCACTCATATGCCTCCTATAGAGAATGTGAATGTTATTCCTAATATCTTCTTCACCTCCATGATCTACCCTTAAACAAGGAGCCTTCTTTGTTGTATGTTCCTATCCAAATTAATGGTAACATCATGATTAGTATTATGGTTGACCCATCAACCTGAGTGAATGTGATCACAAAGGAGACCTTATTCATTAACAATCTTCATAAGGAGAAGTACGATATAGATCACTCTTCGCACTCATAACGGATTTTCTATCACCCCTAATGAGTCTAGTTTATGGTCTAATTTTGGGTAGAATTTATGATTTAGTTGTTGAAGTTATCATGGACTTTGATGTTAAGTATTGATACTTTTATGATATTTCCTCAAACTATAAACATTGGGCCTAATCCTATTTTTGCAAACATTTAACGATATTGGCATGTTATATGGACTATCTATATTAATCTTGCATGTGGTTAATAAATGTTCTTTAAGATGGTTACATATATGCAATTATTGTGCGTACTAACATTTCTATGCAGATATAATTTGAGGATACTAAATTGAGAAAGACACTGCTAGCTAGGCATGCACCATAACGTCCAGCAAGGGAATCATTCAAAGGTCAAAGAAGGTCAACGATAGGAGATTCCCCATGCAAATAGAGTGTAACCACCTTGTAGTGGTCTTTATTGATGTTGAGCGAATATAAGCCTTACTGTTGAGCTGAATCTGCGGGCATGTTTGACCAGATTCCATGCGCGTGTAACTGCCTCTCCACTTTCTCTATTTTCCCTAAATGGCATCCTCCCAATTCGTGGAGTTGAACACCTTGCTTAGTTGGTAGTATAAATAAGGATTGGATGCTCATTCTCGAGAGGTTTTGCAATTGGATGATGTACTTTCATTCTTAATATTTTTAGCAATACAGTTATGATACTCTTTTGTACTTATGAATTCCAATGAATAAAATGATGTTCTAAGTTTGAGCATCTGAGTTCTCATTAGTTTTAGAGGATTCTTATCCAAGGGGGCCCACTTGGTGATTAATCCATCCTTTTGTTTAGTATTAGTTTAGTATTACTTTTTGTTCAACAATTAGTTGAGAATCTGGCACGGACTGTTCCTGCAACCACTAGAATTTTATTTTGTGACTATTCCTGCAGACAGAGTAGTGTCCTATTTGTTTGCTCAGATTTTCATTTTTGTCATGCATTTCAACTTAGTGTAGTTGTTGGTTATGTTCAACAATTTTGTTATTCCTTTCCAAGCAATTTACTTTTAGCATTGTGTCTTTCTTAGCTGTAGAATGAAGATGGATACTTTGGGTTCCTAGTGCACATACTATGTTGACCCATTTCAAGTCCACGTCCCTGGGTTGACAAGTTGAATGCACCTTCATGATGATTGAAATATCTATTTAGGTTAGATTTCCAATCTCTAAATCACAGTTGTAAAGGCCTAGTTGTTAAATCATTGTAGGAGGCTGACATTTTTGGCGCCATTGTTGGGGATGGTGTCAAACTAGGAAGTTCTTTGGAGTCATTGATAGTTTTTTTATGTAGTGTTTCTTAAAGTTTCTCTTAGTGTACCCTTCATTTAAGAAGTAATGACCCCCTTTATTCTTTGCCAATTCTTTGTGTGAGCTGGTTGATAGTGATTTGATATCGCATGCATAGAGGAAGGAGAAGAGATGCTTATGGGAGATTGCTTCCTAACAATCTTGATCCATTCCAGCTAGAAGAGCTTCCAAATATGTTGAGGAACGAAGAAGAAGAAGAGCTAGACCCCTTTACTGATGCATTTCCTGATCTAACCAGTTATGAAGCTTCCACCAAAGACCAAAATTAGTTTGAGAATCCCTTTGCTTGGGAAATCCATCAAGCAAGCATGGGTGATGCAAATAGAAACAGACCTAACCAACCAGCTTTTCCTTTCCCCATTTCCCATCAAAATGAAGTTGACAATCTCAAAAATATCCCTACTTCAACCCTTCCTAAGTTTTATGGACTTGTTATAGAAGACCCTGATACCTTCTTGTTCGAGTTTGATATCCTCTGCAGGAGTTATGACTATACCATCGATGCCCATAGGCTTAAGCTATTTCCTACCACTTTGAAAGAAGCTGCATTAAGATGGTTCATGAGCCTAGGCAGAGATATTGTGGAAACTTGGGAGGACATGAAGATAAAGTTCCTTGAGAAGCACAAGGAATATTGTAGGGGCAGTGACATGAGAGGAGATGACATTTTCAGGATGTAGCAAAAGGAGGATGAGAGCTTGGAGGATTATATTTCAAGGTTTTTGTTTTGCTTACAAAAATTTCCACACCATACCCTCAACGAAGAATCATAAAAGTTGCTTTTCTTAAGAGGAATCAATGAGAGCTACATTGATGCCTTGGACCTAATGGTAGGAGGAGATATCACCCAAGTTCCTTAGGAAGACATTAAGAAAATGTGTCAAAACAACTCTAGGGAAACTTCAAAGAAAGGGAGAGCTTACCAATCCTCTATGGGTAAGTCATCTACCAGTGGAGTTTCAATGATGGAGATCACACACTTGCTGGAATATTTCAAGCAAGATATCATAAACAATCTAGCTACTCAGCTGGATACATTTCAGGCCAAGAAGAAACAAGAGGAGGCAGAGGCAATGTTGGTAGAGTATTTCCCCCATTGCAAATAAAAGAAGAAAGATTATAGATGCAAGATTGTAGCTAATATTGAAAGCAAGCATATTCCACTTGAGTTCAAACTGATCCAGATAGAAGAAGACCGAGTCTACTATGTTGCACAAAGGAATCCTTGGGCTCCAAGACAAGTTATTCCACCATATCCACTATCTTATGTTGGGCCATATTTCAATTCCTATTCATCTGGTAACCAATGGCAGCCCCGTATCCATCCAGCTATGGAGGATATCCACCACAGCCTTGGGGTAACCCTCCAAATGCTTGGCCCAATCATCAAAACTCTCCACCACAGTGGAAACAACCTCAGGGAAATTGGAAACAATATCAAGGGCATTGGCAGCCACCTCCAGGAAATTGGCAGCAAACAAATCAATGGAGGGGAGAACAACAATGGCCAACCCAAACAACCAGTTACATGAAGCCATCTTCTCAGCCCCAACAGTCTGCTATAATGCCTCCACCTGCTAATTCAAGCTCAAATGCACCTAAACCTACTTAGCTATCAGCTCAGCCCACACCCAATCCAAATAGCAAACCACAGCAGCAACCTGTATACTATGCTGATTCAAATCAATTCCCTACATATGTTGTGAGTGTAAGTGACATACACTTGCATTCAAGAACTACTTTACCAACCCCTTCCAAGCCCATTATCACTGAGCTTCCTGTGGAAGAGGAAGAGGAACCTTTGAATAATCCCATTCAGCCAAGTGCACCTAAAAATCTTGAACCAATCCCAGCCAAGCAGACTAAGCAAGAACCACCATTTCCTCAGAGATTGGAAGTTTCCAAGAAAAAGGAAGAAAAAGAAGATATAACTTTTGACATCCTGGATCAGCTGAAGCATATATGTGTCCAGATAGCTCTATTCCAAGCCATAAAGGACGTCCCAATCTATGGCAAGGAAATCAAAGAAACATGCCTCAAGAAGTCAGGTAGGAAAAAGAAAGACCTGATTATAGTTCATGTGGTGGGACAGCTAGTTGACATCATGCTTGGAAAAGTGACTATCGCCAAGTACAATGACCCAGGTAGTCATGTGGTAGCAGTTTTTATATATGAGATGCAAATAAAGAATGCCCTAATTAATTTAGGGGAAGCAATAAATGTAATGACTAAGGACATCCTGCAGCAACTAAACGTTGCAAGCATGAGATCTACTCCTACTGTCCTGTAGCTTGTTGATAGATCTATTGTTAAGCTTGATGGTATAGTGGAGGATCTTGTGATAATTCTAGACTCCTGGGAGTAACCAATAGACTTCATGATCCTTTCTCCTAAGGCTACACTAGGTGGGTATCCCATTATTCTTGGAAGGCCATGGTTAGCAACTGCAGATGCATATATTGTATGTTAGTCAGGTGCAATGACCATTTCTGATGGGAAGAGCACCAAAAATTTTGTTCTTTATCCTCTTGCTCAACCATCCCATGATGAGGATAATCTCGTTTGGCCACATTTTGGTGAAGAGGCCGAGGAAGTTAATTCTATGGTGCATCTTATGATGATAGGAAAAAGCTCCTTCATGCAGCTTCAAGATGAAGATGAAGTATTGGCTAACATCATTCAAAATCATTATGAAGTGGAAGAACCATCGTCTTCTCATTCTACTGCTCCAGCCAAAACACTTCTTCCTGTTCTTCCTATAGCCACTTTTCCTGTAGACATTCTTCTTGCAGCCACTCTTCATGTAGTCAGACTTCCTACAGCAACAAGTATGTCCCATACATTTTTTTCATATGAACTAAAGGTACCATGCATTAATGAAGCAACCATGATAGAGTTAACTACACAAGTGTAGGTGTCAGAAGGAAAATATTTGAATGTTAACAACAAATTGAGTGAAGAACAACAATTGTTATTGGAAAAATTATTGAGAACCCACCAATATGCACTTGTTTTGGGTTATCATGATATGAAGGGATTGTACCCTAAGCTTTGCACTCACAAAATTTACATCAAAGATGATTGCACCCCAATGAGGCAGCCACAAAGAAGAATTAACCCTGCACTGAGAAAGATCGTAAAAGGGGAACTGCAGAAATTGTTAGATGCAGGATTTATCTACACCATTTCAGATAGCTAGTAGGTGTCTCCATTAGTGATTGTGCCCAAGAAGGGAGGGAAATGGAAAGTTTGTGTTGATTACAAGGAACTTAATGCTACCACCAAAAAGGACCATTTTCCTTTACCTTTCATAGATCAAGTTTTGGACTCACTTGTACGAAAGCAATACTTTTCTTTTCTGGATGGGTTCAACAGCTACAAATAGATCCAAATTGCACCAAAGGACTAGGAGAAGACCACTTTTACCTATCCATGGGGGACCTATGCCTGCTCAATATTCCCATTTGTCTTATACAATGCACCTACAACTTTTAAGAGGGAAGTCATTAGCATATTTTTAGATATCTCTCTTGATTGCATAGAAATTTACATGGATGACTTTACCACTTATGGTGTTGATTTCAATCAGGCATTGGAGAATCTTAGGAGAGTCCTACAGAGATGTAAAGACCAAAATCTATCCTTAAATAGTGAAAAGTGCTTCATGATGATGCAGGAAGGTGTAGTCCTTGGCCACTACATCTCCCACAAAGGAATTCAAGTAGATCCTGCAAAGATTGAGGTGATCACAAATCTGCCTACACCTACAAAACATAAGGATGTTAGGAGTTTCTTGGGCCATGTAGGATATTATAGGCATTTCATCAAGGATTTTAGCAAAATAGCAACACCATTGTATACTCTTCTCACTAAAGATGTTGAATTCCAATGGACCTGAAGATTGTGACAAGGCATTTTCTGATTTGAAGGTAGCCTTGACTCATGCTCTTGTACTCAAAGGACCTAATTGGGAGCTTCCTTTCCACATCCATACAAATGCATCAAATTATGTCATAGGAGTAGTCCTAGGATAGAAATAAGGAGCTATTGAAAATGCCATTTATTTTGTCAGGAAAAATTTGTAGGGAGTTGAATTCAACTATACAGTGATAGAGAAAGAAATGTTGGTAGTGATCTATGCCCTAAACAAATTCAAGCATTACATATCAGGTTACCAAATATTTGTGCACACTAATCATGCAACCATTAGGTATCTCATGAATAAACCTCAGATTTCTGCTAGGTTGGAAAGATGGTTATTACTGATGCAGGAGTTTGACATAACTATTATGGATAAACCAGGGAAGACCAATGTTGTTGCAGATTTTATTTCAAGGTTGACTACATCAGGGGATAATCAAGCCATAGATTACTCTTTTCCTAATGAGCATCTACTCTCTATTAGTTTACAAACACTCTGGTATGCTGACATAGCTAATTATCTAATCACTGATAGAGTTCCTCCTCACTTCTCTCCAAAAGAGAGAAGAGCACTCATTCAAAAATACTTTCCTTTTTCATGGATTGTTGGATGTTTGTTTTATACTGGACCAGACCATGTCATGAGGAGATGTGTGAGAGAAGATGAGACATATGAAATTTTGCATGCATGCCACAATGAACCATGTGGAGGACATTTTGTAGCCAAGAGGACAACAATGAAGATTTTGAACACAGGATATTACTAGCCAACACTCCACAAGGATGCAGGAAGGTATACAGGAAAATGTGACAGATGCCAAAGAATAGGTAGACCAACCAAATATGATGAGATGCCACTTTACCCTCAGGTATTAATCACTCCCTTTGACAAGTGGGGATTGAATTTTGTAGGACCCATTGACCCTCCATCAAATGGTAAGTCTTATATCCTGGTATGCATTGATTATGTAACAAAGTGGGTAGAAGTTAAGGCCATGAAGCATGCAAGAGATAACAAAGTTGCAGAATTTTTTTATGAGGAGATTTTCACAACGTATGGAGTTCCAAGAGAGATAGTGACTGATCAATGGGCTCAATTCACATATTCCCTTGTTGCAACACTAGTTAATGAGTATAACATAAGACACAGGAAGTCTACTCCTTATCACCCCCAGACTAATGGCCAAGTTGAGGTGACCAACAGAGAAATTGAAGTTATTCTAACCAAAACAGTAGCTACCCATAGAAAAGATTGGGCAAACAAATTACCAGAAGTTGTTTGGGCCTACAGAACTACCTAGAAAACAACTACAGGCTTCAATCCATTTGATTTGTTGAATGGAAAGATAGCCATGATGCCCATTGAATTTGAACATAAGACTCTTAGGACTGTAGTAGATTTGGGGATGGATATCTCTAAGGCACAAAAAGAGAGAATCATGCAGCTAAATGCTTTGGATGAGATGAGGAGAGCAGCCTTGCATCACATAGAGGTAGTGTACAATCAGAGAATCAAGTGGCATGGAAAATTCATCAAGGACAAGAAATTCCAACCAGGAAATTGGGCCCTGCTTTATGACTCAAGGTATCAGGACAATGTAGGAAAATTGCAGACAAGGCACTGGCTAGGACCATATGAGGATGCTGAATTATTTCCTAATGGTGTTGTACAACTCATTACTATTGAACCATTCAGATTTAGGTTGCTTGTCAATGGTCATCGCCTCAGATTGTATCACAAGCCAACTTCCAAGGAGGAGTTCTGGAAACAATTCACTCAACATGCAACACCCGAGCTTCCTACAACTGAAGGAAGTAGACCTAGTGTTCCTCCTTATGGCTAATTAAGGTACGTACTTATCATAATAAAGACTTCCACTTCCGTGGGAGTCCACTTCTTCACCCATCCACCCATCCATCTCCACCTTTCTCTCTCTTACATCACTTCACTTCATTCCACTCCACCTCATCCCACCTTGTTTTCATTAATTGCTCAACTTATTTCCTAAAAAGGTGAATGATACTTTATCCATAATCTTTGCAATGATTCCTCCACACATTCAGGTATGTGTGCATTAATTGCTATATCTTAATTGTCTTTAAGTGCATTCATTTAATTGATGTATGTTAGTATGGGCGTTCACCATAGCATTCCAATATTCCCTACCCCTGTCAAATCATCATCTTGCATGTGAGGACACATACCTAAATTTAGGTTGGGTGGGAGGAAAAAGATGTGAATACTTTTCCCATGTGTCAATCCATGCTATTCTACATCAACAAAATTTAAATTGAGCTGATTTGAAATCTGAGTGAGAGGACGACTCGCATGTGTGAAGTGACACCAACTGTTGCCGTCATTTCTCTCCATCATAGCTTTCCTTTATTACTTCCTCCATGCCATTATTGACCCTATCATATCTCATGTTTCAAACAAAAGTTAAAGTAAAAAGGGAAAATTCAGTCGACATTAACATTGGAAATTTAGCAAGTGTTGCAGGAAGGTAAATTTGGTTTTCAGACGAGAATTGCAAGAAGGAAACCGCAGAGTGTTTGTTTTATTGCAGACAATGGGAGGTAGGTTAATTTGAAATGAACCTCCAATGCATGATGTATTACTGTAGGATGCACCCTACCTAGACGAATTTAGAAACTACGGGTGGATAGACTACTTCCTGAAGTTGAGTGATTTTGATCAAGACATTGCACTAGAATTCGCCTAGACATTGTCTTAAGGGAAGGCCATGGTAAAAGGGCCAGAGGTCATAGTGATTGAAGAAATAATTGCAAAAGTTACAAGGTTACCTACCAATGGTGAAAATTACCCTACTTCTAGAGATGTCAGATCAGCTAGGGCTGAATTTATAGAACCAAGCAACCCTCCATTGAGCATAGATAAACAGGGTGTCAAGAGAATGTCTATACCCGAGCCATGGAAGCAGATAGTTGTTTATGTCATAAAATATATCACCTGTGAAGGTCACCAGTCAATTTTTCATTTTGTGCACTTAAATCTTTTGAATCACATGAGGCACAAGAGGAGGATGAATGTGTTGAACGTGTTATACAACCTTCTTTCAACCATGGCAGCCAAGACTCATAAAGGTAGGGATAATTATGTTTCCCACCATTGTCTGATTAAATTGTTAGTTGAGACGTCTCTTCATGATGTGTCTGGAATGACCTAGGAAGAATTCATAAAAAATGATCAAATTATACCTAAGCATTTGCAACCTAGGGTTTTACCTCAACCTCATAGGTCTAGCAAAAGATTGAGCATGGTTGAAGCCATTCTTGGTGCTTCAACCTCTGGCATAGGCCCTAGTGTAAACCCTCCTACAGTAGAAGAAACCATAGAAATTAGCTTTTTAGGATAGAGCACTTAGAAAAAGAAAGTTCTTCCCCTAATTCTGATGATGATGTTCTACTTGGCATTCTAATGAAAACTAGGGCACATAAGAGAGAGGCAGAAATGAGAAAAGGAAAAACTAAAAAGCAGCCAGTAGAAAAAGAAGTACCAAGCTCTAAGAAGTGCAAGGCTACCACTGTTCATCCTGCAGCCAAAGAAAAACATGAGAGAACTGCTAGAAAATCAAGACCAGTCGGGCCAGCCTTTGGTATGCTTCCGCAGCAAAGCCCTAAGTCAAGAAATATCACAAGGAGACACAAAAGCTCCAATGGGGCAGGTGAATGTCGAGGAAGAGGACATATTTAAGACAACAGCAAACATAACATTGGTAGATCTTGTTGACATTACAAAACAAGTCAAAAACCAAGAGTATGAGGAAAATCAAGATTTCCTGCAGCAAGAGATCCTTCAGCAAAAGCCAAAACAAGAACAAGAACAAGAGTCCCTACAGCAATAGCAAGAATTGGGAAAATAATTAGTACCCCTGCAACCAGAATCGATGAGACGACTTGAATCCTTACAGCTGGTACCTGTTGGGTGAAAATTATGTAATCAACTTTTCAATAGATTACACAACTTGGACTTCAACCACAACTATGTGAGATGTAAATCTCTCCTCTCAGAAAGGGGAGGCACCCTTCTTACTGCTAACAAAAGCGATAGTAAAACAAACAAGTAATTACAAAATGTACACAAAACTTACGAAGTGGGGGGGTTGTTACATTCATCCTTCTCTCTTTTTTTAGAGAAGATGTTTACAATGCTTCACTATTGGAAGTTCACAATTCTTAACAACTTGAAACGAACAACTAGCAGTAATACCAATACCTCTATCTTGTCAAAGTGAAGCATAGAGATACCAGAAGTAATTAACAATAGACAAATAAAGTAAAAAGGAAAGCTCATGAAGGCACAAAGTCGTTCCATAGCTTTTTCAATTTTGGATCTGTGGAAATGTATCGTTTGTCACGTTAGAAGCACAAAGTCTTCTTAGACGCAGCAATTCCTCGAACAACATGAACAATTACAAGCACAAAGTCTTGTAGATCATCCAACCAAAATATCAAATAGCATGAATGATTACAAGCACAAAGTCTTGTAGATCATCCAACAATAGTATCCAAGAGCATGAATAATTACAAGCACAAAGTCTTGTAGATCATTCAACCAAAAGATAAACAAAAACACAAATGCAAATCTAAATAATAGATGCAACACAAAGTTTACATAAATCACTTAGAGTCCTTCAGATTTCGTTACCTAATCACCACCAATGAGATCAATTCACAAAAGTATCAAATCCAATGCAAAGTTTGGTTTGCAATCCTCTTCTTTATTGATGAAATTCCATTCACAAAGCATGAACGCAAAGTTTCACAAATTTGCTTCAAAAAGGGCAGCACTTCGTTGTAAAATACTAAAGGATAAATTTACAATGGAAAACCATCACATTATATAGAAAGAGGGATGATCAAAATTAGGAAACTAATTGAGGAAATCAAGGAAAGTTAGGTGAGCGATTTTAGGAGATCTCACCTAACTTTGACCAAAGTCAAAGTGTAATTTGTTTTCAAAAGATTACATCTTCGAACTTGGTGTAATTACAATTTACAAAAAGACATAAAATGTTAGGAAATATTTACAAGATGCATAATGGGAAGCATCAAAATGTTCAACATCGAAGATCAAGAATCTTCATGGTTCCTTGCTTTGGGCGCGGAGTCTTCATACTTCTTCTTGGTCTCCTATATGAATGCATCATCTAGGCCGACTGTGTAATCTACAAGGGTGTGAGCTCTTGTGATCGGCCTTCTAGAAAATGAATGGATTTTCTTGCACCCGCGAAGATGTGTCTTGAGATTATCAAGTGTCAGTCGTATATTGCAAATGATATGTATTGAGGCTTTGGGAAAAACTGTCATCCTCAACTTGTTGCATAATGGCTTCTTTGTAGATCTGGGATAGTTCACTGGATCAGAAGATGTCACCTTTAGGATCACTTGATGAAATCTGGAGAGAAACTGCAAGGATGGTGAATCAATATACGTTAGTAGAAAAAGTAGCATTGGGAAGCGTGAAGCGAGAAATGATGTTGAACAAGCATGAAATGAGCAACTAGGCACAAAAAACAATGCCGAAGCGAAGAAATGGGGTTTAGAATGGAAACAAAGCAATTTTGAAGAGACTAGGTTAAAAACTGCCAAAAGTGTAAAGGTGTTAAAATTCAGCACCATTGCACAAAAAATGACTAAGTCTAGAAGAAAAGTGTAAAGGTGCTAAAATTCAGCACCATTGCACAAAAAATGACTAAGTTTGGAAAAAAAGTGTAAGAGCGCACTTTTTCAGCGCTCTTACATTTTGGAGAATTCACTTTTATGCAGGGTCGCTGATTTTTGGCGCCCCTGCACTTTCAACACTTAGCCAAAAATTGGCTAAGTCTGGCAACAATGTGTAAAAGTGCACTTTTTTAGCGCTTCTACAAATTTTTGGAAAATCACTTTTTATACAGGGTCGCTGATTTTTGGCGCCACTGCACTTTCAACACTTAGCCAAAAATTGGCTAAGTCTGGCAACAATGTGTAAGAGCACACCTTTTTAGCACTTCTACACATTTTTGGAAAATCACTTTTTATGCAGGGTTGCTGATTTTTGGTGCCACTACTTTTCAACACTTAGCCAAAAAGTTGGATGAGCTAGAGCGCACTTTTTTGGCACAACTGCATCTTTCACAATTTAACTAAGTATGATCAATGAGACTTCACGAAGGAGCTCGTTTCGAAGGTCTTCACGAGGCGAACATAGGGGGATTCTCAAATTGACTGTTTGAGGCTTTGGAACACATTTTGAGGTGGCTTGAAAATCACCTCGTTTTGCGTGCTTGAACTTCACGAACCTAGGAAACGGACAAGTTTCGTAGGGGGTTATCCGTGAATCGAGCGCTGCTAGATTCCATCATAACAACAGGCTCCTGTTGGGGATCTTCCTTCAACCATTCTTTGAAATGAATGAAGGGAGAAGAACTCTAGAATTCAAGTGCCTTTATCCATTGGGCTTGGAGTCAGGTGACAACGACGAAAAACAAATTTATGAAAACAAGACGCAAACTTATGCAAATGCACTTATTGAAAAGGGAAAAACCTACCTAATTAAAACTAGCCATCAATGAAATCTTCTCAAATGAAACCATTCACAGGTTCAACAAAATAGTTGCCTTTCTTCAACAGCTTGCAAGGCCTTCCCTGATCATTAGCAGCTACATGTAGATGAAGTTGAGGCATTGCTTCTGGAAAGAGATGAATAGGTTCAGCTACCTCTACAAATACATTTTTAGCTGCATCCTCAATTTTATCTTCACGCTCAGGTGCAACTAAAACCTTTGTCTTCCCATCGGCCTCCAACCAAGCAGGATGTCTTTTGGGACATTCCCTTAATCGATCAAACATTGAATGCTTCTTACCAATTGCTACTTGAACAACTGATTCATCAACCATGGTAACTTCATGCTGCTTGGAATGATCTCCTTCATGTGATTCAGATGAAGATATGACTGCACTGCATACCTCAATATGATGTTCACCATCTTCAAACATGGCAAAATCTGAATAATTTATAAGGTCCTCATCATGCCTTGGGGAAGTTCTTTTATGCAACATGTGTTCAAGTTCATGATCTCGAAACACGTATGCATTCTTTTCAAATTGACTGAGACCTTTGTGCATGTCCATTTTTTGAGATCTCAAGACAAGATCATCTTCATTTACTTGAATTTCAGCAAAATGACTTTCATTGTCCTGCTTTTCATTAATGGCTTTCTGATACTGCATAAACCAGAAATGGGAGTCACCAGCTATGTATGCTTCCTTTTCCTAGAAGAGAATAGCGAGATCACTTGGATCGGTGTCAAGATGCTTTGGTACTACTTTTACTAATGGTACCTCAACAGCAAGCCTCTTCAGAGGTGAAGATAACTTGCGTTGATTCCCAATGGAAAAATTATGAGCTAGCTACTTTTTGAGGACAAGTAGCTCATTTACCAACCTTTGCACCATAGGATCCGTCCTTGTGATGTAAGAAAATAACTCCAAAGAAGGGGTTTCTTCGGATTCATTTGATTCAACTTTTATTTTCCCAGCAAGAATGAGATCATCTTCAACTTTTGTCGCCAAGGTCTGCACCATTGCAAGAGTAGTTGCGGGTGCTCTTCTCAATAGGAAACCAACCTCAGGCACTTGAGAATTTACAAAGAAACATTTCAAATTCTCAGCTATAGGTTGAGCAACAGTTGGAATTCTTCGTGTCAACTTGTTGAAGTGAGCAATGAACTCGCGCATGGTCATGTGAGATTCCTTCTTCAACTAGGTGAGCTAAGCCAACAAAGCATGAGCGTCTTCAGGAGGCTTGAACCTTCCTTCAAACTTGGCTATGAGAGTTGCCTAATTTGTGATGGTACTTGGCACCAAATGATAAAACCAATCTACAACAATGCCTTGGAGAGTCTCCACAAACAGCCTTACAAATACATCTTCGTATTCAACACCATGAACTCCACAAGCGATGTAGAAAGCAGCAACGTGCTCATCAGGATGTTTTCCATCACCAAGAAACTTGGGAAAGTTCTTTCGTGAGCCTTCAGGAAGAGCATGTAGGGGTAAAACTAGGCTTAACGGACCAAAAGCATTTCCCCAAGGACCTTGAGCAACCATTTACATGTCCTTGGTGAAATCTTGAAAAACTTATAAGAAAATAAATTACAATAAAAAAGGACACAGGTATACTTCAAACGAAAGCATGAGGCTTTAGAATGCGTATCGTGTCCCCAGCAGAGTCGCCAAAAAACTATTGGGTGAAAATTATGTAATCATCTTTTCAATAGATTACACAACTTGGACTTCAGCCACAACTATGTGAGATGTAAATCTCTCCTCTTGAAAAGGGGAGGCGCCCTTCTTACTACTAACAGAAGCGATAGTAAAAAAAACAAGTAATTACAAAATGTACACAAAACTTACGAAGTGGGGGGGTGTGTTACATTCATCCTTCTCTCTTTTTTCATCACTGTTGGAAGTTCACAATTCTTAACAACTTGAAATGAACAACTAGCAGTAATACCAATACCTCTATCTTGTCAAAGCGAAGCGTAGAGATACCAGAAGTAATTAACAATAGACAAATAAAGTAAAAAGGAAAGCTCACGAAGGCACAAAGTTATTCCATAGCTTTTTCAATGTTGGATCTATGGAAATGTATCGTTTGTCACGTTAGAAGCACAAAGTCTTCTTAGACGCAGCAATTCCTCGAACAACATGAACAATTACAAGCACAAAGTCTTGTAGATCATCCAACCAAAATATCAAATAGCATGAACGATTACAAGCACAAAGTCTTGTAGATCATCCAACAATAGTATCCAAGAGCATGAATAATTACAAGCACAAAGTCTTGTACATCATTCAACTGAAAGATAAACAAAAACACAAATGCAAATCTAAATAATAGATGCAACACAAAGTTTACATAAATCACTTAGAGTCCTTCAGATTTCATCACCTAATCACCACCAATGAGATCAATTCACAAAAGTATTGAATCCAACGCAAATTTTGGTTTGCAATCCTCTTCTTTATTGATGAAATTCCATTCACAAAGCATGAACGCAAAGTTTCACAAATTTGCTTCAAAAAGGGCAGCACTTCATTGTAAAATACTAAAGGATAAATTTACAATGGAAAACCCTCACATTATATAGAAAGAGGGATGATCAAAATTAGGAAACTAATTGAGGAAATCAAGGAAAGTTAGGTGAGCGATTTTAGGAGATCTCACCTAACTTTGACCAAAGTCAAAGTGTAATTTGTTTTCAAAAGATTACATCTTCGAACTTGGTGTAATTACAATTTACAAAAAGACAAAATGTCAGGAAATATTTACAAGATGCATAATGGGAAGCATCATAATGTTCAACATTAGAGATCAAGAATCTTCATGGTTCCGTGCTTTGGGTGTGGAGTCTTCATACTTCTTCTTGGTCTCCTATATGAATGCATCATCTAGGCCGACTGTGTAATCTACAAGGGTGTGAGCTCTTGTGATCGGCCTTCTAGAAAATGAATGGATTTTCTTGCACCCGCGAAGATGCGTCTTGAGATTATCAAGTGTCAGTCGTATATTGCAAATGATATGTATTAAGGCTTTGGGAAAAACTATCATCCTCAACTTGTTGCATAATGGCTTCTTTGTAGATCTGGGATAGTTCACTGGATCAGAAGATGTCACCTTTAGGATCACTTGATGAAATCTAGAGAGAAACTGCAAGGATGGTGAATCAATAGACGTTAGCAGAAAAAGTAGCATTGGGAAGTGTGAAGCGAGAAATGATGTTGAGCAAGCCTGAAATGAGCAACTAGGCATGAAAAATGATGCGGGAGCGAAGAAATGGGGTTTGGAATGGAAACAGAGCAATTTTGAAGAGACTAGGTTAAAAACTGCCAAAAGTGTAAAGGTGTTAAAATTTAGCACCATTGCACAAAAAATGACTAAGTCTAGAAGAAAAGTGTAAAGGTGCTAAAATTCAGCACCATTGCACAAAAAATGACTAAGTCTAGAAAAAAAGTGTAAGAGCACACTTTTTCAGCGCTCTTACATTTTGGAGAATTCACTTTTTATGCAGGGTCGTTGATTTTTTGCGCCCCTGCACTTTCAACACTTAGCCAAAAATTGGCTAAGTCTGGCAACAATGTGTAAAAGCGTACTTTTTTAGCACTTCTACACATTTTTGGAAAATCACTTTTTATGCAAGGTCGCTGATTTTTGGCGCCACTGCACTTTCAACACTTAGCCAAAAATTGGCTAAGTCTGGCAACAATGTGTAAGAGCGCACTTTTTTGGCACTTCTACACATTTTTGGAAAATCACTTTTTATGCAGGGTCGCTAATTTTTGGCGCCACTACACTTTCAACACTTAGCCAAAAACTTGGATGAGCTAGAGCACACTTTTTTGGCACAACTACATCTTTCACAATTTAACTAAGTATGATCAGTGAGACTTCGCGAAGGAGCTTGTTTCGAAGGTCTTCGCGAGGCGAACATAGGGGGATGCTCAAATTAATTGTTTGAGGATTTGGAACACATTTCGAGGTGGCTTGAAAATCACCTCATTTTGCGTGCTTGAACTTCACAAACCTAGGAAACGGACAAGTTTCGTAGGGGTTATCCGTGAATTGAGCGCTACTAGATTCCATGATAACAGTACCATATGAAGAGCAAGCATCAATGCCAAGAAAACTACTGGTAGGAATACATAACCCCCCTAATTTTTCCATGCACTAGGTAGCCATGCATTTATGGAAAGAGATGCAAAGAAGGGGAGAAGAATGAAAGGAGGAAAAATGCAGGTTGAAGAAGGAAATTCAAAAGAAAGATGAGGAGATTGAAGACAAGGATGCATAAATTGCTACCTTAAAGAAGAAGGTGGATGATATGGCAGCTTTGGTACCACATATTTTAGAATGTAGGACCCCTCCAAGGGTCTATGCTTTGCATTTGAAGGAGAAATATTTTTCTTTTAGGCTGGCAAGAATTGTCTCAAGTTTGAACCCTTCCATTGAGACCCCTACTAAATTTTTCAATGCTTATCAGATTGCTTCCCTTGAAATGAAGAATTTTTTGTGTGAGATTTATTTACATAATTATGTTATGACTCAAGACCATGATTGGAATCCATTGTAGTATGTTGGGGATGTCCAATTAAGGGAATTTATGTCCTGGGTGCAAAATGAGATTAGTTGGGGACAACAATATGGGGCTTATAAGCAAATGGAATCCAACACCCTCTATCCATTAGGGTTGAATCAAGGAATCCAAGGGACATTTTTAGGGAATGACACATAATGCTTTTCAGACCTAGCTATGGTAATAGGATTATGCCTTGGATAGAAGCAGTCTATAGTAAATATAAGGCAAAGGTAAAAGCAAAAGAGGAAATTTTGAAGAGATACCTCTCACAAAGATGGAACAACCTAACTGATGAGCTAAAGCAGGTTGAGCCTCATTCCATCCAGAACTATGATGCAACTCTTAAAAGGATTGGCAAATATATTCACATTGGAAGGACAAAAGGATGATTTTGGCTTCCCCTAACTTTTCAACCACCCATCCTAATGTGGCCCGTACCAAACTTCAAGTTCTACCACTATGCTATTGCTGCAGAGAGATAGAGATAGAGAAAATTGGATAGATTGGGAGGATTCTATTGGGACCCTGATTCACACACAACACACTCTGATGTGGGAAAATTGTCAGTTGCAAATTTTAGAGCATTGACCAAGTAGAAGAACAACCCTTCCCCTGTTGGAGGACCAACAAAACCTTAGGTTGGGGAGAGTGATGAGTCTATTTTATGGTCTAATTTTGGGTAGAATTTATGACTTAGTTGTTGAAGTTATCATGGAATTTGATGTTAAGTATTGATATTTTTATGATATTTCCTCAAACTATAGACATTGGGCCTAATCCTATTTCTACAAACCTTTAATAATATTGGCATGTTAGATGGACTATCTATATTAATCCTGCATATGGTTAATGAATGTTCTTTAAGATGGTTACATATATGCAATTATTGTGTGTACTAACATTCCCATGCAGATATAATTTGATGATACTAAATTGAGAAAGACACTGCCAGATGGGCATGCACCATAACGTCCAACAAGGGAATTGTTCAAAGGTCAAAGGAGGTCGATGATAGGAGATTCCCCATGCAAATTGAGTGTAACTGCCTTGTAGTGATCTTTATTGATGTTGAGTGAATATAGGCATTACTGTTGTGTTGAATCTGCGGGTACGTCTGACTAGATTCCATGCATGCGTAACCGCCTCTCCACTTTCTCTATTTTCCCTAAATGGCATCCTCCCAATTCATGGAGTTGACCACCTTGCTTAGTTGGTAGTATAAATAACGATTAGATGCTCCTTCTTGGGAGGTTGCACAATCTGATGATGTACTTGCATTCTTAAGATTTTTAGCAATACAATTATGATACTCTTTTATACTCATGAATTCCAGTGAATAAAATGAAGTTCTAAGTTTGAGCATTTGAGTTCTCATTAGTTTTAGAGGATACTTATCCAAGGGAGCCCACTTGGTGAGTAATATGTCCTTTAGTTTAGTATTAGTTTAGTATTACTTTTTGTTCAACAATTAGTTGAGAATCTGGCATTGACTGTTCCTGCAACCACTAGAATTCCATTTTGTGACTATTCCTACAGCTAAAGCAGACAAAGTAGTGTGCTATTTTTTTGCTCATATTTTCATTTTTGTCATGCATTTCAGCTTAGTGTAGTTGTTGTTTGATGTTCAACACTTCTGTTATTCTTTTCCAAGCAATTTACTTTCAACATTGTGTCTTTCTTAGTTGTAGAATGAAAATGGCTACTTTGGGTTCTTAGTGCACATATTGTGTTGACCCATTTCAAGTCCACATCCCTGGGTTGACAAGTTAAATGCACCTTCATGATGATTGAAATAGCTATTCAAGTTAGATGTCCAATCTCTGAATCACGGTTGTAAAGGCCTAGTTGTTAAATCATTGTAGGCGGCCAACAACCCCTATGGGTAATATCTCTTTGTCAGTCCTTGTAGGGACTAAGGCTTTGGATGTCTCATTTGTATTGATTTATGATTCTAACCTATTCAAGGTGAAACTAGGAAATTTGTGGCTAGCTTCCATGAATGCGATCACCTTTGTTTTCCACAAATGTTTGAAATTCCCCCATGAGGGTATAGTGCATGTCATTTAGGACACTAGGTATAAGCCACTGGTATCACATGGGGATTTTTCTTTGGATGAATTTTTTCCCACCCCTCTTGGACCCCTCCCTCCCAAGAGGGATCTCTTGTATCATGGTTATTGTAGTTATAGCACTGGGGGCTCAGTGTTGAAGGGTGGTTTTCCTCTATCATCTTATGTTGTGTCTTTGAAGGCTTACTTGTGTGTGCAACAACAAGCTTCATCCTCCACCCTTGCAAAGGAGAAGGACAAGCCTACTCTTGCCTTCAAGCCTTCACCTTCTAGTCCTTCTTTTGCACCTCTTGCTTCCACTTCTCAGCCTTTGGTGGTGTCCTTCGTTCTTGCTCATGTTCCTACCATAGGAAAGGGAAAGGCTCCTATGTTGCAGAGGTCAAAGCCTCGAGTGTTCAAACTTCTTCTTCCCGCAGTTCCCCATCACACCCTACATGGGAGGGGGAAGTTTTTCATAGGTTTCCTCTTATGTCTCAACCTCCACAACCTCTGCCTATTCTTCCCCTCCTTCTTGGGTGGGACATGGGAAGAGGCCTAGTACCAAGATGCCTCTTTCTGTTTCTTCTTTTGTGTCTATTGCTTATCCTATTCCTCCTAAGGAGTCTCCCCTTCCACTAGAAATAGTTGTGGAGGTCCCTCTATGGTAGCATAGGAGCCCTTGACCTTTTCTCAATCCATACCTTCAAGTTACCATAGTCGATGTAATCGGCTTGTGCATGAGCATAAGTATTGGTGAAAGGCTCTAGTCAAGGAGCACATAGCCTTGTAGTAGAGTGTCGAGAGTTTGTTGTTCTTGTTTCCACTTTTGCTCCTTTGGTAGTTGCTTTTGTTTCTTCTTTGTATTTTCCTCCAGTTCCCATCACCTTGATGCTCCTTCCATATTCATTGGTGAATCCTGAAAAACCTCACCCCAAAATGGTATAGGTGTTCATCACTCCTTTGGTGGAGCCTCCCCTTCTCCTATCTCTTCCTGATATTCCTTCATTTTGCATCCCTTAGACATGCCTCATACCAAGGTTGTGTTGTCTATGGCTCCTTTCATTTATTCCTCCACTTCTTCCTTTGCAAGGATTAGGTATCCTCCATTGAAGCACAAGTTGGAGGATGACCTCACCTCGAGTGATGGTCATAAGAAAGTTCATCTTCTGTGGAGTCTAGTTCTTTTTTGGCTTGCATGGTCCTTGTGAGAGAGGCAGCCCCCATGTCGCTGAATTTTGTCACTACCCCTTTTGATGAAGTTGGATATGACTCTTGGGTGTCTTGTCCTCCTCCTACCCTATTGACACATGACACTCTTGAGAATTACATGTTTAACTTGGTGGATGATATCCTAGCTTTATCTTCAATTTTTGTAAACTTGATTACCTTTGCCTCACAAGAGATTGATGATGAAGACCTCGAAGGGCCTTCTTCCTTGGCTCTTATTGTAGGGGAGTTGGAAGGTACTACCCTTTCTATCCCTCTCTTGCAGGATTGTCCTCCTTCTCCCTATAATTATCTAGATTGGGAGTAGGATGACCTGCTATTTGATGAGGACTAGGGTGGTACCTCCCTCTACATCTGTAGATTAGTTTTGTTTGTTTGTTCGTGCTCCCCAGTACTTGTCTTTTAATGTTTTGTGATCTTTCCTAGAGGACCCTTGCTACCCTTGTAGGTACTTAGAAACAAGTGTGGAAATATGTCGTGCACTTCTTCTATTTGTGTTATCATTCTTCTATGTTTTGTACTTTTTCTTTTCGATATCAAGGACGATGCAAAGTGTTGGGGGCATTTCGACCTTCTTCCATGTTGACCTGATTTTTATTGTACTTTGTCTTCATGTGTCTTCTTCATGTTATAAGAAATTTGGGGATTGATGAGAGTTCATATATATTATATTATATCCATGTATTTATATCTATGGACAATTATGACCCGAATTATCAAATCCTCATGTCTCTTGATTTCTTCATCTCTACTTGTCTTCTTCTTTATGTTGTGGTTCTTATGTGTTGTCCCTCCTGTGTGTGACAACATACCACAAATACATCTTGCCATGTGTTTTGTGCCACAATGTCTCTCATCTTTCTCTTCTTAGGATGACATGTGCTCCTTTGTGTAGCACACATCATCCTAAGGGGGGCTATCATACTTGTTTAAATCTCAACAAGGAGAATTCTTTCAAAAGGATTCCTTGATGCAATTTTTTTTACAATGAATTCCTTGAAAAAAGAATCCCTTGTTGAAAACCATCATTTTCCAAAATGATGCATTCTTTCAATAAGGATTCCTTGGCAAAAAATTATTTCCAAAAGATCCCTTGGCGAAAGAGTCCAAAAAATTTCCTTTCAAAAAAAGAGTATTATTTCCAATGGATTCCTTGACGAAAGATATTTCAAAAGGATTCCTTGATGAAAGAATAACTTATGAAAAATTTCATGTCTTTCAAAAGGGTTCCTTGGTGTCTTGATGCCTCATGAAAAGGATTCCCTAATGAAAGAACCCCTTCCTAAAAATTTGTTTCAAAAGGATTCCTTGATGCTTTTTGTCTTATATCTTGGTGTCTCAAATCTGATATTTGATATCTTGTGTCTTGGTTTCTGATATCTTATATCTTGGTGTCTAGCTTGGGGGTAGCCTAACAATACATGTATTATATCTAATATTTGGCATCCTTGTGTCTTGATGTTTGGATGTCTCATCAGTAATCTCTTCTTTTTTTTTGATTGGAGTGCCTTATTGTGTTTGAATATTCTTTGGTTTCTAACACTTTTTTCTTTTTCGCCTAACATGTTTTTCTGCAACTGGCATGGTTTTGATGAGATTGTAGTTGGCTTTGTAGGATTGAATACCTGTGTCCAATTCACATCCTAGTGGAGCTCATCCTCTTTTATGTCAAGTTATGCCAGAGTGAAGGACTGCTTCCTCTACATTTCTGGTACATTCTCTTCAATCTCTTTCTACTTTAGCTTGCACATACTTAGACACACATGCTCACTAAAGTGGGGGAAAAATGTAATGGTGTAAAATTGCACCTAGTGTAATTTCCCATTATATTACCTCACTTTAGCCTTATAAACTCAACAATGCAAAAATCTGCCACCTTTTCCTTTCCTTTCACACATGTCCTTATCATTTTTCGTCAGTGATGGAATTTTTTGATAGGATGCCTATGCACCACAGAGATGTATGTGCGTTGTGCTGCCATCCTGACAGGATTCTTGCATCAAAAGACAAAGGAGACATTACCTTTTTTGCCACCCCATGAATGTAATGTACCTCTTCAAAGCTTAACCACCTAAAAAACATCTATTTGGCTCCCAAAAATAAATTTTAAACATTTCTCTTACAATTTCATTCACTTTCTGGATCTTTCATCACTTCATTCTTGCATTACCACAACTTGCTTCACTCTTGCTTCACACTCTACACCATTTTGCTTCTTCTATCACCATTTTCTATTGTAGGTTATCAAGGCTCTTCTTTATTGGCATGGTTGTCTTGCTCTTCCTTCCTCTCTCAGCTTCTCCAAGCACACAAAAATGAGGGTAATATCTATCTATTTACTTGCATTATCCTATTTTTAAAGTAGCATTTAGATTGTCTTTGCATTATACATTTTATCTCTACTTTCTATTTTTTTATCATTTCTATATTTTCTGGTCTATTGGCTATTCATGGAGGGGGAAACACCAAAATGGGGGCTTGATTTAGGAAAGCTCCAAAACAAAGCCACAACACTTTTTTGTTGCTTTGTGTGCAGGTTCAATCTATTCATGAGGAGCTTGCTCGAGAATTGGACCTACTATGAGTTTCTCTCCTTCTTCCTTTTCCTTGGCATTTCATTATTGGGTATTTTATCTTTTTAAGTTATAGTAAATTCTTCTTGTTGTTCTCTTCATTTCACGCATTTCTTCATATATGTTAATCTATCAAACAAAATATTAGGTTGTCAGCACACCCTATGAGTTTCAATCTGTGAATCCAACTCTCTATCTATATGAGATGCCAACATGCCTCTGAGATGACAATGTGACGTGCTATTCTCCAACTCATGTGCTAGCATCCTCTGGTTGAGAGCTAGTGAATTTACAATCTAAGACCTATGAGATATGCTCACTCATTTCCTGAAAAACTTTCATCATAAAACATAAAGAAAATAGATCTTTAGTTTTCCCTTTCTTTTCAACCTATTCCTTTTTGGTTAAGTTTGAGGTAGTCTTGAGGTAGTTGAGGGAAATTTTCTCCCTTTAGTCTCTTATGTATCCTAGAGACTAGGGAGTAGCGAATCCTCTCCTCTACACATTTTAATATCATCCTTCTTCCCTTTCATATTCCCCTATATTGGTTTTGGTACCTCAAAATAAAACTCTTAATCCCTTATTAGTGGTCTTGCCTCTTATGAGATCATCCCTCTTCTACCATTTCCCTACTCCCTTGATCACATGTAACCTAATATTAATTTTTTATTTCAATTTGTAAGAAATTCATATCTCTCTAATAGGGAGAAAATACAATTTTAAAAGAGAAATGACCCTAACCAGGTTCTCAGTATGTGACTTCCTAGCTTAAAATAATCTTTGATCCTAGTTCTTGATTCATGCACTATGCAAGTTTAGAGCTAAATACAATGAGACCTATGAAATCCATGTGGCCTAAATACTATTTTTTGGGGCCTCTTTTATTCACATTTTACAATTTATTTCCATCAAGAGGCGAACGAAATATTGTAACTTGAGTTATAAGAAATTAAAAAAAAAAGTTAAGATAAGCCACTACTAAAATAACCTAGTTATCTAAGCAGTTCAAGAAAGAGAAGAAAATAATCAAAATCTAAAAGTAGGCTACCAATGTTACACAATAAATAACTATTTATTTTTGAGATAGCTACTTACATGTTTTAAAGAAATTACTTATGTCAAAAGAATACGAAAAGAAGCAACATGATGAGCTTAGCAATGAAATTGACTCACTCCAAGTGAAACTTTAGGAGGTGAAAGAAAGAAATTATTGTTTAGAGTACATGATGACTGTCTCAAGTCATGACTAACATCTACATAGCCACTTGAAGAAGAAATAATTCTTATGTAGTGATCCTATTTTAACATCTCTTGATTAGAGGGGATCTCTATAAAAGGATTAAGCAAGCTCAAGAACTCCTTTGCACCATAAAAGCACAACATTTTTCTTGGAAGGAGGTAGAAAAAATACTTGACCTCATAAAATGTGCTTCAAAATATGCCATAAGAAATGTCAACATCCATGATTATGTTTAGGAAGTTAGATTTGTCACACAAGTTGTCATTTACATTGATCAAATTAAATCTTATCTAGATCTCTTAAAGCTAGTGTAAGAAATTTTAAGAGAATTCTTTGATTATTCCATAGTTATAGTTCATAAAGGTCTCCCATACCCTTGGAATAATGTTAGCGATTTCTTCTACATTAAGTAGACTACCAAGATATTTTTTGATAAGAAAAAAAAAAAAAAGAATACTTTGTAAAACTTGTCTATCAATCCTAAGGTGAAAGATTTTGCCAAAATTATTGGTCCCTAAATTGCTTTGGAAGCAAAGATTAAGATGACATTATTTAAGTTGAAATATTTCACATTCTCTACTTCCATTAACCTTGCTAGTGAGTTTGATCTCTTGAACCAACAATTGTTAATGCCTTTCCATATTGACCCATTTTTTTATTCTATGTTCTTTGATTGTTTATTCTTTTATTCAAATTTGTTGAGTAGCTTATTTCTTAATTTTTTTTTGTATTTTATAAAAATTATTTTCCACTTGATGTTTCCCACTCTTTTAAAGTGTATTAATATAAGGATTAAAAGATTTTTTCTATCCAATTTTTTCTTTTCAATTGCTAGTTATTGCTAGTCCTAATTAGATCTAGAAATAATGGTAAAAACTTACTTATATAAGAATACATATAAAATAAGAAAAAATTATGTTGTATTATTTATAAATTAACTCATTAATAAAAAAAATTAGAATAAGACAAGTGTACTATTCACATGTAAAAAAGATTAACATTTTTCTCTAGTTTAAGTATTAATTAGTGTATTTTTCAATCTTCCTCACTTACCTATAAAAGAAATAGCCTAGAAAAATTACAAGTACAATGAAAATATGAATCTTCTATTTGGATCCTATATTATTTTAAGTAGAATGAATAAATGGTCCATCAATATCATGAGATTCTAGCTTTTTTTAAGATCCCCATAAATTATGAGTGGTGATTGTAAATATTTTCCCATAAGACCTTGTTAGTTCCCATATTTTCTCACCCTTCATTCCCTTAAAATATATTTTGTTATCTAGTTCTTGTTACAATGGTGAGAGCGATCTCAAAGAATCTACAAATAAAGGAGGCTATGAGTTGGTTCCCTCAAAGGTGCTTCCCTTTTGATGGGTTCCTAGTTATTCTTTGTATGGGTTAGCACGGCCTAGGATTTAGTACCCCTCCATCAAGATATTAGACTTTCAATAGATATTGTCAACTTCATCACCCTAATAGAAATCCCTACAATGAGATATAATGTTGTCATATAAGGGATATTTTTAGTTGCTTGTGCAAGTATTGATTTTCTTGTTGATCTACCCCTCACTCTCTTACATGGTATTCCTCTTCATGGGTGAGTATCCATGAATGATTGAGCTTTCTCCCCTTTCTTATTATGCTTCTCAAATAATAATGTTGGATTGAACAAAACTCATCTTTGCTCAAAAGGGCCATTTAATGTCAAATTTATTAAAAGAAAGGTGATGGATGGGTTTACCCTCCCTACCTCTTTTCCACAATACTAGTCATCAAGGAGGACAAAATAATCCTATACAAAATCATTTTTAGAGGGCCTAATGAAAGTTGAGAAAATTAGAAGTGAAAGAATATAAATTGGATTTCTAAGAATTTGGGAGGTCCAATTTTTATAAGATGAAGATATGAACAAATGGAAAAAAAAAATTTATAGAACAGATAGAATTCTCAATTTTTATAACTTGTTATAGAATGTTTGATGAATCTAAAATAGTTAGAAATCATAAAATCTAGCAATAAACAAAAGTGCCTTAGAAAAAATCTTGAAAATATTAAAATAAAAATAAATAGTTTTGGCTTTGGAGAAGCTCAAAATAAAATTGAAAAAAATGGAAAAAGGTTTCTTGAAGATGAATCTTTCAAATTATACAAACTAGTTCAAACAATTTGGAATTTGAAGATAGAACTAAACCACAAATCACTTAAATAATTAAAATAAAATAGGTACAAAAAATTAGAGAAATAATAATCAAGCACTCAAATACATGGGAAAATAAACTACAAACATGCTTGGTAAATTGAGAATTAAGGAACTATTCTATAGAAGCGTAGAAAACTTGAATAAATACAAACTGAAACAAGATTTAAATTATTCAAGATAAGACATTAGGGGGAAGTGTCACAAAGGTAAAATAAAAAATAAAAAATAGGAATTCACCAATGTAGAAACTAGGAAACATTATCATCAAAGTTATTAATAGTTAATAGAGGGTCCTTAGTTTGAAATAAATTGGGGTGTTTAATGCTCACAATGAATGTTTAAATAAAACAAATCATAAAAATGAAATTAGCATCTAGTTTGCAATAGACTACAACAAATTACAATTTTTATGGGAAAAATAATTAAGAATGATCAGAATCCAAAATCTTTACTTTTAACAAAATATTAGATAGGTTAAGAAAATTTCAAAAGGAAGATTAACTAATCTTATAAAATATAACTATTATAAATTTATTTAACATTATATGATCATATTAGCATGTGCAAGATACCCCTTTCATAATTTGTAGATCAATAGCATGATATAGAAATCAGAAGTATAACATGTTTGACCTCTAAAGAAAACATAAGTTTATATTGTAAGGAAACGAAGGTAGCGGAACAACTTCCTACACTAATCTTGAGAGGAGAAAAATGTAAAACTTTACAGATCTTTAACAGTTACAAAAACTTAAACATAAATAAACACAAATATCATGCATACCACAAGTACACAAGGATTTACATGGGGAAAACCCTTTTGGGAGAAAAACCCCACACTCCAAAAGCCACCCAATATATTATTCAAAAATCAAAAGATTACAATATACTTGCGGAGCAAGCTTCTCACAGGAGTATCACCACAAAAGACTAAGAGACAACATGACCACTATTAGACTCTTAGAATACACCCTCGTCTACATACATTGCAACCACTTATAACAAGCTTTTTGGAACCTTCTAGAATTAGGGTTTTACAAGGTCATTTTTTAATTGACGTGTTAACAGAAAAACCTTGACGTGTCAACGGGAAAAAAACCTTGATGTGTCAGAGGGAAAAAACCTTGACATGTCAGTGGGAAAACCTTGACGTGTCAACGAAAAAAAAAATTGGGGTGATGCCCTAAACACCATGTCTTGCTATGCGTGTACAGTATTTGCATGATCAGTCACCACCTATCAACAATAAACCATATATAATTGCAACATTGAGACACATTTTCCCAACATATATTATGATATAGAGTACAAGTACAAGTAGATGTGTTACCAGTTATTAGATATTGTCTTACTACCAACTAGGCATCAATATCCACGATGGAGATATCTCTTATTCATATGTAACCATTGATCTATTATCAATTGATATTCCATAGTTCTAGTAGAGATACCTGGATCACCTAGTTGAACATTCTAATTTTTTTCTTTCTTTTAATTTTTAAAAGACTAAATTATATCTTGGGTTAGGGACCACCATGGCAAATTAAGGGTTAAACATAGGGATTTGTCTTAATAACTTGGATCATGATGCATCACTCTCACAAATATAAAGCTTTAAAGTGTGTATATGTCATGTCTTGATTTAAAACTATTTTTACAAACTCACAAAGCTTGGATAATTTAACTAATCTCAAATAATAAACCATATAAACAATTTCATTATTAGTTCATAACTAAGTTAAAAATAAAATCTTACTTTATGAACTTTTATAATTCTTCTAAATAAAGTGCTTTGATTAAATTTAAATATCATATTATCCAAAAAAAAACTTAATAGATAAGAAACTTGTAAATATAAAAATTAGCTTAATTATTTATTTAAAGGGATAACATTAAGTAAAACATGAAAATATAATTTGAACAAAATACTAAAAGATATCAAAAAATAAAAGGAATGAAACTAAATTATAAACAAACGTACTAAAATGAAATAAACATAGTTATATATTATCATCAAAATTTGTGAAAAAAAGAATCAGTAAAACCCCCCTAAGAGATAAGATAATGATTGAGAAATTATTCATTGATGAGCAAGGGAATAGCTCTCTAGATAAATCTTGTAAAATAAAATAATAAAATTATATATTGTCATCAAAATTTGTAAAAAATAAAAAATAAGACCGACCCCCCTAGGAGATAAAATAATGATTGAGAAATTATCCGTTGATGAGTACGAGAATATGCTCTCTAGATAAATCTTGTAACTTGAAAATGTTACACCTAGAATTTCAAAATTTTGGTAAGGTCCTAACCACGGTGGATCAAATTTGGCATTGGTACACTCTTTCTCATGTATCTTGTCCCACATTACGAATAAATCATAAGTTATAGAACATTTTTACCTTGGCATGTTTATCAAGCTAGCATTTAACTATAGTCTAATGTTTGCTATTTTTTCTAAAGAAGTGTCTCATTTTCTTCTAATTTTAGCAAATTAAAAAAATTGGCTTCAGTCTTGTTATTAGTTCCTAAGTAATCTTAGATAAATTAAAAAAGGAAAAATCTTCTAGAGGTCTAATCTACAAACTAGATGATTTAGTGATGCTCTTAAAACATATTCAATATTTTTATATTATACCATAATTAACATTTTAATTTTCCTCAACAATCATTTTAATTATATAAATTGATTCATTGAATCCATTACCTTGGGGGTAATTGTTTGGAGATTATTTAATAATAATTTTATGTTCTTAGGTCCATTTAATAAAATTCTATGAAAGAAATAAAAATCCATTATCACATACTGACATGAGGGAATTCTAAACCTTATGATTATGGTGTTCTCTAAAAACTTGATAAGATATTCTATTATACTAATCTCTTCACTTGTAGAGTAATTAGTTATGTCCAAGATGAACTTGTTTCTAGTTTAGGAGTTTTAGGGTTAATTACTTTAATAAAATATATTCCCCATTTTCAATGGTATAGATTCACTCATTCGTTGAAGTGGCATGACATGATTATTCTCTATATTTGTAATTATAACACTCTAAATCTAGTTTCTAAAATATGAGTTTTTAAAAAATAGTTAAGATAAAGAAGCTCAAGCATTGAGCATAAATAAAAGTGGTCAAGTTTTATAACTAAAATATAACACAATGATTGATGCGTTCCCCCCCATTTCTTTTGTTTACTTAACTAGTTTTTAAAATCAATTGGTGGAATGACAACTAAGAGTATGTAGTAATTTATTTATATTTATTCAATAGTTTTTTTGTATTTTTAAAATAGACGCATCCTAAAAAATTGATCATTGATTGTGCATGTCATCTAACTTTCATAAAAACAATAAAAATGTTAATTTTAAATTTTAATGTGTACAGAATCAATCATAGAACTATTTATATTTTTTTAAAAATTTTGGATAAATGGATCAAAAAATATTAAAAAAAAAATACACAAGTAAATGAGACATATAGAGACATCACTAAAACCAAATAAAAATAAATACCTCAATTCATTCAAACTATAGAAAATTTATACTGTTGGACAAGTAAGAAGTAGATTGATGTTTTCGTGGTGGTTTTGTAAAATTTCAACCTAAAATGTGTAAACCTAATGAGGAGGAAGTTCAAACATGTTATTTTATGTGTAAAACAAGAACTTGTGAGCCCAACATGCAAGTCGAATCTTAATGAGTGGAATTATTATAATTTAAACCATAGCATGCACATGTTATAACACAAGCTTGTTATATAATACACAAACATTATAAATAATACCAAAAACCCAAAACAACAACAAAAAACTCGTTACAATTCAAAATAATGCAAATATGTTATAGCTTGGTATTTACTAAGCCTAACAAATTCATAATGTGTACACATTAAGACTTACAATTTTAAGTGCATGATCATGTTACACATTAAAATATACATTTGACCAATTTTTTAACCCACTATCTTTGTGCACAAACCCTTAATTTGACTCATATCTTCACTCACTAGGATGAAATCATATAAACAATAATATTGAAATTCTCAAATTCATAGTGCTAAAATTGAAAATAGAAAGAAAGAAAAATAAACATGAATTATCCTTCACAAATAAAGATCTCTATAATGTTTCCAAAATTTTACAATGTAAATCATCAAGGTATATATAATAATTTCTTAGTTACAACCCATAATAAGTTTTGATTATGAGTTTTGGATAATTATTTTTTCAATGATTATAATAATAGTTCATGCTTCCATTTCAAAGATAAAAGCTATTAAATTTTTAAGTTGAATTTACCATGCAAAAATTTCTACTAATCTCTATTATATATCCTTATTTAATATTTTATGCAAAGTGCTCTCCAGAGAATAATAAATCAAATTATAGTTTCTAAGATTATGTGTGTGATCAATAGTGGTATTTCATTTCAGAAAGTATTTTGTTTCAAGTTTTATATTGCACCAATGAAATAGGATTTGATACTCCAATTTGAGGGTCCTACACACAACTAACATTGAAATTCTAAGATAACTAATTAAAAGAAAGTTTTCAATTTTGTTCCCCATGATATTTATTTTAATTCTCAAGAGATTAAGATCATTAAATAAATCCAAATGATCAACTAAATTAGTAGTCATATAAAGGGAAAAAATCATTTGATCACTTACCTTAAGAACCGGTTCAATTTCATTTCATGGGTGAATTTTTCTCTATCAAGTTCTCTACTTTATTTTTTTATAGGCATGGCCATCCAATTTGTTCATTAGGTTAGCTTAGAAAAATGACAATTGATTATAACTTTATTAGATTCGAGATGATATCAAAGATTTTACACTCACGGAGTATTATGTATCACAAATATATATAATTTAAAGAAATCACTAACCATTTATGAAGCTACAAAATTGAACTTCATGCACTCATTGATCTTCATATCTATAGAAACCAATAAAAAAAAACTATATGTGGGGAGATCTAAAGGATATGTTGATAGCAATCAATGAATATTTCAATATCTAGAATTCATGGTGGGGATGAACTTAATAATTTTCAAATTTGTAAAAATCAATTAGAAGACTCCACATGTAGAAGTTAAGCTAGTCAAACTAATTCCAAACTTGAGATTTTGAATTAATCCATTTTAAAATCTTAAATATTTAAAAATTTAAAAAAAATAGGTGAAGAGATGGTTTCTAGATGTTTTGAAGACTTTTTGGATATAAAAATAATCATAATTTGGGTTTAAATTTGCTTCAAATCTAACTTCACACTTGATGAAAGCTTTGATAAATAGGTCAACTCTAAGAATGACTAAGTGTAAGCATCAAATCATAGTTATAAGAGATAGAAGCAAGAATTGTATAAAGGTTTAGCACAAGGTCTTTGTGTTAATTTAATGTTTCTTAATGATGTGGATCTAATATTATTGGTTAATTTGATTAAATTTTTTAGTTTAGATTGAATTAATATTTGAAACAATTCATTTTTTTGAGAGTCTAGATCTAAAAAATAATTAAAATTAGTGAAACCTATGTTTAGATTGGGGATAGAAGAAATAAAATATAGTAAATGGCATTAAACTTTCAGATGTTGAACTTAATAATTTAGATAGGATGTTCTAATTCTTTCAGGTACAAATTTAGGTGGCATAATCAATGATTCAATCAATCAAAAGACACATCTAGTGATATTAAATTTTGTGGGGTTGGACAATGACACATGGAAAGCTTTGAAATTATAGGATTGTCAAGAAAAAACATGAAAAAATACAACAAAATTGAAAATGAAAGAAAGAAAATTGAATTTTAATAACTCAAGAGGCCTAGATTTCATAAGATGAAGACATGAACAAATGGATTAAGACAATTTTCAAAGCTTGAAATTCTTTATTTTTATAACTCAGAATATTTAGGGAATTTGAAAAAGGTAAAAACAATCAAATCTAGCAATAAGCTAAAATAGCCTATATCATAATCCATGAAAACTTTGAAATCAAAATAAATGGTTTTGAGTCTAGAGAAGCTTAAAGAATAACAAAATTGGAAAAACTAGGTAAAGGCCTCTAAAATTAAATATTTCAAACTAGACAATCTATTTTAAACAATTAGGAATTCAAACATAAAACCAAAACAAAATTACTTAAAATAGGGAAATAAAACTATTGATAAATAAAACCAGAGATATAGTAATCAAGAACTTGAAGACATTGAGAAAATAATGATAAACTTAAATGCACCCAATAAAATGAGAATTAGGGAATTGATCAACATATGATAGTAAACCTAGGTAAATATAAGTTGAAACAAGATAAAAAAACACTAAGAATAAGACATTAGGGGGAAACACCACATGTGCAAAATTACAAATATAAACCTTCCAAATTAACCAAGGTATCAAATAAGAAACATTAAATTCATAATTACAAATGCTTAACAAGGGATCTTATGCTTGAAATAAACTAGGGCTTGTTGTGGTCTCAATTCCTTCAAGAAATATGGGTTGTAGCTCATCATCATCATTGATTGGATAAAATTATGGTCTAAAAATGAGGTTCTTATGAGTTCATATATTTGCAAGTACAGATAGATTAATTCTTTGAGATAGTATTATTTTCCTATGTTTGTTCCTAAGTGTCAATCTAGGAGTCATAAACTTGTGAAAGGTGTTGTGATAGTTGACCTAAGGGCTAGAAACAATGAACTAAGTGGGGATGTATGCAACTACTTCACATAATAAACTCTTAACCTTGAACCTAGTTTAATTCTATTGTTTATGTTTCTTGGTAGAAACTGTGACAGGAAGTGCACCAGGAACTATGACAAGAATTGCAGCGAAAGAAATTATAATAGAAAATAAAGTATGTTTCTGAATGATGCACTATCAATAGTAAATTCTAGTCTATACAAATCAAATCTTCAATCCCCGAATTTCCAACAAGCACATTAACGAATAAAGAAACCAACTTTGAAATCAAATTAAACGTGACTATAAATAATCAAATTTGTGTATAGAAAAGAAACTAACTTTAAATCAAATCACACACTTCTAATTACCACACTAAAACTAAAAATAGATCACCAATTGACACAAAGAGTGGGCCCTGCCTCCTTGGCTAATTGATGATGGAAATATTAATGTGTTCCTAACTTAGCTCAATCACACATACACATGAGAATTTCAAAATTATTTTGAAGTAGTAGAATAACTTTGCATTATCATCTATATCTGAAGCCTTAAAATTTTGCACATATTTATACTTAAACAAGCACTGATAGATTTGTTATGGGTTGTTTGTGGCCTATGACCAACAAACCATTTGAGTTCGATAAAAGACAAATATGAGTTTGACAAAACTAACAATGATCGCTAGCCAGAAATATATAACATTTTTAAGAAGTACTCTTTTCAAAAATAGTCATGAATAAAAACAAATTGATCATTTTCTTGTTCACGTCTTCAACTGGACCTTAGCAACTTTGGGAAATTATTTCTTACCATTTCAGCCATAGATTAGTTAGCATTTCGATTGACATTGGAATTTTCTAATCATTTTGCTTTCCTATTACATTTTTTCAAATACTCATACTTCCTGTGACAAATAATGACTAGAGGACAAAAAAGATAAAGGAAAAAGGGAAACAAAAGGTGAACTTATTGGAACATTTTAACCCCCATCAATAATCATCATCAAATTGATGCTTTATTTTACTATAGAAATATTGTAAGTGAATGACATAATCATTAGTAGACATTATATATTTGGGCATATATAGTCAAATTGGTTACAATTATTCTCAAACCCATATTAACATGGAATTGTCCTAAGAAAGCTATGGCTAGCTTATAAAAAAATGGATAGGATTGGGAGGTAAATAGTAGAACCATTGAATAATATGGCCTCTCAATGTTTGTGGAAAAACTTAATCAAGACTTTATCCTCATATGTAAAATCTAAACATGCAACATTAAAAGCTTGTAAATGAACATGGGGAACTCCTTTTCCATGACATAATTCAAATCTAGTTGCCACAAAACCAAGACAATAGGTGTGTCTCCATTTAAATGTAAGAGGCATGTGATGTGGAGGATATTTTATGTAATAGATTCATATTTATTAGGTATATCATTCAATTTCTTCTTGAGTTGATCAAAATATTTAAATAGTGTATACAAGGTAGAGGTAGCAATAGTGGTACTATGAGGAGCATAATAAATAATGAAGTATAAACATAATGGTAGGAAATGAAGTGAAAGGTAAATATATGCCCATGGTAAGAGTGCAACAGGGTATGGAATGGGGTATAGAACTAGGAATGGAACAAGCCATGGTGGATGTAAGGATTGCACTAGAAGATGTAGCATTAATAATGGAGGTGAAAATAGTAGAATGAACACTAGGATCATTTGCAGTCATAACACTAGTAGGGATATCATGGAAGGTAGATGAAGTTGTGGTAGGATAGAAGGAGTTATGTGTAGATGTAAAAATATCCATATGGGACATAGGTATAGTAGGAGAAACAAAATTGGGAGGTATGCCCATTTTTGGAATAAAACTAAGGGGGAAATCGAGAAGAGGATACACCATTAACTAGGAGTAACTTTAGTGTCAATGCCTTGTTCAAAGTAATTTCCATTCAAATGGTTTAGTAAGTAATATATCATAAAAAATTGAAATTAATTTTTAAGACTATTCACATTAGCTAAACTATCAAGCTCATGTGAAAATTGTTATTTTCATTATCATAATCTTCAACCTTGATTTCAATAATAGGAGATGTAACAATAATTGTGGGAACATCATTAGGAACACCATTTCAGTAGATTGAGCCATTTGAGGATGCAAATGAGGGCTTCTCCTTAAAGGGATACAAGGATGGAAATGAGATCTCTCAAAATGCAAACAACTCACAAAGCTCGAAAGACCAAATAATAGAAAATGGAGATAAAGTTCTAATTTAAAATTAGAAAGAACTTAGATATAAAAAATAATACATTAAATGAGACCCTATAGGTGAAAACAAGTGTGGATAGAGGGAAAAAAAGCTCATAAAATAAAATGTGAAACCCTGAAGAGAGGTATAATTATGAAGCATAAGCAAAATGGAATCCAAACTATGATAAAATTTGAAAATAGAATGAAAAAATAGAAAAATTAGATTTCAAAATACCAAGTAAAGAAAGATAAACCCTAAGCCAAAACCATAGGTCATGTAATAAATTCAGGTTCACCAAAAATGTAAGGAAAAACACCCACTTACATAAATTATCCTAGAGAAATTAATTAAATCACAATTACTAACAAATCTAACCTTGGGTAATGAGTTGGAACTAGAAACAAAAAATACTTGTATTAAATACATGAACTAAATAAATTAAACAGTATTACTTGACTAGATTTTGAAAGTGGGAAAGTGAAACTTTAGAAATGTCTAGTTCATTGATTTGCTATACAATTAAAATTTAGTGCATATGCAAATGGTTGTCTTAAAATTCAACAAACTAACTATGTTTCACCCTAGTTCACAACATGCCTGCAAACTTGACCTTTGTGAGTGTATGTAAGGAAAATCAGATGCGGAAACAATTCTCCTAACATCAAAACCTCAGGGAAGAATGCAGATACACATTAAAAATTTTACAATTATAGTCAAATTGAGATGCACATGAAAGCAATAACAGAAACAGAGTATTTGACACACACATATGAACACCAGATATACGTGGGAAAACCCTTACGAGAGAAAAACCCACCACACCAAGAGAAATCACTTTGTATTATAGTAATGGAGATTACATACAAATATCAAACTTATCTTTTTGATGTCATAATACAACAGCATTCACCATGAACAATCTTTGTACAAGAACCTACAAGTTTCAGTCTTCACATAATAGAATTCATCCACTGATACAATTCAAACTATTCATCCAATTGTTGATCGAACCAACCGAACCATCGAGTATATACTACTGCAAAACTATGTTCATGGCGTTCCCTGTCTGTCGAACTTCCTCACAGAACTGTCACAACTTACTGTCTTCCAACGGTTCCCATTCAGCTCCTCCTATTCGTCCACGAGATGCCACATCAGAAAGTCTCACTCGGTCAAATAGCTTCAAGATATGTTGTCATATCGGTGAGACACTGAACGTGTCTCCTCGATGCCAACACAGTAAACACTCAATATCACCAAGACTCCATCCTATCACCAAGATGTTACATCGAGTCTGGAGAGCTATCACTCAGCTTTCGCCATGTCGCCAAGACATATCGCTTTCGCTGAGATGTCATATTGAAGCCTCAAAGTCACACAGCCGTGAGTTTTCCATTCAACAAGACTATCACTCTTTAGTGAGACCACATACCGAGTTGTCAAGTCATACCAACAACAGAATCCTTCATTGCTAAGACATTCAACTGTCACTAAGAGATTTCACCGAGATCTTATGTTATATCGAACACCAAACAACAGTCGCCAAGACATTCGTCTTTCGCCAAAGGTTTCACCGAACTCTTAAGTTACACTGAAGCCATACTACTATCGGCAAGACCTTTTCCCATTGCTAAGACCTTACTCTGAGATCTCACAAGTCATACCGAGCACACTAGTAGTCGACAAGACTCTTGTCTATCGCTAAGAGTTCACATTGAGATCTTTATGTTACTGCGAAGACTCCGTGAAGACTCCATATGTGTTCCTGTCGGTGAGACATTTAACTATCACTGGGACTTCTTCCCGAGTGTTGAAGTCACTCTGAAACCCCCGGTTCCTATAAGTTTCCCCGATGCTCAATTGAATGGCCTGTATGTCACAACGATTGCTTCTTGTCACAACGATAGGTTCCAAAATACAAACGTTCAGCAAGACGCTTACTAGGTCACAGCGACCTGATCTGTTCAACAATGTGTCAAAGCTGCTAGTCAACCAGACATGATAGATGTCATACTGACTTTGCTCTAGTAGAGGTTACAGCCTGTGGGATTGAGACATATATTTCCAACAATCTCCCACTTGACGAAGATCACACAGGCACCTCCAGAGCACATCATAACTACAAAAAATCATGGGCACTAAGGCCCATTGAACTGGCACACCACCTAAACTTTTATGTGCTCACTGGCTTCATCAATGCATCTGCAACATTCTCCAGAGTATCAACTTTTTCCAAACTAACCTTTCCATCCTCCACCATATCTCGTACAAAGTGGTACTGTACATCTATATGTTTCGTCCTAGCATGGAAAGTAGGATTCTTTGCCAAACAAATTGCACTCTGACTATCACAGAAAATAGTTATTTCCCCTACATCAAAACCAATGTTAGAACACAAACGTTTTAACCAAACTGCTTCTTTACAAGCATGAGTAGCTACCATGTATTTAGCCTCTATAGTGGACCAAGTGACTACAGCCTACCACTTACTCATCCAACTCACTGCACCACCATTCAACATGAAAGTATATCTATTGGTGGATCTCCTGCTGTCAATGTCCCCTGCCCAATCAGAATCTACATATCCATGAATGCTGAGAGTCCTTTGTGATTCAACCAAGTTCCCATGGTAACACAAATCAAAATCTAAAGTCCCCTTCAAATATCTAAACACTCTCTTCACTACATCCCAATGTGTTCTTCCTGGATTAGCCATAAACTGACTAAGAACTCCCACTGCTTGGGCAATGTCTAGCCTTGTACAGACCATTGCATACATAAGACTACCTACTGCACTAGCATAGGGCACACTAGTCATGTCCTCCATCTTAGTAGGAGATTTTGGACAGTCTTCAACAGATAGTTTTGTTCCCTACAAGATTAGAACAACTAACTACTTGCAATTATTCATGCAAAATCTCTCTAGAACAGTCTTGATATACTTACTCTGACTGAGCCAAATTTTTCTACTATTCATGTCCCTGGTTATCTCCATCCCCAGAATATACCTTGCTGCACCAAAATCTTTCATTTCGAACTTAGCAGACAACTGAGACTTAAGATCAGAAATCATTAGCTTACTATTGCCTATGAACAACATATCATCAACATAGAGAGCAATAATAAGAACCTGATCACTTTCAACTTTATAATAAACATAATGATTAGATTTTGATCTCACAAATCCCAAAAACAATACAAAAGTATCAAATTTCCGCTACCACATTCTAGGTGACTGCTTTAAACCATACATAGACTTTTTTAATTTGCAAACCAGTTTCTCTTTACCTTTTTCAACAAAGTGCTTAGGCTAGGACATATAAATTTCTTCTTCAAGATCACCATGAAGAAATGTTTTTTTCACATCCATTTGTTTGACGTCTAAGTCATACGCTACTGCAAGTGACAAAAGAAATCTAATAGACGTCAACTTAGCTACAAGAGAGAAAATTTCCCCATAATCAATTCCCTCTACCTGGGAATAACCCTTTGCAACCAATCTTGCCTTGTATTTTTCCACACTGCCATCTAGGCCAATCTTCTTTTTAAATACCCATTTGCAGCCCACAACTTTTCTGCCTTTAGGAAATGGCACCAAACTCCAGGTCTCATTCTTTTCTAATGATGCCATCTCTTCGTTCATGGATTCCAACCAAGAGACATTTTAAATGCCTCTTTTATAGTCCTAGGCTCATTAGTGCTAGAAATTAAAGCATAGGCACAAGTAGAATCTATCAAAGAGAACCCATACCTATCAAGTTGTTTTCTTTCATGAGTTGACCTCCTCACTTGCTGAGGTAGAGGTTCTTCTTCTTCTTCAGAACTTTCAGAACTGTTTGAGCTCTCCTCAGTTTCAAGTACATTTTGAATTTTCAATTCCTCTTTCTCTGGAGTAGGAGGAATTCCAACTACATCCTTATTGTTCTCTGACTTTGTCTCTGACTGCAGATCCAAGGTGGAAGGTTTTAGCTCATGAAAGATTACACTTCTACTGTATACAACCTTCTATGTATCAGGATTCCAAAGCTTGTATCCTTTTATGCCAGCGCTATAGCCAATAAAAATACATTTGATAGCCTTGTTCTCCAATTTAGATCTTTTCTCATACGGCACATAAGCATATGCCTCATAGCCAAAAACACAAATATGTCTTAAAGAGGGCTTCTTACTAGACCACGCTTCCAAAGATGTTTTCTCAACAAGAGTAAAATTTGGAGAACGATTAATTAGGTAACATGCAGTAGATATAGCCTCAGCCTAGAACTTCTCCTCTAAGCCAGCACTACTAAGCATACTTTGTGCTCTCTCCATCACTGTCCTATTGAACCTCTCTGCAACTCCATTATGCTGTGGAGTATAAGGTGTAGTCTTATTTCTTTTAATTCCATGGTCTTTGCAATACCTTTCGAAATCATCAGAACAGAATTCATCGCCATTATCAATCCTTAAGCATTTAATTTTTCTTCCAGTCTAATTTTCTACAAGGTTCTTAAATTCCTTAAACCGACTAAATACTTCTGATTTACTTTTCAAAAAATATACAAATGCTCTTCTTGAATAATCATCAATAAACGACACATAGTATCTTGATTTAGACAAAGAAGGAACATTCACTGGACCAAATACATCAGAATGGATATAATCTAGCAAACTAGAATATTTATGAGGACTAGAATAAAATGAAACACGATTCTGCTTTCCATATATACAATGCTCACATAATTCAAATTTGAGATTACAATCTTCAAGCCCCTCAACCAGGTTTTTATTCTTCAAGGTTTTTAAACCTTTTCCCCCTATGTGGCCTAGCCTATGATGCCAAAACATAGTCTTCTCTGCTGGAATTTTTACTTCCATAGAGTTTACATAATTAGGGATATTTCCCTCTTTACCTTTAGAAGAAAACTTTTGTGACTTTACAGAGACACTGTTACATTGAACAGCCTGTGCATCCAGCTTGTACAGGGTACCAATTCGAGCACCTCTAGCCAGCACCAATGAACCTCTAGTCATCTTGCAGCCATTTCTAGAGAACATGACTTGTACTTCAGTATCATTCAACTTACTGACAGACAGTAGATTTCAAGCCAGACCTGATATGTGCATAACATCATTAATTCCCTTCACTCTGCCATCAAGGAATTGGATTCTAACTCTTCCACGACCAACAATTTGCAAAGTTGAATCACTCACCAAGTACACCTTTCCACCATTGTATTCTTCATACTTTGTGAACCATTCTCTATGAGATGTCATGTGGAAAGATGCTCCAGAATCAATCAGCCAGACATCATCTGATGCCTGTGTAGCCAAAGCTACAATGAAGGCATTTGCATCACTATGAGAAGAGTCATTGTCAGAAGAATATTTATTCTTCTTCTTCTCCTCTTTACAATCCTTTCGGACATGACCAGGTTGCCCACAGTTCCACCACTTCACCTTGGACTTCTTTCCAAGAGACTTTGATCCCCCCTCTGATTTAGATTTGGACTTCTTGTCCTTCTTCTTGCCTTTCTCTTTCGACCTTCCTCTAACAGCAAGGGCCTCCTTCACCATCTTAGAATATTTCCTTTTCATTTCTTCTGACAGCAAAGAACCAACAACATCTTCCATCTTGAAACTAGATGTTACTCCTAATAGCCATCACCAGATGATCCCAAGAGTCTGGAAAAGAACATAATAGAAGCATACAATGATCTTCTTCTTCAATCTTTACACCAACAAATGTTAATTGAGCAATCAGCATATTAAACACATTCAAATGATCAGCTACATACCCTCCTTCTTGCATTCTCAAACTATACAGCTTCTTCCTCAAGAACAGTTTATTCACCAAGGACTTCCCCTGATAAATAGATGCCAATCTCTTCCATAAGCAAGATGTTGTCTTCTCTTCATGTACATTGAGAAGAACAGAGTCTGCCAAGCAGAGCCTTATTAGCCCCTTAGACTTTCTATCTGCAAGGTCCCAATCTTCTTGCTTCATGCCTGTAGGCTTCACTCCAGACACAGCAATCCAAAGATCACGATCCACTAAGAGATCCTCCATTTTGAGTTTCCACAACTCAAAGTTATTGCCATTGAACTTCTCTATTTCAATCTTTCCTGATGTGCTAGCCATCTCAATCTATAATTATAAATTGACAAACTTCTACAGGACTCCCACTGAATAGAATTGACACAAAAAACCCAATGTACCCACAAGGATAACACCACTGGCTAGGCTTTGATACCACTTGTAAGGAAAATCAGATGCGGAAACAATTCTCCTAACATCAAAACCTCAAGGAACAATGCAGATACACATTAAAAAATTTACAATTATAATCAAATTGAGATGCACATGAAAGCAATAATAGAAACAGAGTATTTGACACACACATATGAACACCATATATATGTGGGAAAACCCTTATGGGAGAAAAACCCACCACACCAAGAGAAATCACTTTGTATTATAGTAATGGAGATTACATACAAATATCAGACTTATATTTCTGATGTCATAATATAGCAACATTCACCATAAACAATCTTTGTAAAGGAACCTACAAGTTTCAGTCTTCATAGAATAGAATTCATCCATTGATACAATTCGAACTATTCATCCAACTGTTGATCGAACCAACTGAACCATCGAGCATTTGCTACTACAAAACTATGTTCATGGTGTTCCTTGTCTGTCGAACATCCTCACAGAACTGTCACAACAAACTGTCTTCCAACGGTTCCCATTCGGCTCCTCCTATTCGTCCACGAGATGCCACATCAAAAAGTATCACTCGGTCAAACGGCTTCAAACTATGTTGTCATATCAATGAGACACTGAACATGTCTCCCCAATGCCAACACAGTAAACACTCGATATCGCCAAGACTCCATCCTATCGCCAAGATGTTACATCAAGTTCGGAGAGCTATCACTCAGCTTTCGCCATGTCGCCAAGACATATTGCTTTCGTTGAGATGTCATACTGAAGCCTCAAATTCACACAACCGTGAGTTTCCCATTCTGCAAGACTATCGCTCTTTGGTGAGACCACATACCGATTTCTCAAGACATACCGACAACAAACTCCTTCATCACTAAGACATTCAACTGTCACCAAGAGATTTCACCGAGATCTTATGTTATACCGAACACCAAACAACAGTCACCAAGACATTCGTCTTTCGCCAAAGGCTTCACCGAGCTCTTAAGTTACACCAAAGCCATACTACTATCAGCAAGACCTTTTCCCATTGCTAATACCTTACTTCAAGATCTCACAAGTCATACCGAGCACACTAGTAGTCAGCAAGACTCTTGTCTATTGCTAAGAGTTCACATCGAGATCTTTATGTTACCGCGAAGACTCCATATGTGTTCCCGTCGGTGAGACATTCAACTGTCGCTGGGACTTCTTCCCGAGTGTTGAAGTCACTTTGAAACCCCCATTCGCTATGAGTCTCCCCAACGCTTGATTGAATGGCCTATCGGCCAGAGATCTCCACGCGGTAAGATGTCACAATGACTGCTTCTTGTCACAATGATAGGTTCCAAAATACAAACGTTCGGCAAGACGCTTGCTAGGTCATAGTGACCTGATCTGTTCAACAATGTATCAAAGCTGTTAGTTGGCCAGACATGATAGATGTCATACCGACTTTGCTCCAGTAGAGATTACAGCCTATGGGATTGAGACATATATTTCCAACAGTGTAGACATGAACCTAATACAAGTATAAATTGTAACTCATGAGACTAATATGGTAGATTTCTAACTATTGGAATTTTTCACCTTAGTCTTTTGATATCTAAATTGATGTAATTGTTGCAGCTTGATAAGCTTGGTTTTCATTGATGTCAAAAGTATGTCTAAGTTTGTTGCAATGTGTTTGTAATTGATGAAAGAGTGTTGCAATATGGTTGTTTGGTTGTTGGAGTTTGAGCATTTCTTCGTTGATGATACTTTGCTCCTGTGGTTTGGAAAATGGATTTATGATGTTTCAAGACATGTGTGATTCAAGTTTCAGTTCATTTGGATTTTGGAAAGATGTGTTTGTGAGTGATAGTTTGAAGACTGTGGAGATGCTTTTAGATGTGTAAAGGTTGGCTCTACATTCCTTTGCACTTGCAGATATGGTTTTCCGGATTAGAAGATATGTTTTTAATGTTATGAAGGTGCTATATCCAAAGTTTCATATCATTTGTCCCTCTATAGAGAAAGTTTGAAGTGATAAATTTTAGGATTGTGTTGTACGATCATTGGTTTTAATGTATATTGGCTTGCGCCAACGTGTTGTTGCATGAAGTTGTGAAATAGTTATGTGAGAGTGTTCATGTGTATGATGTGATGTTTTCTATTGTTCTACGAGATGTTTTTTGGTTTCTCCAAAATTAGCTATGGTCTAGAATGAAGGTGTTGTTGGGTTATGCTTTTGCCTAGCTAACTGGGTTATGTTGAAGGTGTGCACCATAAGTTCATGTTTGTGTGGAGTTCAAGGAGTGTTTGAAGGTGTTTTATGGGTCATTTCAACTCATCTGGAAGAAGTGAAAGTAATTTTTAATCATTCATTTGCACCATCTATGTTGTGATGGCTGACATGCTACAAGTTTCATATTTTCTTGCTCAAGGCCGACCTAATTTGAATGTATGAAGCATGCAGATGTTGTTCATTGAAGATTGATGATGTGAAGAGCATTTTGGATCAGGTTAAGCATGTTTTGGAATTCACAAGGTGTGTCAGAATCTTCCTAGTGTTGCATGTAGTTCATTTGGGTCTTTCCCTCTACATGTTTTATGTTGTTGTTTGATATTTGGCCAACTTGTAATTGTAATATTATTTGTTGTATGCCAACATATGTAATGTAATCAATGTAATTGTTATCACCTGAAACTACACCCTTGTTGAACCTGATGTCCAACGCCTCAGTGTAACATTGGAAGACCTCCAAAGATGTGGGTTTCTTTTAAGTAGAGGTCAACCTCCAGAGAAGGCCGGATTCCTTTGGTGTCACCTAAAACTACTAGTTTTTTGAAGGAAAATGGAGAGAGATAATGCATAAAAATGAAAAATAAACCCTAAGGTGATGCACCGAAATGACAGGAACAATGAGATACTTGAGCTACACTTGAATATTGATGATAGCCATGAGACTGCACAACAAGATCCTATAGATCACACATTCAAATAGGTTTGACATGCACATGCCTTTAAGAAGGAAAGGCAGATTTTCACAAACTAGAAGATCATGTGCAGGATTAAGTAAACATAGTTTGTAACCTACATGATACTACTTCTACAAAGAAAGGCATGACATGAAACAAAAGCTATAAGGAAAGAGAATATTTCACTAAGTAGCTCAATGAATCACTTAAAAAGAATGCACTATACTTGACAAGAATCAGAAGGCAGAATGATGGACCATCAATAGTAACCAAGGTAGATTTTGTATATTATGTTCCAAATTGAGTTACAAAATCCTGCTAGTCTGAGAGAGGACTGCAAAAAGGGTCACAGACTTCAGAAGAGCATACATCGGAACTCCTTTACAAGAAGGCAAAAATGCCTTATATAAAAAAGTAAGGTCGGCCCCTAAGGGCTTACAAAATATTAGGCTTAGAAAGATCAGCCTTTAGATTTTTTTTCATGTAGTTAATGTTGCATCCTCGTGTCCTTGTTGCCTATGTCGATGAAGAAAACATTCTCGGAGAAGCCTTCTTCAGATCTTCCTGTAACCACCACATTCACTTCTATTCCTCATGTCGATCTTTGAATTCCCCCTAGTCAAGTTGCTTTGAATGCTCCTGAGCTCGCATTGCTTTTCCTTCTGTTAATCACCTTCTCCCTGGTCAGATCACCACAGCTCTCCCTTAGCTTTATGTGATTGGTTGAGCCTACTCCACGTAGATCTTCGGGCGGTCAAAAACTCCTTCAGTCAAAATCGCATCTCGGTGAGACACTAGAAGTGTCTCACTGATGCGATTATGTGTCTCAGTAGCTATTGGCATATCATAGAATAGTCGATGAGAGCTCATGCCACAGGCAATATACTATCGGCGAGCCCATTTCATGGTCGGGGAGACCTTCTTTACTTCGGCAAGACCTCTTGCCGAAGTACTTTTCTCAGTGAGGCCATTTTGTTGTCGGCGAGACTCTCGCCGAAGGCAAACATATCGAGGCCCCCCACTCAGTCGGCAAGACTAAATGTCTTTGCCAAGACATTATGGCAAAGGCATTAACCTTGGCCGAGACCACGAGCAAGTCGAGGAGACCTATGGCGATACCTCATTCTGCTCGAGCTCTTTATTTTCTTCAGCAAGACCATGGTAAGTCAGGAAGACATCATGGCACAGTCCATCAGTCATACTAATTCCCGTTCCATCGCTGAGACCACCTTGATTCACCAAGACATCTTGTAGAATTCCCTTTTCCTCTCATGTTACACCGAAGATCTTTCCCTATTCACCGACTCCACTCCATCGGCCAGACCTCACATCGATATGACTTCATTGGCGGGACCGCTGGTTTTCGATGAGACTTTAATCATCATCAGGACTTCATGGCGAAGGCATCTCCTCTTGGCAATCTCTTTGTTGTCGGCGAGACATCAGAGTCGGGGAGACCTTTCTCCGACTTGAATGCTACGCCGAAGGCTCCCTGTTTCGGCAAGACACCACCGATTCGCCGAGACCATATGCCAAAATACATCTCACGTCGAAACCTTATTGTTGTTGAGGATACTTCGCTGGTCGCCGAGACTCTCTAAATGCTTCGTTACGCCGAAGGCTTTTTAAGTCGAGGAGACTCTGACTGTTCACTGGGACCCTTCACTGAGCGTCATAAGTTATCCCGAAGCCCGTTGTCACCATGAGTTTCCCCAATTGACAATTGAATGGCCTATCAGCCAAAGATCCCGACGTGACAAGAGGTCATACCGTACCCTTCCTTTCACAACAATAGGCTCTGCAGCTTCGTTCGGCAGCACAGAAACTAGGTCACAGCGACCTGTTCAAAACAGAAAGTGACAAAGCAACTAGTCGGCCAGACAGTGAAGATGTCATGTCGACCTGGCTCTAATGGAGGTTGAGTCTGTAACCACTGAGGCATATTTCCAATAGAGCATGCTTCCTAACTGAGCTCCCTATGAAAGGTCATCAGATGCATGAACTAACCCTCAATGGAGATATCCCATTTGGCCCTTATGAACACCTGCAACATAGATGCCTTGCCTAATTGAGCCTGAGGTGAAAATTAGGTAACAATAATATCATGTATATATTGTAAACTTAGTTGATCTAGGTTGTGTATCAATTAGATAAATCATCAAGGATGTGTAATGCATTATGATAATTGTATAAGTGACTGAAAGAGAAAGAGTAGAAGTGGAAGATCTTGTCTGGATTCAAGTTGATCATATTTTTGTGATAGAAGGGAAGTGAAGAGTGAGCCAAATTGTTTGTTGGAGGTAGTGATCCAAAGGAAAATATTCTTGAATACTGAAAGTATTGAGCTAGTAAGTTACAAAGAAGACATTTGTAGAAGTGACAAAGTAGAATTAAAATCATCAAAAGAGAAGGGAAAAAGTAAAATTGCAATCATCAAAAGGATTGAGCCTAATTGTCAAATTCAGGTAGTGGAAGTTCTATCATGCTATAATAGTTTGTTCTAAGTTCAAGGAGTAGTTTCTTCCTTAGGTTGTAACCCTAAAACATAGTTGTAATTGTTATTGATTTGGGAGGCTAGATTGGGATAGTAGCTCCTAGTAGCATTTCTCACCATGGTTTTTCCCCTTTGGGGTTTTCCACGTACATCTGGCAATGTGTTGTTTTGCATTGTGTTCAACTTTCATGTTTATGTTTGTAATGTAAAGTTTAAGTTTAAAATTGCTCCAGAGGGTTTGAGATTTGATGGAATCCTTATTCACCCCCCTCTCAGTATTTTGGTGTGTGTTCAACAATTGATATAAGAGCTTGATTCCTTAGAAAAGTCTAATAGCATGAGAAAGATTTGGGATGGCACAAGGATCTCACAAGGTGCTTAGTTTTGATGAAGCAAATTTCAATTTCTAGAGATTCCAAATGGAAACCCATCTATCCTCTTTGGGGTATGGATTTTTGGAAATCTTGCAAAGATGGATATATTGTTCTTGCTACTCCTCCAACTGATCTAATTGAGATCAAGGCCTATGAGAACAATAGAAAGGAAAATAATGATATCTTGAGTGGGCTATCAAATTTTGATCTTATAAAGGTAATGCATTGCAAGTTAGCAAAGGAGGTCTAGGATAAGCTTAGTGGAATCTATGAAGGATATGTCAAAGTGAAACAAGCCAAGTTGCAGATCTACAAAGCCAAGCTTGAGAACTTAAAAATGTTAGAGGATGAAGATATTGGTGGATATGTGCTCTTAGTAGATGAAGTGGTAAATGCAATCAGAGGACTCAGTGAAGACCTTGAAGAATCTATGGTGGTAAAAAAGGTACTAAGATCTCTTCCTAAATCTTATAGTTCTAAAGTCTCTTCTATTGAGGAAGATAGAGATCTAGATAAAATTTCAATGGATTAATTATCTGGTGCCCTTATTGCATTTGAAATGAGAGAATTTTACAAGGAAGTTCCAAAGAAGGAAGCAACCTTCAAAGCTAGCAAGAAGGAAATGTATGAAGCATCTGATTTGGATAGTGATAGTTGTTGGGAAAATATGTCTTAACCTTGCAATTATATATGATTTATTAATAGTGTGTATGTTGTCATGTGGCGAGTGATCATGCAAATACTGTACATAGACGTGGGGTTCGGGGCAATACCACGAAAAAAAAAAATTGCTGACACATCAAGGTTTTTCCCATTGACACATCAAGCTTTATTTGTTACCACATCAAATGAAAAATAACCTTGTAAAACCCTAATTCTAGAAGGTTCCAAAAATCTTGTTATAAGCGGGTGGGATGTATGTAGACGAGGTTGTATTTTGAGAGTACAATAGCAATTAGGTTGTCTCTTGATCTCTGGTGGTGATACTCCTATGAGAAGCTTGCTCTGCAAGTATATTGTAATCTTTTGATTTTTGAATAATATACTGGGCAGCTTTTGGAGTGTGGGGTTTTTCTCCTGAAAGGGTTTTCCCCACGTAAATCATTGTGTTATGGTATGCATGATATTCATGTTTATTTTTGTTTAAGTTTTTGTAGTTGTTAAAGATTTGTAAAATTTTTACATTATTCTCCTCTCAAGGTTAGTGTAGGAAGTTGTTCTACTACCTTAGCTTCCTTACAAGTGGTATCAGAGCTTGATCATGACCTTTGGTTTCACTTGTGGGTTGTTGGGTATTTTGAACTAATCCAAATTTGAGTGGGAGCTTGTGCAAAAGAAACTTTGTGATCTTGTTGCAGGAATTTTCAAATGGCAAGTTCATCAGGGAGAATAGAAGTGGGGAAATTTTCTAGAAATAATTTTGAGATGTGGAAGCTAAAGATGGAGGATCTATTGATAGATCGAGATTTGTGGGATGTTATTGATGAGAATGTTTCAAGGCCTACAGATCCTACTCAAGTTGCTCAATATGATGTTATGGACCGTAAATCCAAGGGTTTAATCAAATTATGTTTGGTATACTTTGTTTTAATTAATGTCCATGAAGAGACCTTTGCACATAAACTATGGAAGAAGCTTGGTGAGATGTATCAGGCCAAATCTTTAGTGAACAAGATTTTCTTGAGGAAGAAGTTCTATTCCTTGAGAATGGAAGAGGATGGACGAATCATAGACACCTAGAAGCATTCAATATGTTGGTGGCTCAATTGGCATCAGTTGGTGTCAAAATTGATGAGGAGGAGAAATGTCAAATCTTGCTTTGTTATTTTCCTGAATCATGGGATTCTCTTGTTATGGCTATTGGGAGTACTTCTATTATATTGAAGACTAAAGATGTGGTTGGGATTTTTCTTTCTAAAGAGATGAAGAGGAAGGTATCCATCACTTCCAAGGAGGCCCTAAATATTCATGGAAGACCTAAGGAAAAAGGAAAGAATAATGAGAAGTGTGAAAAATCCAAGTCCAAGGGGAGATCTAAATCTCCTAGAAAGTCCAAAATTATTTGTTGGAACTACGATAAGCCTAGACATGTTCATAAGGAATGCAAAGAAGAAAAGAAGAAGAAAAAAAAGAAATTTGGTTATGATTCTGAGTTTGAGAAGGAAGATGGTGATGCATTCATTGTAGATTTGGCAACTCATGTAGGTAATGATGCATGGTTAATTGACTCAGGTGCATCTTTTCATATGACCTTTAATAGAGATTGGTTTTGTGAATATGAAGAATTTGATGGAGGTAAGGTGTACTTGGATGATGATTCTCATTTAGACATTATTAGTCATAGTAAAGTTAAAATTAGGTTTCTTGATGGTAGAATAAAAAGGATTAATGGTGTGTTGCATATCCCTGGATTAGCACGAAATTTTTTATTTGTGAGCAAACTAATAGATGCGGGTGTGTAGGTAGTATTTTTTGATGTAGGATGTGAGATGGTTAGAGGTGCTATGGTGATTGCTAGAGGTTTTTAGATATGGGACATTGTATAAGCTTATTGAGTGCAATAGTACTTCTATGAAAAGAAAGTCTATAGAAGAAGTGAGGGTTTTGCCTTCAGCAAATGGTCATGGATTTTGGGTACCTAAGGGTGCTCTTTCTTCTAAGACAAAGTTACCTACAGAGAAAACTATGTTATAGCACCAAAGACTTGGCCACATTGGAGAAAAGGGTCTAAGGACCTTGAAAAATAAAAACCTTGTTGAAGGTTTTTCTGATTGTAATCTTGAATTCAATTTTTGTGAGCATTGCATTTATGGAAAAAAAACCATGTTCAATTTTAGTTGAGTTCTCATAAATCTTGTGGTGTATTCGATCTTATTTACTTTGATGTATTTGGTCCTGTAGATGTCCCTTCAATTGGTAAATCCACATATTATGTTTCATTTATTGATGATTATAGTAGGACATGGGTATATTTTGTAAAGAGTAAATATGAAGTTTTCAGTCGACTTAAATAATTTAAAGCAATGGTTGAGTTGCAGATTGGAAAGAAAATAAAATATTTGACGATTGATAATTGTGGTGAAATTTGCTCTAATAATTTTGATATATTATGTAAAGATTGTGGTATTCATAGATAGAAGACAACTCCATATTCTCCACAACATAATGGAGTTGCAAAAATAATGAACAATGATGAAGAAGGCTAGGAGTATGATGAGTGGTGTTGGCCTAGAATAAAGGTTTTGGGTTGAAGTTGTTGCCACTGCCTATTACTTGATTAACAGGTCTCCTATATCGGCTCTTGTTGATAAGATGCATGTAGAGGCATGGTCGAGTTGTAAGCCTTCATTAAGATAGCTTAGATTTTTTTGTTGCGAGGCATATACACATGTCCCAAAGGAGAAGTGAACAAAGTTGGAAAACAAGGCTATGAAATGCATCTTCATCAAATATAATTATGGTGTGAAAGGATACAAGCTTTGGGATCCTTTTGCATAGAAGATAATACACAACAAAAGTTTTATTTTAGAGAAACTAAGCCTTCTTATGTTACATTGTAGCCAAAACAAAGTAAACAGGAAAATGTGATTCAATTTCCTTCTACACCTAAGAAAGTTGAATTGTGGTCCAAGGATAGACAAGAAGTTGAGGAGAGCTTATCTAGCTCTTCTTCTTTAGAAGAGGAGGAAGAACCTCCAACTTAGCTTGTTCGTAGGTCTACAAGGCATAGACAACCACCTAAAAAGTATTCACCTAATGATTGGAGATATTTTTTTTCTTTGAATACTAACATGGATGAACCCAGATCTATAGAAGAGGCACTAGGTGTGAATGATGCAGAATCCTGCAAGATTGCTATGGATGAAGAAATGGCATCTTTGGAAAAGAATGATACATGGGATCTTGTACCATTTCCTAAAGGATGAAAACCTGTTTATTGTAAATGGGTGTTCAAGAAAAATATTGGTTCAGATGGAAGTATTGAGAAGTACAAAGCAAGGTTGGTTGCAAAGGCGTATTCTCAAGTTGAGGGTGTTGATTATGGCGAGATATTTTCTCTTGTTGCAAAAATGACATCCATTATATTTTTGCTTTTTATTACTGCTACTTATGATTTAGAGGTTGAGCAAATGGATGTGAAAACTACTTTCCTTCATGGTGATTTGGAGGAGGATATTTATATGACACAGCCAAAGCACTACATGGTGAAAGGTAAAAGTAAGTTGGTTTGCAAATTGAAGAAATCTATGTATGGCTGAAAACAGAGTCCTAGGATGTGGTACCAGAAATTTGATACATATGTGTTGAGTTTGGGATTTGAGTGTTCTAAATTATATCATTGTATTTATTATAAAATTGATGGTGATCGTTTCTTGTTTATTGCATTATATGTTGATGATATGTTATTTATTGGTAGAGGGAAAGGTATGATTTCAGAACTAAAATCTCAACTTAATGCTAAATTTGAAATGAAAGATCTTGGTGCAACTAAACACATTCTTGGGATGGAAATTAAAAGAGATATAGTGAACATAAAGCTATCACTTGGCCAAAGAAAGTGTGTCAACTCAATTTTACAGAGGTTTGATATGTAGGATTGTAGACAATTGTGCGTTCTTGTTTTAGTTGGAACAATGTTATCTATTTTAGATTGTCCAACATCTCCATCAGATATGGGAGACATGAGAAAAGTGCCTTACCAAAGTGCATTTGGAAGTTTGATGTATGCTATGGTTTGTACTAGACCAAACATTGCCCAACCAGTGGGAGTTCTTTCCAAATATATGTCTAATCCTAGTAGAGTTCAATGGGATGCAATTAAAAGAGTCTTTAGATATTTGCACAGTACCTCAAATTATTCCTTATGTTATCATAGTAATATGACTGAAGCTGAGATTTCCCTTGATATTCATGGTTATGTGGATTCTGACTGAGCAGGTGATGTTGATAGTAGAAGATCCACCGGTGCTTATGTGTTTACTTTATTTGGTGGTGCAATTAGTTCGATGAGTAAGCGGCGGGTTGTGGTTGCTTTATCCACTACTAAAGCAGAGTATATGCTAGCTACTCATGCTTGTAAAGAAGTCATTTGGCTTAGAGGACTGTGTTTAGATATTGGAATAAAACAAGGTACAATGATAATTTATTATGACAGTTAGAGTGTGATATGTCTAGCCCAGAAACCAACACTTCATGCTAGGACCAAGCACATTGATGTACAATATCATTTTGTTAGAGATATGGTCAAAGATGGCAGGGTGAAGTTGGTTAAGGTAGAGACTTTAATGATTTTTTTTAATTCTTTAACTAATCCTATGAGTGTAGAGAAGTTCGGATGGTGTTCAGAGACTATGGGCCTTTCGGCCCCTAGCAATTAGAGATGATGATGGCACCCTTCCATTGTCCTTGCAAGGTGTTCGACAAGTAGGAGATTTTTTGGAAAAAATATGTCTCAACCTTATAATTATATACGATTTATTGATAGGATGTATGTTGGCATGTGACGATTGATCATGCAAATACTATACACTCGTAACATTTTTCCTACTAACACGTCAAGGTTTTTTCCTACTGACATATTAAGGATTTTTCCCATTGACACGTCAAGGTTTTTCTATTAACACATCAAATGAAAAATGACCTTGTAAAACCCTAATTCTAGAAGGTTCCAAAAGGCTTGTTAAAAGCGGGTGGGATGTATGTAGACGGGGCTATATTCTAAAAGTCTAATAGCGGTTAGGTTGTCTCTTGATCTCTGGTGGTGATACTCCTATGAGAAGCTTGCTCTACAAGTATATTATAATCTTTTGATTTCTAAATAATTTATTGGGTGGCTTTTGGAGTGCGGGGTTTTTCTCCCGAAAGGGTTTTCCCCACGTAAATCAAAAATGTTGTGGTATGCATGATATTTATGTTTATTTTTATTTAAGTTTTTGTATTTTTTAAAGATTTGTACAAGTTTTGCATTATTCTCCTTTCAAGGTTAGTGTAGGAAGTTATTTCGCTACCTTAGCTTCCTTACAATAATGATGGAGAAGAAGCAAAATTTGTAAGGAAATTGAAGAGGGGTACCAAAAAGTACAAAGATAAGTTATATTTCAAATGTTTCAAGTGTGGAGAGGTTCATCATTTTGATTCTAAATTTCCCTTGAAAGATTCTGAAAAGAGAAACAAAGAGCCTAGAAGAAATAATGTTAAGAAGAGTCTCTACTCCATGGAAGATTCCTACTCTACAAAGGATGATGAATCTAGTGGTCTAGATAATGAAGATGGAATCATTTTTTGGTTGCTAAGAAGATTGAAGATAAAGCTAAAGATCCAAGTGTTGTATGTACTACATTTCATGCAAAATATGAGACAAACTCATGGGTCGTTGGTAGTGGTTGTTCTAACCACATGACAAGAGATAAGAGCAAGTTCATCAAACTGGTGAAGTGGAATGGTGGCATAGTCAAGATTGGAGATGATACTTTAGTGCATATATGTGGAAAAGGTTCTATAAGTATTGATGGAAAGCATAGGGTAGAAGATGTTCTTTATGTCATTGAAGTTCTCTGACACAATATTCTTAGTGTGAGTCAGATGTGTAGAAATGAATACAATCTCATATTCAATGAAAGTGGATGTGAAATCAAAGAAGGAAAGATTGGAAAATTGGTTGTTGAAGGATATAGGACAAATGGTGTCATATACATCTAAGAGATGTTAATGGAAGAACTTATTTTCTAGGACAAGCAAGTGAATGTTGGTTGTGGTATAGGAGAATGAAACACATTGTTATGAAATATTGCATTCAAACCCACAATCTTAATCCATTTCCTACATAGCCCATGAGAAATAAACATGCATACAAGTTGCCAAAATGCATAGATCAAATAGACAAGCCACAAGATAACACAAGATATACCCTGGAAAAACCCTCAAAAGGAAAAAATCCAGCCTCCAAAAGTATCTATACTCCATCATATTATTCAACAATAAAGTAATACAAGAGTTACAATGAATACCTCTGAAGCATCAAGCCCTCCAATGCATTCCCATGTGTCCAAGCATGAATCCACACATCCCATACCATGATTCACAAATTTATTCCATGAGAAGACTCAATAATGACATCCAACCCACTCATCCAACCTAAACCACTACATATGTGTTTGATTTTATAGACACAAGCTCACACAAAATACAATTAGTGGTAAGGTGAAACCATGTACCACAAAACCATGTGAATAAAAAACCACTAACCCCTTATTTAATATTGGGTACTAAGACATGAATTTATTTAATATTTCCCCAATATTAAATTATTATCTCATGTCTCCCACACAAATAATAATAATACAATGTTACAATACAACATAAGTGGGTCCCCAAATAATTACCTAGTGTGATTAACAACACCACCAAGGCATATCACAACTAAATAATTATTTAATTACAACATTATAATAAATCAATTTATGCAATGGTGTACAACACCATATATCAACATTCTCGCACTTGTTGTATACATTTCATAAGGGATCAATGCATGAAATACATCATCATAGCCATCCAAGAAACCACATGAATCTATAACATGCTCTCGTGCTTCATCAGGATATCTGCAATAAGAACAAAGTGACCACCATCTTAAGAAAGAACTCCTCTCATCCTCCAACATGCCACCTATTGAAGAAAAGGAACATGCCAAGGTGAAGATGCACCAATCCATAAGCACAAGCATCAAATCCAAGTGATAACCAAGGATCTTAACCAAGCTGTTGTCAACTGAAAAACCCACATGATCAAAAATAACATCCACAACACATGCTAACACATCCAACCATCCATACCTCCAAGGTATCCATACATCAGTAAACTCATTCCAAGAACATATGCAACTTGTAAACTGCAACCACAAGTTCCCTGTATCAAACCTGCCAATGAAGAACATACATATCCAGGAACTCCCAATGCATAGGTAATGTCAAAGCATATCAAGTCTACCAATCAACACTATACATCAAGGTGTGATAAGTAAATCAAAGCATGAAGTACCAAGAACAATAACAATAATTCACACATGCAACCCAAATAGCTGCATAATCTCTTACAACATGTTACCACCATCCTCCCTAAACCATAAACATCCAGTAAGGAACAATGAAGAGAGAAACCTATAAACCATAATATGTCCTCCTACCAACACCTCAAAAGTGTATTGTTGTGTCAAGTATGATCTCCCAACAACCCCAAATGAAAGGCCACAACAACATCCATAACACCCAATCTCATAGATCAAGTACAACATATGGATCAATGTAACAATGCCAACATGGATGTAAGCCTCTCTAATCAAGAAGATCAAACTCAAAGTAACCATCCCCAATATTGGAAATCAGCCCGTAAGCCATCTCCTAACAATCATCATCAATGGATGATATCATAAACTCAAAAGCACAAGGAGATAACCATGCTATAACATCCCTCAAAATGAACCCTCTAGAACTAACTATCCATAGCTCAAGATCCATATCTATGAAAGATAAAGCATATAAACTAATGCTAAAAAATCCTTGAATGAGTATCCAAATCAATCACCATGAATCAACCCAATCCCATGAGAAATCAAAGCATGAAACATAACACATCTGAAAGATATAATGGGCAAATACCTCTCAAATAATAAGTTGCCAAGTAAACCAAGAGTGGGGAATGACAATGCTCCTCCAGGATAACCAATTCATCATGACTCACTCCAAGAACAATCTCCTCTATCGATCCATCATAAACTCATGTCCATAACCAGGTGAAGGCTCCTCGTTCTTCCTGTTGAAACCTCCAAAGAGTAACTGTCTCAAGCAAATGTCTCTAATCACAAGAGAACTCCAACCATCACCTACATCTCTAAGTATCCACAAGCACCTGTAACCTATCAATCCATACCAAACTCCAAATGCAACATAGCACCATCATGAAGTAATCAATCAAATGATCAATTTGCTCAATACTAAGCAAATCACCATGATCAATTTCAAAGCTCCAACCATAGAATTATGAACCTATCATGACAACATGATCTAACCATCTCATCCTAGGAGATCATATGCACCATAACATGCATCCTGGTCACAAGAGAACATGTAATATGCCAAAATATAATCTAGAATCAAGAGTATATCATGACATCATAAAAAACACTCTAAACCAAAAAAAAAATATCCCCAATCACATGAAGATAACCATACCAATGATGCATCCACATCACTGCCAACAACTCCCACTGAACCGTGATATGAGCTACACATGGCATCATGACTACAATCCTCTCCATGAAGATCATCCAAGTCTACACACACTCAACTACAATGTTAGTAACATACAAGTAAATCAAGATCTCCAAGCCAAGAAGATACACACAACCACCACCAAAACATCACAAACCAATCCTACACCGCCAATTCATCACTATCAAAAACTCCCACTGAAAGTATATAACCATTGAATGTAACAAGCTATCATGACATCATGATCAAACCACATGCTACAAGTTCCATCACCTAACTAATCAAGTACTCTAACCATCCATCCTCTCAATCTTGAAACAACATACCAATGTACAAATGACCAAAGACAAGGCCAACTAATGAAATCTGCAACAACAATAAATCAAACCTGGTGGATATAAATAGTCCACATCCAAGTCATCCCACTACAAGTGAATGGGTAGCTAATCCACAACCTGCATAACTTGTAGATCCAATCACTAAAACATGCTTGAACTCATCATCACATTAGTAACTACAAATTGAGATATCAAAGAAGATAACCATGTAGACATCAAGACTCAAGCACCAAATAAACCATAGATTTGATTTGCCAACCATGTGATGCAAACAAGCAGTTGCTCACAAAACCCGCCATGCAATGTAAACTCTGCTACAGCAAAGAACACCCACAATACAAAAACAAATGCAAACAAATTTTGAATTTTTATTGCATCAAATCAACTCATAAAAATTACATCAAATGGAAAAATGAAATGCCACCATAGAGCATACAAAAATCTGCACATGAGATTAATGAACTATGGCTTTTCCTGTTATTCTTCTTGTTTCCCCAAGCTCTTTTTTGTTGTTTTTAAAACCCTCATACGACACTTATCTTTCTCTTCACTTCTCACACACCAGTGCCTTATCTTCTCTTCACTAGTGTTGCTCAACCCTACAACACAAAACTCTCAATGATACCTCTACAAAGGCATCTTTCTCCTTCTCATTCCTCCCAAACTCCTTCCCACGTTTTTCCTCAAAAACTCCCAGAAATATACATTAAAATAATCAATTTTGGCCCAAGAATGGGCTCCCAACTCTCACCCAAGAATAGCTATCCATATTCTAAGTTTATGCAACATTACATGAGACATTTTAAGCCTCTATTAACTCCTACAGGTGTTGTCTTTACTCCCATAGGCGTTTTTCTCTATTTTGGGCATTTTAAAATATCTAAAATCTTGATTTTCTGCCTCTTTTATGCTCCAAATGCCCCCCACATTATTTATACAATAGATAAACAATTAAATATGAAATCAAAACTGATATTTGACTTTCATGGCCTCCATAATACCTTTCCAAAATAAAATTAATCAAATTGATACTTGAAAGTGCAGAATCGAGTGTCAATAGGCAAAAAAATTAAAGTTATTTGATTCACACAAAAATTGGTATGCAATATTGGAATGGTATCCCATGGACCCCTACAAAAGGATTTTGCTCAAACCTTCATGGATTTTAAAATTTTAAACTTTTTGAAAATTGTCAACATTATTTAGCAAACTTCCGATATTAAAATCTCCCAAACTAAAAAAGGTATGACTTTGATTCTTTTTGCACATTTCACATGCCACCTCCATGAATACCCCTACCAAATTATTTTACTCCAATATTTATGAGTTTTCCAAAAATAATTTCAAAAACTACTTACAGAGCCTTAAAATGATGATTTGACAAAAATTGATTATATGCAAATCTAAACACAAAAAGAGCTTTCTAAAGCTGGGAAATGCCAAATGAACCCCAAAACACATCAAAACTGAAACTCAAACATGAAGCTTGTTTTTGGTTGATGTCGATTGCTAGTCTACCCAGATGCTTCTGCATCACCATGTCCAAAAATGAGTAATCATAGTCAAGGAATCAAATAAGCATCAAGAAGATAAGAACAATCTCCTAACATTAAACCATATCACCACCAAACACCACATACATGATCATGTCATGCTAATGTACCAAATGCACCTGCATATCCATGACACCATAACCATAGCCATCGTTGCACCTGCACCCGACTATTACCCATACAAGATTCCAAGTCTCAACCCATGTCCAACCATGCAGTCCTCAGAATTGAAGACAACTTGTGTACACATCAACATCAAAGTCTCAACTCCGAAAATCACTTATAAACCTATACCAAGAAGCACCAAACTAATAATTAGTTGTAGCATCATAAAATTTATAAACATGTACTCCCTCAAGGTTTCACCTCTTCACTCATTCATATGCTCACACAATTGCACCTCAAATCTCAAGCATCTACAAGTGAATAAACAAGTACCAAACATTCCCTGCACCACAAACTAATATGACTAAACCACTATGTAGTACACTGTAAATGCTCTCCAACATCTCTTCAAAATCAAAAATCTGATTTTGTATGCAAAATTGATGACCAAAACCATGCAAATGAGAACATCTGACTTCTAGGGCCCAAAAACCCTTAGATGCAAACTCAAACCAAGAAACCTTTTTTCACCCAAATTTGGAAAACTTCAAATTTGCAATAAACCCAACAAATTTTGACAACCCAAAAGCCCAAATTTGCATACAAACACTTGCAACATGTGTTCCATCTCTTGTAATGCCTTAAACCCTACATGCATGTCCATGGCTTCAACTGTGCAAAAACTCTCAAACTAGGGTTATAACAAAAATTCTTCAACTATAAAAGCTCTTATACCACTTGTTAGAAAATATTGCATTCAAACTCACACTCTTAATCTATTTTCTACATAGCCCATGAGAGATAAACATGCATACAAGTTGCCAAAATGTATAGATCAAATAGACAAGTCACAAGATAACACAAGATATACCCTGGGGAACCCTCAAAAGGGAAAAACTTAGCCTCCAAAAGCATCCATACTCCATCATATTATTCAACAATAAAGAAATTCAAGAGTTATAATGAATATCTTTGAAGTATCAAGCCCTCCAATGCATTCCCATGTGTCCAAGCATGAATCCACACATCCCATGCCATGCTTCACAAATGCACTCCACCAGAAGACTCAATAATGATAGCCAACCCACTCAGCCAACCTAAACCACTACATATGTGTTTGTTTTTATAGACACAAGCTCACACAAAATACTAGTGGTAAGGTGAAACCATGTACCTCAAAACCATGTGAATACAAAACCACTAACCCCTTATTTAATATTGGGTACTAAGACATGACTTTATTTAATATTTCTCCAATATTAAATTATTATCTCATGTCTCCCACATAAATAATAATAATACAATGTCACAATACAACATAAGTGGGTCCCCAAATAATTACCTAGTGTGATTAACAACACCACCAAGGTGTATTACAACTAAATAATTATTTAATTATGACATTATAATAAATAAATTTATGCAATGGTTTACAACACCATATCTCAACACACATTAACTTTGACAATCTTGTGAAGATTAGCTCATTGCATGCAGTAAGAGATATGCCTAAGATAATCAAGCCTGCAAGTAATGTATGAAAGGAATGTCAGTTTGGAAAAAAGACAAGGATAAGTTTCAAGTCTAAAGAGCATTCTTCTTGTAGACCATTGGAGTTTATACATATTGATTTGTGCAAACCTACTAAAACAAAAAGTTTGAAGGGAGAAAGGTGTTTCATTTTTTTTATTGATGATTTCTCTAGGATGACATGAGTTACTTTCGTGAAAGATAAAATCTGATTCTTTTAGTAGATTCGAGATTTTCAAATTTATGGTTGAGAATGAAATGAATGTTAAAATCAAATTCTTGAGGTATGATAGAGGAGGTGAGTTCACATCAAATGATTTCAATGATTTTTGTGAAAAACATGGAATAAAGAGGCATCTATCTATTTCTAGAACTCCTCAACAAAATGGGGTAGTGGAAAGGAAAACAGGACTATTCAAGAGACGGCAAGGACCATGTTGATGAAATCAAATCTTCCTGATGTTTATTGGAGAGAATAAGTTCATACTGCAATCTATATTCTTAATAGATGATTATTAAGATTGAATAGCACCAAGACTCCTTATGAGTTATGGTATGGAAGACCTGCAACTGTCAAGTATTTTAGAGTCTTTGGAAGAAAATTTTATATCAGAAGAGAGGAAGATGTGCTAGGTAAGTTTGATTCAAGAGTTGATGAAGGTATCTTTTTGGGATATTCATCTTAGGGTAAAGAATATAGATGCTACAACAAAAGACTGGGAAGAACAGTTGAAAGTACAAATGTTAAGGTTGATGAAGATCTACATCAAAATATGCATGAATTTGAGGACTGCAGATCTGATGCACCTCCTTGCTTAGAAGATGAAGAAGAAGAAGAGGTTGAAGAAAAAGATGAAACTGTAGAAAATCATAGCAAGAATACTACCAAGTATGGAGATAATAATGGAGGAGTACTGACCAAAAGAAGGCTTGCAAAGTCAAGTGAACAAGTAAACTTCTATTTTTTTTATCAAAGATAGAACCAAAAACTTTTGTGGATGCTAGCAAAGACGAGGGTTGGATACAAGCAATGGAAGAAGAATTGAATCAAATTGAGAATAATTAGACTTGGGAATTTGTTTGAAGGCCTATGGACAAAAATTTGATAGGAACAAAGTGGGTATTTAAGAATAAGTTGAATGAAGATGGAGAAGTCATCAAAATAAAAGCAATACTGGTCTACAAAGGATTTTCACAAGTGGAAGGAATTTATTTTGAGGATACTTTTGTTATGGTATCAAGAATGGAAGCAATCATAATGTTTCTTGATTTTTCAACCTACAAGGACTTTAAAGTATATTAGATGGATGTCAAATCAACCTTCTTGAATGAAGATTTGGAAGAGAAAGTCTACATAGAGCAACCTGATGGATTCTGGTTATCAAAAGAGCCAAACATGGTATGCAGACTTAAAAAGGAATTGTATGGACTAAAACAAGCTCCTATGGCTTGTATGCAAGGTTGGATAAGTAACTGCTTTAGTAAGGATTCAAGAAAGGTACCACATATAGTAATCTTTGCTTCAAAATTATGGATGAAATAATTTTGGTAGTTGTAGTATATGTTGATATAATCATTGGTCGAAATGATGAAATGTGTAAGAAGTTTGCTAAAAAAATGCAAAAGAAATTTGAAATGTCAATGATAGGAGAGTTGTCCTTCTTTCTTGGTCTTCAAATTACTCAGGTAGATGATGGTATTTTTATCTCTCAAGAAAAGTATGTCAAGGATATTTTGAAGAAGTTTGGAATGAAAGATTGTAAACCAATTAGTACTCCTATTGTAACTAGTTATCAAAATGCAAAGATGATGAGTCTCCACTAGCTGATCATACTCTATATAGATCTATGATTGGAAGTTTTTTGTACTAAACTACTTCAAGACCTAATATTATGTATGCAATATGTTTTGTTGTAAGATTTCAAGTTAATCCTAAAGAAACTCATGTGAAGGCATTCAAGAGAATCTTTAGATATTTGAAGAGCACTCTGAATCATGGCTTATGGTATCCAAAAGGTAATGACTTTGATCTGAGTGCATACACTGATGTTGATTGGGTTGGTTATGTTGATGATAGGAGTGCTAGTGGTGGCACTTTCTTTATAGGAAGCTAGTTGGTTTCATGGCATAGTAAGAAGCAATATTCAGTATCCTTGTCAATAGAAGAAGCAAAGTATATTGTTGCAAAAAAAAATTGTACTTAAGTATTATGGATGAAGAGAGCATTGAAAGATATCACGATAAAGTATGATGAGCCCATTCCTATTTTATGTGATAGGACAAGTGCTATCAATATTTCCAAGAATCTAGTGATGTATTCTAGAACCAACACATATCAATCAAGTATCAATTTCTAAGAGAGAAGGTTGCAAATAAAGAAGTCAAGTTGGAGTATGTACCTACAAAGGATCAAAATGTAGATATTTTCACAAAGACACTTGCAAAGGAAACATTTGAGTATCTCTGATAGAAGTTAGGGGTAATTCCCCCTCCTTCTTGCTAGATGCATAGTTGGTGCATCTATCCAGGAGGAGTAATTCAATCTATATTATTATTCCTAGACTAATGGTGGCTACCTTTCAGGGGGACCAAGTAGTGGTTGTTGTTGATAGGGGGAGCCTACAAGTTGTTTCAAAAAGGAAAGAATGTACATCAAAGGGGGGAAGTTTGAAGAGGAGAAATTATGCTTGAAAAGGGAGAGAAATTCCATTTTCCCTTTGTCCTTAATGTCAAAGGGGTGCACCTGAGGGGGAGAGAGGTTGTGTACCAAAGTGATTTTTCTATTAATGACAAAAGCGGGATACTATTGCAACTTGATAAGCTTAGTAGTCATTGATGTCAAAAGTATATCTAAGTTTGTTGCAAGGTGGTTGTCATTGATGAAAGAGTGTTGCAGTCTGGTTGTTTGGTTGCTAGAGTCTCTGAGAAATGCTTTGTATTTCTCCGCTAATGATGCTTTTCTCCTATGGTTTGTAAAATGGATTTATGATGTGTCAGGACATGTGTGATCCAAGTTTCATTTTATTTAGGTTCCCGAAAGATGTGTTTGTGAGTGATAGTTTGGAGATTGTGAAGATGCTTTCAGAGCTGTAAAGGTCCGATTTGCATTCCTCCACATTTACAAATAGGGTTGTGTGGATCAGAAGATAAGTTTTTGATGTTGTGAAGGTGATATATCCAAAGTTTCATATCATTTGTCCTTCCGTAGAGAATGTTTGAAGTGACAGTGTTTAGGACTATGTTGTCTGATGATTGGTTTCAATGTCCGTTGGCTTGTGCCAACTTGTTGCTTTATGAAGTTGTGAAATGGTTATATGAGAGTGTTCTTGTGTATCATGTGATGTTTTTTGTTGCTCCACAAGATGTTTTTTTTCTTTCTTTGGACAGGTTATGGTCTAGAATGAAGGTGTTGTTGGGTTGTGCTTTTTCCTGGTCGACCAAGGTATGTTGAAGGTGTGTGCCATAATTTCATGTTTGCATAGAGCTCAAGGAGTGTTTGAAGGTGTTTTATGGGTCATGTCGACTCATCTAGAAGAAGCGCAAGTAATGTTTAATCATTCATGTGTACCTTCTATGTTGTGATGGTCGTCATGCTACAAGTTTCATATTTTCTTGCTTAAGGTTCACCTAATTTGAATGTGTGAAGTGTGCAAATGTTGTTCATTGAAGATTGATGTTGTGAAGAGTGTTGGAATCTGTAAGGTGTGATCCTCTTCCTAGTGTTGGGTGTAGTCCATTTGGGTCTTTCCCTCTAAATATTTCATGTTGTTTAATCTTTGGCCAAATTGTAATTGTAATATTCTTTGTTGTAGGCTGATATATGTAATGTAATCAATGTAATATCATTTATATATTGTAAACCTAGTTGATCTAGGTTGTGTATCAGTTAGAGAAGTTGTTGAGGATGTGTAATGCATTATGATAATTATATAAGTGACTAAAAGAGAAAGAGAAGAAGCGGAAGATCATGTCCAGATTCAAGTTGATCATATTTTTGTGATAGAAGGGAAGTGAAGAGTGGGCCTAATTATTTGTTGGAGGCAGTGAGCCAAAGGAAAAGCTTCTTTAATGTTGAAAGTAGTGAGCCAATAAGCTGCAAAGAAGACATTTACAAAAGTGACAAAATAGAATTGCAATCATCAAAAGAGAAGGGAAAAAGCATAATATAATCATAAAAAGGATTGAGCCTAATTGTCAGATTTAGACAATGGAAGGCCTACTATGCTGTAATATTTTCTAAGTTTGTTCTCAGTTTAGGGAGTAGTTGCTTCCTTAGGTTGTAGCCCTAAAACAAAGTCTGCAGGGAGTTGTAGCTTCTTTCGGAGTAACCCTAAGACCTCTTTTTTAGGGAGTAGTAGCTTCCTTGGGTTGTAGCCCTAAAACAAAGTTGTAACTATTATTCATTTGTGAGGTTAGATTAGGATAGTAGCTCCTAGTAGCATTTCTCACTTTGGTTTTTCCCCTTTGAGGGTTTCCACGTACATCTAGTGTTGTGTGGTGTTGTGCATTATGTTCAACTTTCATGTTTTTGTTTGTGTTGTAAAGTTTAAGTTTCAAATTGCTCTAGAGGGTTTGATATTTTATGGAATATTGATTCACTCTCCTCTTAGTATTTCGGTGTGTGTTCAACAATAAGGATTGATAATATTTGGGCACACCTTTAGGAATTTGCTAAATTCCAAGGGTCATGTTCTCCTTAGTTATACCTCTAGTTGGATTGGTTTTACCACTGTTATCAAGGGGTTCAAAGACAACAAACAAGCATGAAATTGAATTAGGATGATGGTTATTGATATAGTTCTCTAATGACCTATTATGATGCTCTCATAAATTTTATTTGAGGAGTTCTTACATAACTCCTAGATATGCTCCCAAAAAAATTTCAAATAAGTAAATGAATATTTTTAAATTTAACAAGTAAGCACACAAATCAACACAAACATATGCTATGTTAGTTTACAATGGTTAATAGGAGGGAGTTGACAAAATTTATTTTAAAGTTAGCTTTAAATTTTTTAAGGTTTGAATCTTTAACAACACAAATGACCTAGGTCAATTCCACACCTCTGTATTTGATCTAAGATGACAAGTGAATAATCTAAGATCAAGACCAAGTTTTTATAATAAATAATGATAAGATTGAAATAAAATATCACTATAAAATAAATTCATAAAAAATACACTTATGAATGAGTCTTCTCCCTTAGGACAAACTTCTAAGTTCCTCCTACACCTATATCAGAAACAAATGCTAAAATTATGGTTTCCCCCAAAAATAAAAGGGGCATGAAACCTAATAGTGAGAAAAAAAAAATGAAGTGGTGATGTGTATACAAATGACTATTGAAAAAAATCTAAGATCTGCTGCAAAAAAAATTAAAGGTTTGGAAAACTCTAGCAATCTTCCCTAATCGGGACAACCCTATTATGCTATGGAGAATAAGATCTCTGAATTGAATAGTAAAATGAGGGGAGACGTTATCTCTCCTCGAGCAAAATGAAGATCCTATCTTGGAATGTTAGGGGCCTAAACGCCCCTAACAAATGACACTTAATAAAGTGTCAACTTCTCAGTAATAATTCAGACATTGTCCTCTTACAAGAAATGAAATTCTTAGCTCAATCAACTTCTAATTTCTTTGTTACTTGGCATAATTGGGATTTCATATCTTCTCCTACCAAAGGTGCTTCAGGAGGCCTAGCTATTATTTATAATAATTTTTTTGTGAATTTAAAAATTATTTCTATTTGGGAAAAATTTATTCAAGCCTCTATCAATTGTTTGAAAACAAATAATGTTTTCATCTTCAACATTTATGGTCCTTGGGCAACTTTTTCTAAAAAACAATTGTGGACTCAGCTTCTTCGGCATTAGCTTCTCTAAAAAATGACATGAAGATTTTGTCTAGTGATTTTAATGCTATTTGATGCCCCTCAGAGAAATCAAGTGGCATCATCCCTCTATCTAAGGTTATGGAATATTTTAATCATTTTATTATTAATAATGGCCTCTATGATTGTGCACCAAAGAATGACAGTTTTATATGGAATAATAAGCATAGAGGATTTTCTCAGATTGCATAAAGATTGGATCGGGTTCTTCTATCTGATAATAGGTTTAACTCCCCCTAGGACTTTTCTTCATCAATTTTGACTCTTCCTGGATCTGATCACTTTCCAATTTCCCTATCAATTTTTGACAACAAGCCGACCAAGAAGGGTTACTTCAAATTTGAACCAATGTGGTTCAGAGATCCAAATTTTATTCCCCTCAAAAACTGGTGGTCTAAGTTCCCTTTTGTAGTTGGTACTCACATGTTTCAACTCCATAAAAAATTGAATTTTATCAAAGGGAAAATAAAGGAATGGAATAAAACATGTTTCAAGAACATTTTCAAAGAAAAATCCAGAGTTGAACTTGAATTGGCCAACCTGTATGATATAGTGATAAAAAATGGAATGGACTCAACCCTCTATGACAAGGAAAAATCTTTAAAGGCAGAACTAGATGAACTTTTGGCAAGGGAAGAATGTTACTGGTGGAAAAAATCTAGAGATATTTGGTTAGGGGAAGGAGATAGAAACACTAAATTTTTTCATGCCATGACGAAAATGAGAAGACAAGCAAATAGGATTGATTATATTATTTCCCCTTTTGGGGACACTTTAATCATAGATGAAGATATAGAAGCTGCGACAATTTCCTTTTTCAAAGATTTGTTAGCTCCTATAAAATCTAACAGACCTTTGGAAAACAATGTCGTTCTTGATAATATTCCCACCTTGGTTGATAGGGAACATAAGAAAATGTTAATGGCTGAATTCACCATGGAGGAAGTGAAAAATGTTGTCTTCTCCTTGACTGCAAAAAAGGCTCCTGGGCTTGATGGCTTCACAGTATTGTTTTTTCACAAGTGTTGGGACTTTGTTGGTAGAGACATCTTTCTTGCCATCAAAGAATCGAGAAGGAACAAAAAAATATTGAAAGATTTTAATGCAACTTTGATTGCTCTCATTCCCAATAAATCTGATCCTTTGTCTTTCAAGGAGTTTAGACCAATTGGCTTGTGTAATACCATTTTTAAAATCTTCACAAAGGCAATAGCTCTTAGACTTGCAAAAATTCTCCCCTCCATTATCTCAATTGAACAGGGGGCATTTGTTGTGGGGAAAGACACCCCTGAAGGGGCTATTTGAGCACATGAAGTATTACATTCAATAATGAAGGACAAGTCCCCTTTAGTGATTCTCAAAGTGGATATGGAAAAAGCTTACGACAAAGTTGAATGGGATTTCCTCTTAGCAGTACTTAAAAAATTTGGATTTTCAAATAGCTAGTGTAAATGGATCTCTTCTTGTATATTTGGTGTAAGCTTTTCTATTTTGGTAAATGGTTCCCCAGGTGGTAAAATTTCTCCTACAAGGGGTATAAGGCAAGGTGACCCCCTTTCACCTTTCTTATTTATTTTGATAGTAGAAGGATTGAGTAGATCAATCATTGCAACAAGAAATAATCAGTTGTGGAAAGGTATCATTGTCAATCCATTTTCCACTCCAATCTCTCACTCCCTCTTTGTGGATGAGACCCTTCTTTTTGGATAGGAAACCATAGAGGAAGCAAGAGAAATCAAAATAGTTCTTTCAAATTATTGTTTGACATCAGGTCAGTCCTTCAATATTGAGAAATCAAAGATCTTATTTATTAATGTGAACCCCTTGGTTAAAACCCAACTTTCAAAATTTTGGGGTTTCCAAAATGGAACCTTACCCTACAAGTATTTAGGAATTCCCTTCTTCTCAAGTAAAGAAAATCATGACTTTTGGGATAATCTTGTTTCTTCCACCTCCAATCGTATCCTCCTCTGGAAATCCAAATGATTGTCATTTGCAAGAAAACTGGTTTTTATTAAAGGTTGTCCTTCACTCGTTACCTATCTATTTAATGTCAATCCTAAAAATACCTTATGAAAAAGGGATTTCTCTCTAAAAAATCTTCAAAAATTTCCTTTGGGCTGAAAATGTCACACAAAAGAAGAAACTTCCTTTTTTTGCTTGGGAAAACATCTGCAAGTCAAAAACATCAGGGGGTGCAGGCTTGAGAGAAATTTTCCTACAAAATAAAGCCCTTGGTGCCAAATTGGTTTGGCATTTGTACTATAATCTAGATAAGAAGTGGTGTCAAATCATGCGCCACAAAAAAATAGATTCCATGGAAAAGGAAAGGATTTTCACCAAAACCTCCCATCTAGGTCTAAAATTTGGAGACATGTCATTCTTCCTCACCTCTCTTGGTTAGTTAACAATGGTGAGAAAGCCCTTTTTTGGGATGATGCTTGGAATGGATATCAACCCCTCAAACTTCTTGGAGATTGGTTTCAACTAGAGACTGCTCTGAAAAGTCTTTGGGGGGATAAAGTGAAAGAATATTTTGTTATTGATTAGAAGGATCCTTTAAAAACATTCAAATGGAAAGATTTTAGTTTCCTCCCAGTCCCATCTTACATGAAGGACTCTCTCAAATATAAACTCTTAAAAAGGCAAATTATCTTCTTAGAAAAACCTGATGAAATAATCTAGACAAGATCTAAATCGGCTAATTACACTGTTAAAGAAGGTTATAACTCTTTGGTTAATGATGATGTCCCATCTTCTTGGCCTTTTCATCTTTGTTGGGGTCCTAATGTACTTCCAAGGGTAGGGGCTTTTAGCTAGTTGGCCATCAAAGACATAATACTTTCGGGCATGAGACTGGATAGATTGGGAATAGTTTCTATCTTCCCCTGTGTGTTGTGTGGTAATGCATTTGAATCTATACATCATCTACTCATTAACATCCCATTTGCATATGAATGTTAGACATGGTTAATGTGTAGACTGGGTTGGCATTCTCCCTTGCAAAACATGATCGTCCATCATTTTCAGAGTTGGCCCAATTTATATTCAACCTCTAATTTTGCTTGTTTATGGGAAATTTCTCCCTCGATACTCATTTGGAACATTTGGCTTGAAAGGAACAAACATATTTTTAAAAAGGAACAACTTTTTGTGGGTCAAGTTATTCAAAAAATTGAAATTTCCATCTTTGAAACAGTTATGTAAAGTCTCTATAAGAATACAATTACTAATAGAAGCTTCTCTTCTTGGGACTCTTTCATTCGAAAGAATTTATCTCCTCAAAATTCCCAGTGTGGGCTCCATCATGTCCAAAAATCTTCCTATTAATAGATCTGTTATAAAATGGTTACCTCCACCCAAGGGTTACATTAAACTCAATTTTGATGGGGATTCTAGAGGAAACCTTGGAAAGTTAGGGGCTGCCTCAATCCTAAGAGATTTTCAAGGTAATTTTGTTGGAGCAATCTGCTCTAGTCTCCCAGAAGGTACTAATAATGTTGCAGAATTTAATGCTTTAAAGTTGGGTTTGAAATTAGCAACTAATTTATCTATTCCTCATCTTTAGATTAAGGGGGACTCCATGGCTGTAGTGCCTGCAATATTAAATGGTTACTTGAATATTTGGCATCTGAATTATCTTGCTTCTCATATTCATCATCTCCTAAACAATTTTTCCTCTTATAGAGTAATGCATTGTTATAGGGAAGCCAATAAACAAGCAGATCGTCTTGCGAAAAAGGCCATTGATGAAAATATACATTTAAAAAAAATCGTATCAGGAATACTTAAATTTTCTGAATTCCTAATTTGAAATTTCCTCTTATTGACTCTTGGTTATATGAACATGTCACAAATCTTATACATTTATCTTGGCTTACAACTTGAGCTAATTATTGCTTAGTCAGGTATGATTATGGATCCATTTTTTATATGGATTTGATGTATTGGAAAACATTTGGAAAATATGGTTCCAACATGGCATCGTGACCTAAATGGTTGAACATGTGGCAATGTTGGCTCATTTTTGAGACCGTGATCTGGTAGGATGTATATTTATCTTGTTGGTTGTGGCCTTGTTGGCTCAAGTATGTGGAAAAATTCCACCTTTGGTACTATGATATTCCTGTGAGCCCCTCCTCCATACTAATTGCACTTAGGGATTTACTCCCTCTCTTCAATTAGTGTGTGGGAGCTTTGGCGGTGCACTTTAAATTATATTTGCTTGGGGAATGTTGCTTCAGTAAGAGCTATTTCTCATTCCCAAGATTTGGTTATTGTGGTTAACGGCTAGATGCTTGTCTCCATTTTGGGGAAACATTTCCTTTTGCTATTGACAAATATTTTGCTTTTAACATCATCACCAAAATGGCAAATTGCGATTATATTTGAATGGGCTTGAGCTCATTTAATGGTTTCCATTTAATGCCAGTTCTTTGGTACTTGTGGCTTGTGCGAATGTCTCCTTCACATGCTCTTTTCCCACAAAATATGGGAATGTTTGGGTTTACATGGGCCACCTATTAACATTGGGATCATGTGGTATGTGGATTTGTTGATCTCCATATCTTATCAATGAATCAAAAACTCCACCATTCAGTACATTCAGGTCATCAATGTTCATTTTGTGACAAATGGATTGGTTCTATTATCTTGTTTATCGGCACAATTATGTTGGCATTTCAAGTTATCTGTGCACCACCTTTCGGTACAATAAGATAAAACTGGAATTTATTATTTTATTTACACCGATTGTCTCCCAATGTGTGATGGTGTTATTTATGGATTATTTTAGGTTTTTTACATTTGTACCTCATTTGCTTCTTGCAGAAGACACAATGCAAAACTCTTTCAGGGTTGTGGTTTCACCAAGATATCACAAACTAAGGGATGCAATTCCCATCTTGTTGGTATGTGGCGACTAATCATGCTATACTGTACACCCTGACAATTTTCCTCCTACTTTTTCACGTCGTCACCAAAAAAGGAAAAATCAACGAAAAAAAAGAAAAAAAAATTGACTTTGTAGAACCCTAATCTAGAAGCTTCTAAGCTTGTTAAAAGGGGTTCGATGGGGTTACAATATGATGAAAAACATAATTATTTGCAAGATTATAATAGGTTTTTGCACTGGATAATAAAATCATTATTAGATGGCTGCAGTTTGGTGGATGTAGCCCAGATTGGGTGAACCACATTAAATTCTTTGTGTTATAATTTATTCTATGTGTGTTTTAGTTTCTCTGTTTATTAATTAAATTTGCATTTAATTGTTAGATATCTTCCTTTTCTAACCCTAACAAGTGGTATCATAGTGGGTTGTGTTTCGATTATTTTCTGTAGGAAGGTCTCACGGTTGAGGGGGAGTAATGGCAGACGACGGTAAGAAGGTTGAGAAGTTTAATGGGCAGAACTATCAGTTATGGAAGATGTAGATGGAGGACTACCTCTATCAGAGGGATTTATGGCAGCCATTGGAAGGGAAAACTGAGAAACCCGCAGCAATGTCTGATGAGGACTAGGATATTTTGGATAGAAAGGCTCTTGGTAGTATTGTTTATGCCTGGCACAATCGGTGGTGTTCAATATTACAACAACAAAGACAACTCAAGAGTTGATGGAAACCCTGGTGAAGTTATATGAAAAGCCTTTTGCTTCGAATAAGGTATTTCTTATGAAGCGTTTATTTAATATGAAAATGGTAGAAGGTGGGTCAGTTACTGATCATTTAAATGAGTTTAATACGGTCACCAGTCAATTAACTTCTGTAAAAGTAAACTTTGATGAAGAAGTTAGGGCTCTTTTGATTCTATGTTCTTTGCCTAAAAGTTGGAATAGCTTGGTAATGGCTGTTAGCAATTCCATTTTTGGTTCAAATACATTGAAATTTGATGATGTTGTTGGTGTTATTTTGAGCGAGGAAATTCGTAGGAAAAGCTCAAGTGGAACATCCACATCAGGCAGTGTTTTAAATGCATAAAGTAGGGGTAGAACAAAGGAGAGAGGAAACAATTTTGGAAATCGTGGGAAGTCACAAGGAAAATCAAAGGACAAAATGTCCCAATCTAGAGACAAGAAGGATTGCTGGTATTGTGGTAAGCTGGGTCATTTAAAGAAAGATTGTTGGTCTTGGAAAAATAAAGGAGACAAAAAGGAAGTAAAGAGGCAAATGTGGTAAGTAATAAATCTGATGAGGATGCTTTGATTCTTTCCCTTTAATGTTGATGATTCTTGGGTGTTAGATTCAGGGGCTTCATTTCATGCTACCCCCCATAGAAGTTATTTTCTTGATTATGTCCAAGGGGATTTTGGGCTAGTTTATTTAGGAGATAACAAACCCTGTTAGATTGTTGGAAAGGGAAGAATCAAGATTAAGTTGCAGAATGGGAATCATTGGCTACTACATGAGGTAAGGCATGTTCCAAAGTTAAGCAGAAATTTAATTTCAGCAGGGCAACTAAATGATGAAGGTTGTGTTGTTACATGTAGTGATAAAAATTGGAAGGTCACAAAGGGTGCTTTAGTGGTAGAAAAATGTGTGAAATTAGGCACTTTATATCTTTGTACAGGTCATATTGTTCCTTCTACTTTAATTATTATGGAAAAAGGTTAATGTTCAAGAACAGTTGCTGCAGTTCAGCAGGTAGAAGATCATACAACTACTGTGGACTCTGAATCAACACTATGGCATAATAGACTTGGGCATATGAGTGAAAAAAGTATGAAAGTACTTCATTCAAATAATGTTTTACCAGGTCTAAAATGTGTTAATATGGATAACTGTGAAAGTTGTGTGTATGGAAAACAAAAGAGAGTAAGTTTTCTCAAGGATGGGAAGCAAAAGAAAGATGAGAAATTGGAGCTTGTGCATACGGATGTATGGAGACCAACTTAGGTATCTTCTCTTGGTGGCTCTTTGTATTATGTTACATTCATTGATGATGCAACTAGGAAGGTATGGATTTATTTCCTTAGGTAGAAATTTGATGTATGTGAAACTTTTTAAAAAATGGAGAAGCTTGGTTGAGAATGAGATGGCAAAAGCTAAAATGTCTCGATCTAATAATGGTGGTGAGTATTGTAGCAAAAGAGTTTGAATATTATTTTCCTCTAATGGTATTCGTAGGAAAAAATGGTTCCAAGGACTCCATAGGAAAATGGAGTGGCTGAGTGCATGAATAGAACAATAATGGAGCGTGCACAGACTATGAGATTGCATGTTGGGCTGCCTTTAAAAATGTGGGAAGAGACTATAAACACTGCTATTATTTAATTAATAGAGGTCCTCTAACTTTGGGTTGTGGTATTCCAGGAAGCATGGAAAGGTAAGAAGGTGAGTTATTCTTTTCTCAAAACCTTCGGTTGTGAAGCATTTGCACATGTAGATTCAAAATAGAACTAAGCTTGATGCAAAAAATCAAAGAAATGTATATTTTTTGGATATGGCATTGATGAATTTGGTTATAGGCTTTGGGATTTTAAAAATCAGAAAATTGTGAGAAGTAGGGATGTCATATTCAATAAGAAAGTTTTGTATAGAGATCTATTGTTGTAGCATGAAAAGAAAGAAAATGATTATGCAGTGTTGAATGATATTCCAAACAATGATGTTTTAGTGGTTCCTCATGTTGGGCAACAACAGCAACAAAAAATACCACAAACTCTTGTGAATGTTAGACAATCTTCAAAGATAAGTAGACCTCCCGAAATATTCTCTCCCTCTTTGTATACTATTTTGTTAACTGATGCTAGTGAACTGGAATATTATAATGAAGCTATGCAGGTGGATACCAAGGTTCAATGGGAGCATGGAATGGAAGAAAAAATGGACTCCTTGCTGAAAAATCAGACTTGGGAATTATGCAAGTTACCTGTAGGTAAAAAGGCTTTACCAAACAAATGGGTTTATAGGCTGAAAGAGGAGGATGGAGGTAAGAAGAGATTTAAATCTAGATTAGTTGTAATGGGATTTGCTCAGAAGAAGGGTATTGATTTTGATGAGATTTTTTCTCCAGTTGTTAAAATGACTTCTATTCGTATTGTTTTAAGTATTGTGGTTGTTGAAGATTTGCATTTAGAATAGCTTGATGTTAAAACAACCTCTCTCCATGGCGATTGGAAGAGAAAATATATATGGAACAACCACAAGGATTTGAGGTCAAAGGTAAGGAGAAACTAGTGTGCAGATTGAAGAAAAGTTTATATGGCTTGAAGCAAGCACCTCGGCAATGATACTTGAAATTTGATAGTTTTATGGCTGAGCAAGGCTATAACAAGTATAATTCTGACCATTGTGTTTATTTTAAGAGGTTGGATAATGACAACTACATTATTTTATGTTTATATGTTGATGGCATGCTTGTATCAAGGTCTAACATGGATCACATAAGTGAGCTAAAACAACAGTTAGCAAAATCTTTTTATATGAAGGATTTGAGGGCAGCAAAACAAATCCTTGGTATGAAAATTTGTAGAGATAGGAAAAACAATTTTTTTTTTTATCTCAGGCTAATTATGTTGAAAAGGTGTTGCAGAGATTTCATATGGAGAATGCAAAAGTTGTCAACACACCTTTGCCTAGTCATGTTAAATTGACTAAGGATATGTGTCCAAAGACACAAGAGGAGGAAGAAAAAATGTCCAAAGTTCCATATGCTTTAGTTGTAGGCAGTTTAATGTACGTCATGGTATGCACGAGACTAGATATTGCACATGTCGTAGGAGTTGTTAGCAAGTATTTGAGTCATCCCGGAGTTGAGCATTGGAATGCGGTAAAATGGATTCTCAGGTACTTGAGAGGTATATCTAATAAATTTTTATGTTTTGGGGGCTCTAATACTAATTTAAAAGGCTATGTTGACTCAGATTTGGCAGGGGATATAGATACCAGGTGGAGTACCATAGGTTATGTATTTACAGTTGGTGGGACAACAGTGAGTTGGATTTCTTGATTGCAAAAGGTGGTTGCTTTATCCACCACAGAGGTAGAGTATGTTGCTACAACAAAGGCGGCTAAGGAGATGATATGGCTACAACTTTTCATGGACGAGTTGGGCAAACAACAGGATGGAAATTACTTGTTTATAGACAGCCAGAGTGCTATACATCTTGTAAAGAATATTTCCTTGCTTTCTAAAACAAAACACATACAGTTGAGATATCATTTCATTCGGTCAATGTCGGAGGATGGACAGGTCAAGCTAGACAAGATACATACAGATGCCAATCCAACGGATATGTTTATGAAGGCGGTGACAAGGGAGAATATGAGCTCCTCTTCAACTTCGGTTGGCCTTCAAGGTTGAATTCAAGCATAACAGAGCAGCAAGGTCCAAGGTACTTATTTCCAGTGGGAGTTGTTAGTGCAACAGTGTCATCCAGGATCAGTCTCCAAGTGGGAGATTGTGTTGGTGTGGAGCCTGATTAGTCTCCAAGTGGGAGATTCTTGGTATGTGGCAACTGATCATGCTATACACACAAGAAAAGGAAAAATCAACGAAAAAAAGAAAAGAAAAACCAACTTTGTAGAACCCTAATCTAGAAGCTTCTAAGCTTGTTAAAAAGGGGTTCAGATGGGGGTTACAGTATGATGAAAAACATGATTATTCACAAGATTGTAATAGGTTTTTGCACTGGATAATAAAATCATTGGATGGCTACAGTTTGGTGGATGTAGCCCAGATTGGGTGAACCACGTTAAATTATTTGTGTTATAATTTATTCTATGTGTGTTTTAGTTTCTTTGTTTATTAATTAAATCTGCATTTAATTGTTAGATATCTACCTTTTCTAACCCTAACACTTCTCTATAGAAAAACTAGGTCGAACTTGCATTTTAGAGTACAAACTAGTGGAAGACTCCATAAGGATTGTTTTGGGAAATGACTGGTTAGAATTCCATTCCATGTCACTCCATCATGAGGTAGCATCTTGTTTTGTTTCTAATTTGATGAATGTTCTTTGGTGCGGAGAGATGGTTAAATTCTTAATTGGTTCATATATTCTTCCTCATGTTTTCCCTCTATCTTCATTGCATAATGCTCTTGAGGATTATGATATTCTAAATGGATCTAACCTTGTAGGAAGTGTTCTTTGTTTCCAATTCATCCTCTCTAATTGTTCAATCTCAGCTCTCCTAAGCTCTATGGCCCATGGCTTACTAGATGATTACTCTTATGATTTCATTAGAAATTTACATGGACTCAAACCAAGATTGGATCACACAATTTCAAATATGCTCCCATACCTCTTTGACACGGTGCAATTCTTGATCCACCATGCTTTGGTGGAACCCCACTCCACTCCATACTTTCATCTTCCCATCGATTTGGAATCCTCAAAGGAGAACGACATCTACTCGTAACTCTATTTGGCAACCTCATTTTTGTGCTCTTCAACACTTTATCAATTGGAGATTGTCAGGTTTTGCTAACCCCTTAGTGGGTCTTTTGGTGCTCTAATGGTTTTTTATCACTCCCAGTTTATCATGGCTCGAGCTCAACTTCTGGCTTGTTTTCTTCACTTCCATGCAGTTTTTTGCATCTCAATTGCAATGGTTTTATCGGTTGCTTTCTAAAATGGTCTCTATGATGGTTTTGTTTGTCCTAATCATGTTGCAGTTCTACAATGGTTTTGTTTATTTAAATCAATTTACAGGTCTTGCTTATGTTCATGGATCAAATTCTTCCACCTTTTCTTGGCTTCTTCTCCTTCAATGGGGTGTCCTTTGTTTCAGCTCCCTTGTTCATATGTTAGGGTTTTCTTGGTGTTTCATCCTTTAGTCGAATGGTACCTTGTTATTTTGGTTCATGAATACTATGTATTGCTCTGTAAACCCAATGCTAGGGTGTTTTGTCTCCTAGGTGATCGGTCTTCTCTTCATGCTTATGTCTTTGGATACTGCATGTGTCTATAATGACAATTTTGGATCTGTCTTTGCCATATCTAGCTATGTACTTTTCTCTTTTATAAATAAAAGTTTGTGGCTCTGCCACCTTCTTAAAAAAAATTTATTATTATAACATTTAAAACATTTTAATAAAAAAAATTTAAAATATAAAAAAACATAAATATAATTTTTACCATTACAATTTATACAAAACCATTGAATTTTTTTTTTCTCTTCACTAACTTTATTTAACACACAAAAATATCTCATCCTATTACTCATCCCAAAACTTATAATCCAACTATTTATCGAGAACACGTTAGAGATTAACTAATCAATCAATATCAATTTGACTACATTAATCAATCAACTTTACTATTCTCTTGTAACTTTTCAAGCATTTTATCATAAATAATTTTAAATCATTTTATCAAACAATATTTGATGAAATGATTTAATATTAAGAATTGAAAATCAATTATAATTATAAACAACATTTCATAAATTTAAGAAATATTAAAAATATTTAATCAAGATAAAAAAAATCATATTACATGAATGAATATATGGAATTTGATGGTTGTTATATGAAAATTTTATGATAGTTTGATCATTTAAATGTCTTTTAAGAAAAAAATAAATTGTCAAAATAATATTCAATTTATGAAGAATTTTATATAGAATCTTTTATATTAAAATATTTTTATCAATTTTATTAACCATACATATTAAATATGAAAAAAATCTATTGATAGTCACACTTTTTTTGTGCTTACAAATAAAATGTAGATGATATTTCTTCAAATAAATTAAAAGTTCTCGTTGTAATTAGTCATATGGATATCTTCTAAATATATATATTGAAAAGTGGATGAAATTAGAAAAAAATTATAATTATTAGTAATAAATGCAAAAATATTAAATTCACTCTTACAAATCATAGTAGGTTTCTCAATTCATATAAATTAATATAAAACAATGATTACTATTAGTAATAAATGTCAAAATTTTAAATTTGCATTTCATAGCAAGTTTCTAAATTCATATTTAAAAAAAAAAGACAATTTTATTAAAAATATTTTAAAAGTTAAAATCAATTATATTTATCTATGAAAATATTTTAAATCAATATATTTTAATAATAAACACTATAATCATATATATTAATATTATAAATTAGAATACTATATTATTACCTCCACATGTGTCTATGGGGGTCAACACTTCTGATAAAAAAACAAAGAAACCAAAAAATCAAAATATTCATTAAATCTTTTTTTTTTTTCAAAAAATCAAAAGTTAAGTTTCTAAAATAATTCAATAAAAATCTAAAATCATAAAACAAAAAATAGAAGGCACTTTGTGTTTTTATTATAAATGAACTTGTTATCAGATGGATTAATCACATTATTATCTGCATCTAGGGGAAATGTACCAATTACTAACCATGTTCCAATTGTTGTTTACTCCATGCTTACCCGACCCCCAATAACCGTTTATATTTTAGTCATTACATTGTTTTAATTATGCCAATAAATATTTACAAATTACACCAATATATGTTCACTACTAAATGTGTAATTAACAAAAAAAAAAACTATTGGTACATATATGTTTTCAACACAAGACAAGTTGCACAAAATAAAGTCATTTTTGCATTAATTAAAGTACATGTATGTTTACAATTACCACTCTATGCAAGTGGCTCAAAGCTTCAAATACATTGTATTTACATGTAGATATGAACAATGCAGAATGTGACATAATATAAAACATTTATCAACTTTATGAGCTATCAATTGCACATTCACCCACACTTTCTATCACATCTTCATGCATTAACTCCATCTACTTTTGGTACCTGCACACACAATTAATGGTGTAAGGCTCCCCAATAAACCAAATAACATATTATAATTCATATATATGGCTGAATTTATGCAAGCCACCTATTTTGTCAATTAAACCAAATATAAGGATAAAAAATGGAACGTGGACATGGTGGTCTGCAATGATCAGGAGCAGGGCATTTTTCTGCAAGAGCACAAGATGGTCTCAAGGTTCCTCAACAGGCGAATACTGAAGGCATTTGGCAGCCGGATAGATGAGCTCAACTGCCAAATGACAACCTTAATGATCCCTGAGTAGAGGAGCGGGGTCAAGATAGTCGAAGACTTAGCAGGGATGGGTTGGGTCCTAGGGGTCATCAAGGTAGAGGTGGCTATAGGAATGATGCTTTATGTATGTTGTGACAACAAGAAGGAGGAAATAGAGCTTTTGGAGGTCATCCAAGGATGGAGGAAACAGGTTGGGTTCAAAACCCTAATCGGAGAAAAGGCTTCAACAAGGCGGTTTGGCAGAGGAAAAATATTGATTTGGAATGGGAGGAGGTTAGGGAAGATGTGAAGGTTAGGGCAACACAATAGGAAGCTCCATTGGGTGGAAATGGGTTTCTGGAAGGTTGGAATTCTTTGGTAATCAACTATGGAAGCTTCAAGCTAAGGTTTTTAGGTTGGAAAATCTGGGGTTGATCGTGAAATGGTATGGTTTGGATCTTAATTGGGATTACCTATTCAAATGGTGGAAAGAGCGATGGGGTCCAGATCTCTAGTTTAAAACCCTTCACAATGGGTATTTTTTGGTTATTTGTCCAACCAGAGATTTAAGGGATGAGATAGTGGATGGTATTTGGGTTTTGGATTGTTGTGTATTTTATCTACGTCGATGGAAGGTTGGCTTCAATCCCTCAACTCATGTGATGGAGATTTTGCAATATTGGTACAACCTTCCAAACCTTCCCACAAAATACTGGGAACCAAGCATTCTAGAGGAGATTGGGAATCATTTGAGGACTTTTTTCTGCACCAAAGAAAGGTAAAATGCGGAAGAGGCACACACCTATGTGTGGATCTATGTAGAAAACAATCCAGTGAGTCATATTTGGGAAGAGATTGAACTAATCTTGGATTATGGGAGTTGGGTTCAAAAGTTGAAGGGAGATTCTTTCACTTGTAACAACTTAGTGCGCCCTTTGGACTACAGGCTTTCATTTAAAAAGGTGGGGAAGTCTAGAATGGCTTCGATCCTTGAGGGATCTTGGCAGAGGGAGAATACAGAGCAAAAGGGTAATCTTTTAAAAATTCAAAATGTAGCCAGTGGAGTTGAGACGGAGGTGCCTAACAGGTCTATTCCTTTAAATCCTAGTAGGGAGTAGTGTGTTAGGCTCTCCTCACCTATTCAATATGTTCAGGCATAATCACATATACTCATTAAGGAAAAGAAAGTTGGGGAGGTTGAGTAGTGGGAGGCCCAAAACATGGTTTTGGATGATAAGATTTTGAAGGCCCTGAATATCCTAGGTGAAGATTATAGGAATCTGGAGTTGGATTCCCTAATTGAGGTTGGCAAAGAATTGGTTGATTTGGCTGAGGCGACCAAAGCTAATGCCTGGGAATTAGTGGAAGAGGATGTGCCTAAAGGTTTGGGAAATGAAGAGTTTTCAGAAGGGGTGTTAGAAGGTGTGGATGTTTGCAATCCACAATTAGGGAAAAAAAGTAAAATAACACAAGGTTTGGTAGATGCCAGGGTTAAGTTGGGGATTCATAAGAAGGATATGGCCAAAACAACACCGAACTATGGTGAGAATAAAAAGTGTGGCAGGATTCCGAACCAGGAAAAACTTAAGTGGGATGGGGAAGCAAATGGTCAAAAGAAAATTGATATTATGATGAGAGTAGGGAAGAGCGATGCTCTTCTTGAACAACAATGAAGCTCATAACTTGGAACGTTAGGGGTCTAAATTCCCCTAACAAATGGTGCCTAATTAGGCATCATATCGAAGCTTGTCAAGCAAAAATATGCCTCTTTCAAGAAACAAAATTAGGTGATTAGGATTTAGCGAAATTTAACAGGAAAATTGAAACAATGGAAGTGGTTGGGTGTTGGGGAAGAGGGTGCCTCAGGTGGCTTGTTAACTATTTGGAAGCCTCAATCGGTATTGGTGGAAGAATTTGTTTTTCATCAACACTGGATGGCGTGTCAAGTAAGAAGTTTGATCTCAAATCTTCAATTTTTGCTCATTAATGTTTATGGTCCTTCTTTGTGCTTGCATAAAAGGCTTGTATGGAAAGATTTGGATGAGGTCCTCAATAGTTTAGGTTAGGACTTTTGTATCCTAGATGGAGACTTTAATGCTATTCTGAGTTTTGAAGATAAAAGAGGTGGAGTGGGTAGAGCTTTCAATCTCAAATCAATTTTTAGAACTTCATTGGGAGAAACATGTTGGTGGAGATCCCAATGGGGAATGGTATATTTACATGGACCAATCATCGAAAAGGTTTTTACAGCATAGTTGAAAATCTTGAAAAAATTTTCTTTAAAGGAAACTTGAGTCTTTTCCCCTTCATTCTAGACAGTAAAATTAACTCAGGAATTGGTTTTAGACCATTATCCAGTCCAACCGCAAATTGAACGAGAAAAGGGGCTTTTCCATTATCCTTTCAAGTTTGAAATGATGTGGTTTAAGGATCCTACCATTAAGGGGCTGATAGAATCTTGGTGGTTGGAATGCAACTCGGGTGGATCCAAAATGTTTAATATTGTCACCAAGTTGAAACATGTAAAGCAACAGTTAAAACAATGGAATAAGGACAACTTTAAAAATATTTTTGAGGAAAGACTCAAAGTGGAAGGGGAATTGGATGCTCTATCTGAGGCTATTATCAAGCATGGTATGGATGATGAAAGATTTGAGCAAGAAAAGGAGCTGACAAGGAAATTGAATGATGTTTTGGCCAAAGAGGAACTGTTTTGGAGACAAAAATCAAGAGAAACTTGGTTGAAGGCGGGGGATAGTAATACTAAATTATTTCATAACTCTACTAAGGTTCGACATGAAGTGAATAGGATTGCATGCATAAAGGTGGCAGATGGTCATCTTTTGGAAGACCCACTCACAATTAAAGCTTCTGTAGTATCGTATTTTCAAAATCTTCGAAATGATTGGGAAGGTTCTAATTTGGAGGCTCAAAATGCAATTCTCGATTATATTCTAAAATTGGTCTCTTCTTCATAGATGGAGGTTTTGAACGCCAAATTTTTGGAGGAAGAAATCAAGGTTGTTGTCTTTGATCTTTGACCTGAAAAGGCTCCTGGGCTGGATGGTTTCTTGATGGCTTTCTTTCAAAAGTGTTGAGAATTTGTGGGGAAGGAAGTCATAGAGGCAATCCAGGATTCAAGGTGTTCAGGTAAGGTTATCAGGGAGATGAATAATACTTTAATTGCTCTTATTCCCAGAAAAGAGAAACCTGAGTCTTGGGATGAATTTCATCCCATTTCCCTCTACAACATGCTTTATAAAATACTTGCAAAAGTTGTGGCTAACCGGTTGAAGAAAATTCTACCCTTCATTATTTCTGATGAGCAAACTGGTTTTGTTCCTAGAAGGTTGATTCTTGATGGTGTGATAATTGCTCAAGAGGTAATTCATTCGATTCATAAGACAAAAAAACCTGCGATGTTGTTGAAATTAGATATCAAGAAAGTGTATGACAGGGTTAATTGGCATTTCTTGTTTAAAGTTATGGAGGCTTTTAGGTTTCAGAAAGATTGGCTTGATTGGCTTTTTGGTTGGGTAGCAAGCCCGCGGTACTCTGTTTTAGTGAATGTGTCTCCTAAAGGTTTTTTCTTTGCTTCAAGGGGTCTGAGGCAAGGAGATCCCCTCTCTCCTTTTTTGTTTATAATCATGGTGGAAGCGTTGGGCCATTTTCTAGAAAAAGCTAGAAGGATTGGCTAGGTGGATGGTCTTCAGGCCACAAGTAGTCTCCCCTCCATTACTCACCAACAATTTGCAGATGATACAATGTTGTTTGGATCTATTTGGACTAGGGAAGCTTAGAGACTAAAAGTTATCCTGGACAAATATTCTCTAGCTTTGGGAAAAGAGGTTAGTGTGGCAAAGTCTGAAGTTTTCTTTTTTAATTCTAGTTGTGTTAGGGAAGTCTAGATATTGAGAATTCTTGGTTTCAAAAAGGGTCAATTACCGTGCAAATATTTGGGTCTTCCACTTGTGAAGGGTATTCAAAATGGGGGCATATGGAATTCTTTGTCTGAAAGGATCAAAGAGCGGCTTTCTTCATGGAAAATTTGTTGGTTATCTTGGGCAGGAAAGCTAACGATGTTAAAATCTGTTATTTCTGCTCTCCATATTTGCATGATGTCTTACCTGTCATTTTTTGTTGGTACTAGTAAATCTTTAAATCATGTATTGAAGGAATTTTTCTGGAAAGGGAATTCAGATCATAAGAATTTTCCACTTGTTAAGTGGCAGAAGATTTGTGAAAGGAGGGAATAAGATGGTAGAGGACTAAAAAATCTACTCCTGCAAAATAAGGTGTTAGGGGTGAAATTGGCATGGGTGATTCATTCTCAACCAGAGCTTAAATGGGTGAAAATTGTTTGGGCCAAATATTTGGACAATGAGCCAAATTGCTTTCTTACTGCCAAATCCCTTCCTAACGGATCCCAGATTTGGAATTTCATTAAAAACTCTAGAGATCTTATCTCATATTTTTAACATGGGAGTTAAAAGATGGTGGGGAGGCATTGTTTTGGGAGGATTCTTGGGAAGGCCTTCCCATTATGGAAAAATTCCCATCTTTAGCCTAGGTTAGAGAAAGAACTGAACAAGTTTGGGGAGTAAAGGTAAGGGATTTTTTTGAAGATCCTTCAACATATGAGGATGGTTATTATAGATGGAAATCCATTAGATAGTTAGATCTGGAAGATCAAGAAATGGAGGCCTTTGAGAAAGTGTTGTTGAATAGGAGAGTTTGGTGAAGACAGGGTAGGGATAGATTGAGGTGGAATGCATCCCCAATCGGGGATTACTCAAAAAAATTGGTTATGCCATTTTTGCTTCTTCAGGGGTTGAAAAACCAAGCTTGCCAATTCATTTGTGTTGGACTAAGGCTTATCTTACCAAAGCGGGTATTTTCACCTAGGCGGAAGCTCAGGGTCGGGTTCTCATAGGAGATAGATTTGCAAAATTGGGCTACTACGGCCCATCTAGATGTCCTCTATGCAAAGAAGTAGAAGAAATCGTAGATCACTTGTTTTTGAATTGTCAGTTTATGCAAGGAATATGGTAGTGGTTATGTTCAAAACTCCAACGATTTTTTTTTTCCCAATAAGTTGATAGATTTGTTAAAGGCATAGCCCTCCCCTTTAAATAACTCATTGTTTGGTGATTTATGGTTGTCAAGCCCGTCAATTGTTTTATGGGAAGTCTGGAAGGAGTGGAATAGGCGCATTTTCTAGGATAAGGAGTTGTCAATTCCCAGGTTATAGTGTAAAATTGAGGTTTGTATAGTGGAACTCTTTAATGCTAGATTGGAAGAGTTGAATCTAAAGAGAGGAAATTCCTCAGCTTGGGACTCTAGGATTTTAAAGTATTGGTTCAGAATAAAAGCCCCCACCTTTGGGGGTTCTAGTGGGGCAGCAACCTTGGAAGAGCATAGTAAGGTGGTTTGGATTCCACCTGACCCGGGCTGGGTAAAATTGAACTTTGACAGGGCTTTTAAGGGCAACCCTGGTCCCTCAGGTGTGGGTTGTATTGTAAGAGATTGCAAAGGAGTGATCTTGGGGAAATTAGTGAAGGATCTCCCAAAGGGCACATATAATGTTGTTGAATTTCAGGCTCTTCTTCTTGGTTTGGATCTATGTAGGGAACTGGGTGTGAGGATAATAGTAATTGAAGGGGATTCCACTCTTGTGATCAATGCATTAAGGTCCAAGCAGATTCTAAAATTGGAAATTAGGGGAGAAGTTGGATGCTGCTTTGGGACTGATTGGTAGGTTTGAGCAAGTAATGTTTAATCATATTTTGAGGGAGGGAAATTCAAAGGCAGATCATCTTTCTAACATGGGTGTAGTTGGTCCCAACATCAAAGAATTAGGTTTAGTAAGGATCTAATGTCTGTGGGTGGTAGGGTGGGCGTCCCTCTAGGTTGGTGGAGGGGATGTGGTCATTGATGCCACAGTGTCAGGGCCGAGGGGTGTTAGGTGGCTTGAATTAGACGACTGTCTCGGTAAGAGGATGAATTGGGAGGTCTTGTTGCAGCTGTACGAGAGCTAGCTGGAGGCAGCATTGGCACCCACTTCAATGTTTAGAGTATAATGCACATATCGCCTGAGGGATTTATTCCCCATGACAAGGACATTTAGCACATTTGGTGGAGTCCCATTTGCTTTGGATGATGACAGTCTTGTGATTTGAGTTAGTACTTAATAATGGTTTGCATCAAGGCCTGTTCAAGGCTTACTTTTTTCTGAATGTAGGTGGTGGTTGTTAGCTTTCATTTATTTGTGTGTGGGCAATGCTTGGGCGAAAATGGCAGGACGTGCAAAATTTGTCATTGAAGTCTTGGTGGATGGTTTGGAAAGGTTTGGGGTAGATACCTCGATTTCTCTATAGTTGAAGGTGAGGTAGTCTTCCTTCAGGGAAATAACAAATGAAAGGTTGAAGCGGATACTGCTCAACATTGATCCCTTGACCATCATGGTTTTCAAGATGATTTTGGGCTTCGGGCATTTGGAAAATAAGGAGTATGGGAGGGATAATCTACATGTTTATTCACATTTTTTGGCTTCCCTCCTGGATAGCCATGTTCCCAAGGTAAAAGCAAAGGAGTTGTTGGTGAAGTTGTTTAGGAAATATTTGGTGGAAAGGGTTGATGATGTTCTACGAGTAGTGTTTGAAGGTAAGGGAATCCCGCAGCCATGTGATTTGAAGCTACTGTGGTGCACTGATGAGGCTATGAAGATTTATCCTTTTCTTTTGCACCTGCGTGGATCAACCCTCATGCATCATCGAATGATAGTGGCGGTGGTCGTGGAGTATTTGAAGAAATTTCTCGGGTTGATGGCGGTCAGTGGCTTTGAGTGGGTAAATGATTTGAGGCCTTTGTAAAGGCCAGTGGTTTCCTGTGAGTTTGACTATGTTGTGGAGTTTTGCACATTGGTCTATGTGGGGTTTTGCTCATCAAAATTGTTGAAGCTTGGGTGGTGCTATGTTCACTGTGATGACATTCAAATGGCCAATTTTGCTTTGCATAGTTTATGGTTGGGTTTAGTAGCGGGGTTGGTTGGGTTGGGTGTTTATCAGTAATTTTGGTCTCCCGAGGGTGGGAATTTTTTGGTATGGTGGTTCCCTATTTGTAATTTTGAAGTTGAAATCTAATATCCTTGCTTAGTAGACATTTGTAGTTTTTTGTTAATATTAATATACTCATCCTACGTATCAAAAAAAAAAACTAAATATAAAATTGAATTCCTAAAAGCCACGACAGAACTCAGGCATAAATGGCCACTACAAAATGAAATGATAGATTATTTCCCACAAAAATTCAAATTTGAAAATCAACTACCACAGTTCAATGCATTCAATTTACACATTCAAATGATTTTATAAGAGGGAATATTCAAGTTCATTTTCGTTATGAATTCTCCTATGCTTTCACTGAATATCCTCTACAAAATTCAGAGCTAACTAAGGAAACCTTTGCACATTCCTCTTAAAAGGGAGCTTGCTTAGGTCAGTGCACCCAAAATAACTGAATTCATGTTTTTATTTATCAATATACTATTTTATATTTATGTAATCAGTTTCATTTATCAATATACTGTTTTATATTTATGCACTCAATGTTTACATTATTTTGAGGCATACAAATTATCATGTTTTCAGTCAGCTATTCAAAATAGTATTATCCATTATTTAATCATATCACAGTTACATTTTTATCACCTGCATACATCATAAATCAAAGATAATAAAAACATCATTAACCTTAGTAAAGCTTTCCAACTGCATACATCAAATATAATAACAACAACATTATCCATTTTTTAATCATATCGCAATTATATTCTTAATCCCTCATTAATAATCATGAAATTTAATGGGTATATAGTATTTGTCCCAATTTATTGAGCGGTTTTAGGATTACACATCCTGCAAACTCTCCTCGTTTTAGGAAACCTCCACCCATTCATTCCCCTTATATTTTGCACACAATGACATGGGTTAATTTGTTTTCTTCCACTTATTAGGGTAGAGGTTTTCTTTTTTTAGTAATTATAATTTGCAGACAATGATATATTCTTATTAGATTATACACACACACACACATATACAGTCATGCCATGTAGGGTTTCAATAGGGTGTTGGGGGATATAGGGTTTTATCAGATTATATATATATACATATACATATACATATACATATACATATACATATACATATACATATACATATATATATACATATACATATACACATACATATACATATACATATACATATAGACATATACATACATATACATATATATACATATACATATACATATACATATACATATACATATACATATACATATACATATACATTTACATACATATATATATATACATATACATATATATATGTATATATGTATAATATTATATAGATATATATCTATATCAGATTTTATATGTATATATCATATTAAATATATAAAAAAAATGTAGAAATATATGTATATCAAATTATATAGATTTCCAATTTATATAACCCTAACACTTCCATACCATCAAATATTTTCACCTTGCTCTACGATTGTCCTTGCATTAGGCTACTGTCCAAGTCACTGGCATGTTTTATTAGCTTTCTTAAGGACTCATAGATTTCAAAATATGTCCTTTGTATTGCACTACCATGTAGGGTGCCCTGATATGCAATATAGACTATATCTTTCAGCTTCATACTGCCATGACTCTTCAAAACCACGAGAGATATTTATTTAGGGGCTCAAAATTGCCCGATGACCCATGCTGAAGTAGACATATACGTGGCATGTAGTGCATATAATCATGTGGTTGGGTAAATAAATTGCCCCCACCCTTCTAGCATTAAACCTTTAAATATGTCCTTTATAGTGCATTGCAATGTAGGGTGCCCTGATATGCAATATAAAATGTATCTTTATGCTTGATACTGCCATTTTCTTATTTCTTTAGATTGTTGTTCAGCTGGCCAAAGAGACAAGTGTCTTCTTCCTTTATATTATTATCATGTGAAAAATATTGGGTAGACGCAACAAAGCGCTCTTACCTTGTAAAGTATGCAGTCAGAAGTGTTATAAAATTAATGATATTTTCCATGAATTTTATAACGCTTTTGACTGCATTCTGTGGGGAAAAGAAGCTCCTTCATTTCTTCATCCTAGCAAACTTAGATGCAATACGTGTTAATTGATTTTACTTTTCCCTAGCATTTTGTATGTTCAATAATGGGTTTTAGTTGGCATTGAGGGTCATTCTGCATTTTGTTGTGTTTTACAATCATTTCTCTATATGGCATCGAGGGTTTCACTGTTTTGATTTTCTTTAAGGTATACTATGAAATCATTACATAGAATGTGAATGAAATAGAACATTGTCAGATTTATCAGAATACATAGATTGTGAATGAAATAGATATGTGTGTGTGTGTGTGTGTGTGTATATATATATATACAAACACAAACACATATATACATATACATATGTATACTTATAAATACATACACACATGCATGCATACATATATTGTTGTTTGTGTACATGCACATATATACATACACATATATAGATTTTAAAGCACAAACCATGCACTATTTGATTTAAACAAGTAAAACCCAGGATTACATGAATTTGTTTGTAGATATACATACACAACTTGAATGTAAGGGTGCATTCTTAAAGCCTTTTGTGATCACACTTGTTTATTTTTTGAATTTTTAGACTCATATTTATGCTTCAGTAACAAGTTATGCTATATTTACTGTTTGTGCAGGTTAAGTGGAAAATCATGGCACTGACTAGAAGGGAAAAAAGGGTTGTAGGAAGAGGACCACACGTGATTAGAACCATAGGGAAAGCAAACAACCCACATATTGATATTAGACATGAAGAGTTGGCAACTCTTGCAAGCCAAGCTTTAAAAAAAGCGTTGAAACCAAGCAACATTGTTAGTGGGTTTCGTAGAATAGGAATTTGGCCACTTAATCGGTCAGCCCTTGATAGGGATATGGGGCAAGTGAGGGCTATGTTGTTGAAGAGGATGTAGCAACTCCTGGAATGGAAGATGATCAACAATTTATTGCAGTAGAGGCTTGCTTGCGACTATTTGGTTACAATGAGGATCAAATAGATGGTTTTGTGCAAGAATACAATGCAAGGAATGTGCCAACCAATATTGTAGCAGAATGCAATGAGGGTGTTGAAACTACAACACATAGTTATAGTTTTCCAACACAAATCCAACCAGTTCTTGCAGAAATCCAACTAGAAATCCAACCAGTTCTTGTAGTATGCAATGATGTTAGAGAAAGTACATCAGTAGGCCTGAGTTTTCCAACTCAAGTAAGCCAACCAGAATGGATGAATGAAACATCCAAAAACGTTGGAGTGCAATTAAATTCGACAAAGGAAGAAGTCAACCTTTCTATGTCATCCCCACCACATGTTGATCCAGTTGAAGTAATCCATTACTTCACTACTGTAAGGAATTGGGAAGAGCATAGTGGTGCTGAAAGTGAAGATGACAATGCAATCAATGAGGAAGACGCTAAGTTTGTGCCATGCACCCAACATGATGGACAACAAATGACAAGACCAAACAACAAATTCTTGAGACTTCCAGTGTAAAGGGTACAAGGAACATCACGGGGAGGTTGTTCAGGAGTGCTTCGCCTTAGTAGGAAATCCCAAGTACTAACATCTGACGCATTCATTGAAATGTACAATGAACAAGAGGCACAAAAGAAAAGGAATGAGGAGTTGCAACAACGTAAGGAGCAAATGATGCATATAAAGGAAGAACGTGAGGCAAAAGTAATTGAAAGGGAAGCAATGAGGGTTGAGAAGCAAGCAAGGAAATTGATAAAAGATGAGGAGAAGATGATTAGAACAAGGGAAGCAATGTATATGTAATCTGATGAGAATATATCATTGTCTTTCCAATTGTAATTATTGAAACAAATAAAACCTCAACCTAAATAAGTGGAAGAAAACAAATTAACCCATATCATTGTGTGCGAAATGTAAGGGGAAAGGATGGGTAGAGGTTTCCTAAAACCAGGAGACTTTGCATGATGTGATATTATATTTGACATATGTAGTTTGAAAGCTTTACTAAGGATAACGTTGTTATTATCTTTGATGTATGATGTATGCACGTGATAAAAATGTAACTATGATATGATTAAATAACGGATAATGCTATTTTGAACAGTTGACTGAAAACAAAATAATTTATATGCCTCAAAATAATGTAAACATTGAGTGCATAAATATAAAACAATCTATTGATAAATGAAAACATGAATTTAGTTATTGTGGGTGTACCGACCTAAATTTTGTAGAGGATATTCAGTGAAAGCATAGGAGAATTCGTAATGAAAATGACACTAGAAATTCCCTCTTATAAAATCATTTGAATGTGTATTGAATGCATTGAATTGTGGTGATTGATTTTCGAATTTGAATTTTCTTGGGAAACAATCAGTCATTTCATATTGCAGTTGCCATTTATGTCTAATTTCAATGGTTCCTTGAATGAAAAATATCCTATTTCTAATGATCAATACATCTATTTCAACTTGCATTTGTATGTGGGCTCGCTCATATTTACATGTGGGTCCGCTAGGAGGTGGGTGCAATTTATTTACTCGACCACATTAATATGTTCACTACATGCCACATATACGTGTACTTAACCATGCGTATAGGTTAAGTTAACCACGAGTTGTCAGGCAACTTTTAGCCCTAAAGTAATTATCTCCCGCGATTTTCTTCCTCATTTTCTCCTCACACATCCTTCATCCCACATAATATATAGGGTCATATATATATAATCTAATATATATATATATATATAATCTTATATAGATATATATCTATATATATAATCTTATATAGATATATATCTATATATATAAGATTATATATATACATATACATTTATACATAAGATATATATCTATATTTATATATACCTAATCTTGTATATATAGATATATATCTATTTAATCTTATATACATATATATCTATATCAGATTAAATACATAAATATGTTTATGTGTATATACATATGTATATATACATATATAATTAACTTGTTATTGAAGCATACATATAAGTCTAAAAATCTGAAACATAAACAAGCATGATCATAGAAGGCTTAAGACTGCACCCTTACATTTAGGTCATGTATGTATATCTATAAAAAAATCATGTAATCTCGGGTTTTACTTGTTTAAATGAAATAATGCATGGTTCATGATGTAAGTTATGTATATATATGTGTATGTTTATATATGCATGTACATATACATATTTCCAAGCAAAAAGATAGTCTATATTGCATATCGGGGCACCCTACATGGCAGTGCAATATAAATGACATATTTTAAGATCTATGAGTTCTCAAGAAAGCTAGTCAAACTTGCCAGTGACTTGGACAATAGCCTAATGCAAGGATAGTCATAGAGCAAGGTGAAAATATTTGATGGTATGGAAGTGTAAGGGTTATATAAATTGGAAATATATATAATCTGATATACATATATTTCTATATATATATATATAATTTGATATAGATATATATCTATATAAGATTATACATATATAATCTATATATAATCTAATATATAAAATCTATATAAATATAATATTTTATATATATATATGTACGTTGTTCTAAATATATGAGTATCTTTGTACTGCATATTGTTTTGGTGGCTCTCAATGTTTTTGAAGGTTAGTATTCTATAGCAGTTCTCCCTCAATGATTGTTTTTTGGTATTGCAATTGTCATGCATATTGTGTCTGATGGTTTGAAGCACCATGTGTTTGATATTTCTCTAGCTAATCTTTAGAATGATGAGGATCAGGCTTATAGAAAGATTAAGCTTCATGCACAATATGTTTAGGGCAGGAATGTTCTTACAAATTTATGGGTAAGCATTATATGTTCAGTCACTCTTAAGGTTTTTGCAATTTTATGCTTTATGCATGGGTGTTTGAAGTTTCTATTGTTTGATTGTGTAGGTTATGGATTTCACCACATATAAGCTCAAGTCTTTGGTACGCAAATGACATAAATTGATAGAGGCTCATGTTGATGTCAAGACAACTGACAACTACATGCTGAGCATGTTTTGCATTGCATTTACAAAGAGAAGTCCTAATCATGTCAAGCGGACATGCTATGCCCAATCAAGTCAAATAAGACAGGTAAAAAGGGCTTATGTAATTGATTGCTTGGTAGATAAATGCTTGTTTCCAAATTCGTAAAAACATGACAACAAATATCATGGTTCGCGAAGCTTCATGTATTTGATTGCTTTAACATATATAATTTGATAATAATATATCGTTGTATGCAAATTGTAATTATTGAAAAAGAAAATTACACCCAAATAAGTGGAAGACAATAGATTAACCCATATCCTAAAACTGCTTAATAAATTGGGGCAAAAACTGTATACCCATTAAATTTCATGATTATAATGTAGGGATTCGAAAAAAATATGACAATGTTCTATTTAATTCACATTGCATGTAATGATTTCATAAGAATATATCGTTGCGAGCAAATTGTAATTATTGAAAAAAGAAAACGTCTACCCAGATAAGTGGAAGACAACAGATTAACTCGTATCCTGAAACCCCTTAATAAATTGGGGAAAAAATTGTATACCCATTAAATTTCATGATTATAATGAAGGGATTCAAAAAAAAAATTGACAATGTTCTGTTTAATTCACATTCTATGTAATTATTTCATAGAGAAAAGATTAAATCAAATCATTGCTTGAAAAATTGCAAATATAATTTGTGGGTTGCATAAAACATCACATGTACAACATGTATCATGTGTATTCCTTAAATCGGTTGTAAATTTGGGACATTATCCCAAAACCCATTAAAAGTAATGATTTTTCACGAGGGATTATGAAAGAATTCAGACAATGTTCTATTTCATTCACATTGTATGTAATGATTTTGTAGTATACCGTAAAGAAAATCATTATAGTCAAACCCTCAATGCCATACAAATAAATGATTGTAAAACACAACAAAATGCACAATGACCCTCGACGCCAACTGAAACCCATTATTGAACATACAAAATTGCAGGGGAAAAGACGCGAAGATTGTTACTTGGGAGCAGATGGTAGTCAGTGGAAGTGACAAAGTTCGCAGAAGGTCGCGACAACAATGGGAGAAGGAGATGCAAGGTGAAAATGACGAAGAAAATTGCGGGAGATAATTACTTTAGGGCTATAAGATGCCCGACAACCCATGGTCAACTAAACCTATACATGTGGTTAAGTACATGTATATGTGGCATGTAGCGAACATATTAATGTAGTCGGGTAAATAAATTTTGCCCACCTCCTAGCGGACCCACGTGTAAAAATGAGCGGGCCCACATACAAATGCAAGTTGAAATAGATGTATTGATAATTAGAAATAGGCTATTTTTTTTTTTTTTGGCTTTGTAATAAATGGGTAGTGGCAAAGTCGTAGTGATGTAGCAGACAAAGGTTTAAAAACATCTTTTTTGACCACCTTTCTCTTTACAAGTTCAAGCAAACGCATTTTAACTATCCACAAGCCAAAATTTTATTTTTAAGTTAATAACTTGCTTACGGACAGGGCAAAAAAAAAATCGAAAAAATTCAACCTATTCTTCACTTTATACGTATTTCCCCTACAAGAAAAAAATTGAAATTCAATGAGCCAACTCTCAACAACAAAATTTGCAGAGTTTAGTATTTATTTATAATAAATTTTTACAATTTACTAATAATTTAATATCAAATCAAACTATACAATATAATAAATTTTAAAATTGTAATTTAAAATTGAAAAAACGTCACATATACCATCAAATCTTTTTAATAACGTTCCACAGACCACACTCTGCCTATTTGAAATGTTATTTCAGACGGAAAATTCCACACGAATAGTTTTAAATTTGAAAATAAAGAACAAACCATATAAAGAACTCTTATTATATTAACCAAAGCCTTCGAATTCCGGCTACCCTTTTCAACTTCTCTGCGCCCTCCTTCCTCCTCCTCTCCATTTCGTTCTTGGCAAACACAACTCTTTGTCTCTTCTGAAAATCTCTTTTTCCAATTAAAATTCAATAACAAATAATTGCAGGTAGGTGACGCCTCTGATTGAATTCAATCTTGTAATGACAGCTTCGATTTTAATATCAATAACGGTGCAAAACCAATGTGCTTGTTATTTAATTTCATCTTGTTTTTCAAGTTTTATTGGTTGAGGGACTTCCTGTGATTGAATTGAAGATGGCTAAAAGGAGGAGCAAGGAGAGTGAGGAGGAAGAGGGAGGGCTGCTGCAAAAACAAAAAGGCTCCGGACAGCTGTAGAGCCCAAGATAGAGCCTGGGAATGCTGAAGACCACAAAACTATGGTAAATTATATTTCCTTAGGCTACATTCATTTTAAGGTGTTATGTTCTTTCAGGCGATAATCTTTTCTGTTTTTTTGGGTTTCACATTTTTTTAATCCTATCTTTTATTATTATTTTTTATTTAATTCTTTTTGTTTGATTTGATAATAATACTATACCCATTCCTTAAAAAGGAAAAAAATAAAAATTGGGCTTTCAAGCAAACATCTTTCATTATTGTTTCATGATCTTTCACAATATATCTTATTTATTGTTTGATGTTTTGTTAGGCTGTAACCATTTTTTTAAAAGTTCTTTCAGGCCACACTCATTTTTTATTTCATGTTTTTTAGGTTAAATATTTTTCATTTCATTTTCGTTCAGTAGATATGTCTAATTGTTTCAGATTTTCTAATATTGCATGGATTTTGATTTTAAGAATTATGTTATATCATGCTTTATGCAATTTTTTGTTATATCTTTTTCAGCTTATATCCATTTGATGTTTGATGTTCTTTTAGGCCATGCACATCTTTTATCATGTTTTATTAAGGCTATAAATGTTTTTGTTTTTATGGTTTTTAATATTATATCCATTTTTCTCTTGGGATTTTAGGGCTTAGTTTGCAATTTCTTGGCTTTTAGAGTTCATAAGAGTTTAGGACATTTGAAAGTGCTTATTTTAATTCAGTTGAAGTTCTCTATAGGCTAGAACCATGGTGATTTCATGTTAGTTCAGGCTATGCTCATTTCTTGTTTAGATCTCTATGGTTTATCCCATTGATTGTCTTTTGGGTGTAGGACTTTGATAATGCTCTGTTTAATTTAGTTGAAGTTATCTATGGTAATTTATGTTGTTTCAGGCCACATCAAATCCTTGTCTTGGGTTTTTTTAGGATTTATGCATTGCATGTCATCCAGTATTTATGCTTTTTGAAAAATAGGGTTTAGGGATTTGGAAGGCTTTGCCTTAATTCAGTTGATTGTTTTTTTTTGCAGGGGGATTTATGGCAAGCTGCATTTCCTGTTGGCACTGAGGTCAGTATGATTTGTATCATATATTTCATTTTATTGCTTGGAAAACCGTGATGGTGTATCAGGTCACCTTTAACGTGGTGTAGAGTATGCTTGAGATAAAATTGATAATACATGTAAACATGTTGTTTTCACCAGATTTATAAACATCGGTCACACTTAAACTTTAAACTTTTAAAGTAATAGAATAAACTCAAGGTAGAGATAATATCTCTTAGAGTGACCCTGGTCTCTCAAAACTCCATAATTGTTTTTATTGTAAGCTTGATGCATGAATCCCATGATCATTTCATCACAACCTTGTCACATTTACCTCCACCACAACTTTGTGCATGTACTCCATAATTCTTATACCATGACCTCACCAGATGTCTACTGGAATCATTGGCATTGTCTTCCTTATTGTGGCACAAGGATTTGAGCTTTGCTATTACAAGTGCCCCCTTTTATGCAACAGTTGGACTTGCATCATATTAAAACCTAGTTTCCTTTATTTTTTCCATAATTTATTGGGCTAAAAGGAGAATTTTCCAATTTTGCAAATCTTTTATGTTCTTATGAACTTAGGGATTTTGTTGCTAGATGAAAATGTGAAGAAAACTGATGTTATGCAGTCTGTTGCTGCAAACAGTCACTCTCTGAAATTGATTTTTTTTGTTCTTTATGGACTTCTTATTGGTTGGAACCATCTGAAAAAGAACTAAGTGGCCTGGTAAAGCCATCACTATTTACTAATTTAAGCATCTGCCAAAAATAATAATGTAAGCCCAAAAGTGAAAATAGAGCTGTCTGAGTACATCTTGTGATGCAACCTGAGAAGCAAGTACTAAATGAGTAAAGCTAACCATTGGCAGCTACTGACATTCTATTACTTTAACCTGTTGATGGAGTTTCAGGACTTGAAATGCTTTGTTGTATTTATTTTCCTCCTTGTCTTCTTACTGTGGTATATAAACTTATGCGCTTGTCTTTCTACTAATTGAACTGAGTCCTACATTTTTCTTTAGTAAAAGAGGAACTGTTTCCCTTTTTCTGTACTTATGCAATTTGGTTGTCTATTTGTATTCCAGGAAAAGCCTGTATTTTGACAATTGGTTAGTTTTTTTAATCAGTTAGAATAAAATAAATGATTTGAATGGTTCATAAAATTTTAATAAAACCTGTACAGACATGAACAAATCAGGGGAACTTGAACAGAAAAGCAATTTCAAATGCAAGGATAGATATAAAATAATATTACAAGGCAGAAAAGTACCTGTATGGGACTGCAATTGTGGAAATGTCTGGACTTTGCCACGTTTGTGGCAATGTCAGCATCCCTGACCGTGTCAAATGAAATATGATATGAAAAGGCAACTTTCCAGCTTCCAACATCCAAGCAGATTCTTCTAGTACTTGGGAGAGTACTCCAGCATGAACAACAATTATAAAAGAAAAAGGAAAGCATAGTTTTCAACAAGGGAGGACAAATGTATGTTGTATCTTCTAGGGTGAATCAACCATAAGTTTGACAAAAGATTGAATTACCTTTGTACTTATCCATTCACGAGTAAATTAGTAATGTACTTGGATAGAAGAGCATTTGCCTCTACCAACTTGGTTTTTCACACCTTATTAAAATTTTCCCAGCTCATATATTGTGTCATGTTGCAACACTTTCTTTTTTGTGTAGAGTAGCATATTAGTTTCTTCATTAATGGCTGTCATTTAATTTAATCAAGTAATGCAGTTCAAATTCTTGGTTTTGTGACTTCAACAAGCACAAGTTTTGAGAAATTACAGATCTAGTTGTATAAAACTTAAAAAGTAGCAAGCTCTTTGGGGCTTGTAGAGGATTTTGGTCACACATAAGGTTTGTGTGTGTAGCCATATTTGCAATTTTTCTTAGGTTGTGCAGGTTACAAACAATTAAACATGACTAAATTTGTGAAGAAGATGCTCCAAGATTCCAAGAAAGACCTTTGGTTGGTTTCGGAAGAAAATAGAGCTCTTTTGGGAGAAGTCCAGCATTTAAATGAGAGGATTGAAGAATTGTAATAAGAGCTGAAAGAGAAGGGTGCACTTCTATCCAATTTTGAAGAAGAGAAAGATGAGTCTACAAAGAAGAGTGGACCAACCCCTTCTCAAGAAGAAGAATAAACTATTGGAAAGGCATGCAAGAGCATCCATGAATAAATTTTCTTTGATAATTTGAAAACTAATAATTCTTTTTGCAAGTTTGAAGAGTACACTAAATGTGTAGTTTCAAAATTGCTTGTGAGGATGGGATATGAGGGAAGAGGACTTGGTAAAAATGGCCAAGGAATACTCCAGCCCATCATAGTGAAGGAAAGACCACCATTTGAGGGACTTGGTTATGGAAGCATGGAGATTGGATAAAGCTCGAAGGGGTATTTTCTATGCACACATCAAGGACAGTTCATGAGAGGTAAAAGTTTCCTTCATTGTTTTTATCAAGCCTTAAGATGATTGTAGAATGCCTCCAACTAGAGAGCAGCAATCTAAGGAAGAGGAGGAGAGAATAATTCTATTTCAAGAGAATAAAGTAGGAAAGAAGAGATGGGGAGATTGCTCTCCACCTACTTCACCACTAGCCAAGCCTAAGGAGGTAATTGAGTATGTGGGTAAGAATTCCATCTTTTGTTTGCATTGCAAGAGGAATGGATATAGAGCACAAGATTGCAAGATTAAAATTTAATGCATGGTTTTTGGAAGCAATAACCATTAAGGTTTAGTGTGCAAAATAATCACTGCTAAGGAGTACAACTCTCATAATATTGGATGTAAAAATGAGTTTCTCACCTAAAACAAGGCAAGAGAAGGGTGAAGGAACACTCAAGGAAGGTAATGAGAACTTTGATTTGAGCATGTGTAAAGCTATCTATTAGTGTCCCCATTGCAAGATTAGAGGACATTGGGATGACAAGTGTTGGAAGCTCCATCCCAAACTTCACTCAAAGAATGACCAAAGATATAAAGAGAAGCCACTTGGGCAACAGGTGAATAACAAAGCAGCATGTAATAAGGAGGAATAGTTATAATGCTTGGATATAACACTTGCTTAATTGGCATAAGAGATGAGGGAGTGTCGTTGTCCAAGTTTCTTTGTATATTAGGTTTGTATTCAAAGCTAACTCCACTTGATTGTGCAAGAAAGGAGTAGATTTCACTCATGAAAGGGTGTGTATGAACATGCAAGATTGCTTGAGAGTAAGCAAGGAAAAGAAAATAGGTAAGAAAAAGTGCAGTTTTTTCTGTTTGGATGAGCAAGGGATGAAGCATGAATGATCAATTATGGGCAACACTATGAGAATGTTCTTGAGGGTCATAGGCATAGTTGGAAAACTTGGACTTGGCAATCACTTGGCTGACCCAAAAAATTTAAAAACATGAGTCTCAACAAAAACTTGGGGAAAAACTCAACAATAGTTTGACAAATTTATCAAATATTTAAAAATGCATAAATTTTTAAAAAACACACATACTATTGAATTTGTAGAACTTAATACCAATTTCCTTCATATACAAATCAAAATTAGACTTCAATATGTATCATAGACCAAAAAATGAGTTCAACCTCTCAATACATATGAACATGAAGTTTCAATATCAATAAAAATTACAAATCATAAATTTCTTCTTTGACTAAAGCCTAGAAAGTTTGTTGCCACATGTGGGTGTTGTGGAATTAGATGGTCCAGCTGCAACATCATCAACAACAGCCTCAAGCATAGGATCAAGTTGTGTATATTGTGAACCTACCACTAATGGCTTGCTAACCTTGCCTTTACCTCCTCATATGTGTTTATATTGAAGTGGAGTCAAGGTTGAGGATCTAACATGAATCTGTTATCAGCCTAGCAAAGTCATATATTCATAGAAACATTTGCCATTTTCCACTATTCTTATTAGCCATTAACAAACAAAGACAATTATCACCTATGTATCTCCTAATTTCTCCCTTTAAATGCAACCTATGACTTGAAATTGTGCCAAAACACTTAATCCAGGCCCTTAGTTTGTTGTGCAATTATTGCTTGCATCCTAGAAGTCATGAAAAATTACATGCATGCCATTTGTAGTCTTTCCCAAAATTGTCAAGCAATAAAAAAATGTTGTTTTTTATGTCATTGGGTGAGTTTTAACCTTGTTGACGTGTTTTTGATAGGTTTTTTGTGATTTTAGGAATTTTTTGGGGGTTGAATTGCCACGAGTTTTTAAAGAACTTGGCATTGAGTTTTGTTGCAAGTAACTTGCAATTGATCTTTGTAATGAAATAACTTGCACAATAGAAGAATATTGTAGGAAATATGCTATAAATACTTGATAATATTTGAGAATAACAAGCCACTTCTAGGGGGAAAACCTCCAAATATATCCAAATAGAACATAATTCGCTAATATGGTGATAATAACTAGCCACTTATGCCATGGCTGCCACCTAGGACGACTTAGATAATAATTATAATCCCTAGGATGATTTAACTACTTATATAATACTATAATAATGATTATATAACTTAATTAGGAGTTAAGGTAGCCACAAGTCGACTACTCATAACCCCTAAGCACACTTTAGATTAAGGGTAACAATCTTGGGTTGCGGTTACTCACAAGTTTTGCGAGTAATTGTAGTAGTTTGCAACAATGGTTGTGAACATGTATATTTTTCTTCCATGGCAATATAATTCATTGTATAATGTAAAGATTGTAGAACTTGTTGTAGCAAGTAGTAAGGAAAGTTTATAATCCATTGTAGAATGCTTTGAGCATCACAAGAGTTGTTGCTTTGACACAAGCTGATAGACACATACATCTCACAAATAGGAGTTTTTTGATATCTCGAATGTAAGATTTTGTTCCCACCAAAGCTCCTTTGAGAAGGGAGGTGTTATCGAAATGGATCATGAAGCTTTAATAAAACTTGTATAGACATGAATAGATTAGTGGAATTTGAACATAAAAGTAAATTCAAATGCAAGGATAGATACAAAACAAGATTACAAGATAGAAAAGTACCTGGATGAGATCACCATTGTGGAATTTTTCAAAGTTTCTTATGTTTGTAGTAATATCCTTGATAGTCTATGGGGATTTGTTTCTATCACTTAGGAGAGTATTCTAGCAAGAACAATGATTATAAATAGAGGAAATCATGTTTTTTAACAAGAAATAGAGGACAATTGCATGTTGTATCTTCCAGATTAAAAGGAGAACAATTGTATGTTGTATCATCTAGGTTGAATCAGCCATAGGTTTGACAAAGAATTGAATTTCCTTTGTACTCATCCATTCACGAGTAATATACTTGAGTAGCAGAGTAGTTACCTCTACCTATTGGAGTTTTATCAGTGTAGACACCTAAAATCTAACCTTACCCAACCACACCCAATTTTACCCTATCTTAAGACATTAATTAAATAAATATTTATTATTTATTTAATTAATTCCATCATTTTCCCCATTTTATCCTAACCTTTAATTAAATAAATATTTTTCTCTTCACTTGATCCCATTAATTAAATAAATATTTATTATTTATTTATTTAATTTCACATTCACCTTTATCCTTGTCCATTTAATCCTAGCCCTTAAACTTGTTTACATGGATCACAATCTAAACTTGCCATCATGTGACAAGTGTCCTTTTCACTTGAATAACTAAGAATTTTTCTAGATTCATTGAACCTAGACACATTTCCCAAAGTCAAACTAACTTTTCATCTCATCCATTCACTTCATATCACACCTCTTAATCCTAACCATTATCATAAAGATATTGCCCTAATGCTAATTCTAAATCTAGACCTTGTCCCTCATGTGACACTTGTCACATGACTACATCTTTGAGCCTAACCCTAATCCTCATTCAATCTTAACCATTCATCATCAATCTATCTTAGCCCTTGATTTTTCCTCTTGAGAATTCTATAACTAGAGGACTTCATCCTTCATCAAGAATCAAGTCTATTATTGTTTACCTTATGTTGCTGCTTTGCCAACTCATTATTGCAATCATACCAAGGTTATGCTGGTTTAGTGAGCAATCCGCATCTTATCATAATCTAGAGAAATCAAATAGAACTAGGGTGCATTCTATTTCCACTCAATCTAGGAAGATGGAGATTGTTTGAGGTATACATGTGATTATTTGCATTATCTTATGTTCTTTTATTTCAATCATTTTTCCACATCTTCAATCAACTCATAGATTGTGTTATGTTACAACATTTTCTTTTTTGTGTAGAGCAACACATTACATTCTTCATTAATGGTTGTCATTTAATTAAATTAAGTAGCACAATTTTTGGTTTTGTGATTTTTTTTCCATCGGCAAGTTGTGGTCTAGGGGACCACTCCCATAAGCTAAAAGATAAAATTTAAAAAGTGTGCGCCAAACTCATTAATAGGGGTGCATAACAACAAAAAAGGAAGCTAATCCTCCTTGAATCCTTGAATAGCATAGGAAAGAACTCATGATGTGTCTTTCTAGTTGACTTTGGTGTGTGAGAAAAGCCTCATTTTGATGTTGTAGTCAAAGCTTTTCATGGAGAGGTAGGTTTTCATTTTTCTGTCCACAGTAGTCCAATTTTTTGAAATGTCTGTAATAAATGTGGGCTCTTGTTTTGACATTGCTTCTTTTTTGGTTAGATCATTTTTTCCTTATTCCATAACTGTCTTAATTTCTTTGTCACTCCATCAATAGCATCTTGTGACGGTTGTGATCCATCAAAACAGGTGCAAGAAAGCTGAACTTTGGGACTGGAAAACCAAGAAAGCCCTCTTTGGTTTGCTGGTCATGCCGGTGGTTCTCTATGGCTGCAAGGTGTGGGGTAGCAGCATGTCAAAGTATAGATGGAGACAGCTAGAAAGAATCCAAAAGCACATAATCACTTGCAACCTTAAAGTCAAAACCACAGTCCCTTATGATATTCTCTTGGCTGATTCGGGAACCTTACCATTGGAGGTGTTGACCATAACTCGCTAGCTAAACTATCTAAAAAAGGTTGAAAACAGAGATAACCACCGTTGGCCCAAAGTGGTTGTGAAGGAGGTTTTAGGCCGTAGGAAGAAAACACGGATGAAACAAAATAACAAATGGCTGAGCAAATGGGACATCAACTTACATGAATGTCCTAACACCAATGAGGAAATTAAAAATTATGTCACAAAAAAGTTCATGATTGCCATGTGGACAAAGTAGATTGGGCGGAAAAAAGCTCACTGTCAAAGAGTTCAACCCAACCTGGGAGCATGGTGAAAAAACTTATTTAGGTGTAGCTATTAAAGGTAAAGCAAGGTTGCTAATAGCTTAGTTGAGGATCGGGTCACATCATCTTAGGTGTGAAACCGGAAGGTGGACTATCCCTAAGGAAGCATGGGAGGATAGAATATGCATGTTTTGTAGCAAAGGGGTGGTAGAGATAGAATGGCATTTTATCATGAAGTGCACAATGTATGAGGATATTTGTAGTCAATATGAAGGAAATTTAAAGATCAACAACCTGCATGAGCTATTTGACGAAGAAAAGATCAACAAGACTGCTAGTTTTTTGGTCAAAATTCATAGTTGAAGGTTCAGAATTGAAAAGAATTTGGAGATTTCGTAGTTTTGCGGTTCTTGGTCCCTTAGACTGTTTGGTCTCGTGGATGACATTAAAATCTCCCATTAATTCATTCATCACCCAACATTGGTTCTTGTGTTGTTTGATCCATCTTTTGAGAACTTGACTCTTGCTTAATCGAAGAGGATTTTAACAAAGGCTCCAGTGAATTCTTGGTGTACTTATACATGCCAACTCACCCATATTGAGCCTAGGTCAAGATTGTGAATTCTCGAAGAGAGCATTGATAGTATAATGTTGTGGGAGAGTACCTTTCCACCATTAAACTTGACAATCAAATTTATGCTTTGGTTGAGGGAAATCAATGGCAGTGTGTTTTGTTTCATAACATCTTTGGTAGCAAAAGGGCAATTCTTTATAATCCAAAGGTTAAGACCAGCTGTGATCAACAACCTTGAAGGTAATTTCAGTGGGAACATCTTTTGAGATGTCTAGATCAATGAGAACACAAGCAAATGTTGTATGAGTGAAATTAGAGGTGTTTGTAACTATTGCTAGAAAGATGCCTAGTGAATTACCAAGCGCTTGAAAGCAAGAATCAAACCAGAATTGAAGTAGAAGATTTGGGAGGTGGACCAGATAGGCATAACCTTGAATCATTTAGTAAAGGGATTGAAAGCAAGATGCCATAGTTTGAGTATGAGCAAGTACGAACCCTAGATCCAAAGCTTACCACAAAAGATAACATCTCAATCCTTCACACAATCGAAAACTACAATAAAAAATTCACAAGCACTAGGATAAATTTCAAGATAACCTTCCATCAAAGGCTGCCATGTTTCAGAAATCCACTTGTGCAAATCTGGGAGCCTAGGCCAGAATTGATTAAGTTGGCTGATTAATCCATTAGTGGTGAAAAACCTTTCTCCTTCAATTACTTTGTTTTAAACATCCTCTACAAACTCTAGGACAGAGGTCTTTTTGGCCCATTTGAGAGGCTTGATCTTCTTGTACTCTTTTGTGCTACTTCGTGAAACCAGATCAACAATCTATGTTGAGGCCGTATCTGCCCTAGCATCATTAATTAATTCAAAATTTGAAATATGGTTGTCAGATCTGGATTTGGGATGTGAATCCCAAATTGGAAAAATCACACATCTTTATTCCTCTTAGGGGCAGTGTTAAATATGGCATCCTTGTAAGGAGGCCCTAGATTCAGTAATGGACATGAAGTTTCCTTTCCTTTGTTCAAATCTTGCTGCAACCTTGTAACACCAGTATTGGCCACATGAGATTTACCCACATCATTCAAAAAACAATGGGGAATTTTGATCTGATCTGAAGTATTTGGGTCATCAACAAGTGGATTTCCATCGCCCAAGCTTGAAAATCTGTTTGTGGATGCCCTAGTTTTGGGAGGTTTTAAAAATATTGAAAGTATCATTAATCACAATTTTATTTTGTGATTTCAACAAGCATAGGTTTTGGGAAATTACAGATCACGAAATTCATCAATTGCCATTTTTTTTTGAATCAGTTACTGATTTTGTATATTAATTTTCTAAACTGACTTTATTCAACACAATTTGCAATTTATTTTTGATAAGTAAATTGTATTTCTCATCCACTTTGCATTAAAACATTTTTAGGATTAGAAGTCATGCCTTAGGGGTTTGACTAAGATTTCCACCTAGCCTTGTTCCATTGTGGTTTGCATCAATATAACCAGTTTTACATGGGAAGCATGTTCAGCCTGGCTTTGCATATTACACTTTCATTTTTCTCCTCTATTTATAGCACAAAATAATAAAAATGGGACAATTAGTAACTATATCATGCTATTGCTCTACTGTTGGCATTTCAATTAGCACCTCTGGAGTGCTTATTGGAAACGGTTAGCTATTGCAAGTGTTTTAGTAACTGCTCCTTCGGATTATAGAGAGGAAGATCCCTCTTTGCTGATGTTATGTGTAAAAAAGTACAGTAGACTAAGGTTCCTATCTTTTTTACTCAGCGGTAGGACACAAGGGTGCATAAACACAATGCGCTGTAGCTAAGCTTTTCTCTAGTTTCTGTAGATCTTAACTACGACTAAACTAGCTTTTAGTCTATCCTATCTCCCCAAGATAAACAGAGCATGAGGGCATAGGAGCGGGAATGGAAGGTTGGATTACTTGGTTCAACCGTCTCGCCAGAATGAGTCTGAGGCTTTGAACTCTCAGTCCATGCTAGAATAAGGCTTTATGCAAGCAAACACTCTTTATGGTAAGATGGATCTCGGACTTGCCAAGGAGGAGGAACCCCTGTCTGAGGTATAGGCTAGGAAACAACTTACTAGAAACAACAAGATACGATGCCTTGGCTAACAAGATTCCCGAGGAGGTGACAACACTTGTCCAAAGTGTAGGCTGAAAGACAATTCATTGAACAACATCAAACATAACTGTCAATGACAAAATATCCAAGGAGGAGGAACCCCTGTCCAAGGAGGAGATTGAAACAACAAGTTGTAAACACAAAACGTTGAAAGAACTCAAATATTTGGATCAAAATACATGTGCTTTCTGACTTTCTTCTTCAAATTTCCTCAACGAGTTACAAAGAATTGGGACATGCAAAGGCACGAAATCATGCACAATTGCTTATCAAACCAATTAACTCTATCAAGGAGTGAACAAATAAGCACTTTCAAACTTGTTGGCAACAATGGCGCAACAATTTTGCGTAGTAAATAAAGGTTAGCAAATAATGAGCCCAAGGCTCTTATTTATAGAACTCAAAGGAGTAGGCAACCCTAAAATCTCTTTGAGTTAACAATTAGTTCTTGCCAATCAGCAAGATCTATTCCTATGTCTAAAAGTAGGTGAGCAAACAGTTAACTGAAAATCTACTTCAGTTAACTGAAACTAAACAAAGAGTCAATTGGAAAACTACTTCAGTTGACTGAAACTAAACTAAAGGTGAACTTTATTACAAAATGTGTCTCCACAATAGACATCCACAATTAGTGGGATCTGGCATGCATGATTTGTGGGACATGGAGTTAACTTGGAAAGGGGCATCAAGTAAATTCCAGTTATCATTAATGCTATTCTGGAGGGTAGGATGTTCTTCTTGGGTGCTTCACACCTCTTCTCCACTGGTCAACAGTGCCTCTATCTAGTCATTGACCTCCTTAGCCTTTGGGCAATTAATGCTTTGTAAGATGATGAGGTGGCATTTTAGCATTTCTTCACCTGTCACAAGCGGTTGTTGATATTCTATGCACTTGGTAGCTGCGTCATCTAGCTTGGTAGACATGGCTGCAACTTTGCTCAATTTGCAACCATCGGGGTCATCGAGAAATGTGCTACGAATGACATCCTGGAATTGTTTCTGTACCGTGCCTAGCTGAATGTAGACACCTCCCTCATGCTGATAAAGGCAAGGGATGGATATTACCAATGTTCTTGCGAAGTTGATAATACCTGCCACAATATGTCGGTACTCGATCAGTTCCACAGAATTGGCATCATAGGCTTTCACCTTGTATGCCATTTGTTCCCTCCAAGCAAAAAGATGTTGCTTGTTCTCTATAGGGGTAACTGATTGGTACACCACTTGTAAATATGAGATTGTGACTTCATCCCTTGGCCTCTTTTCTGCCGTCTCTAGTTCCGATTGCTAGATTTTCGTGCAAAGTTCGTGTGGTCTGTCCCTCAACTGGTACAGTTCTGTCAATATGCACCGTCCTCTAACAACAAATTCCTCCACTTGATTTCTCAAGTGTTTTCCATATGAAATCAGTTGGTGATGGTTTTGCTCTGCGGGGAGTTCTAGCAATTCTCGTGGCAAAGTTGAGATGTTTGGGGTACCGTGCATCACGCTAGATACGTACATCCTCAATTGTTGATTTGCTTTGTCTCTTCCATCCTTAGCCATTCTTTCTTGAACGCTCATCGAGGCAATTTCGAGAAGGTCTACCTCCACTTGATGGGTGGTCTTTCCGAGGTTGACCTTTGACAATGTGAAGTCCTCAATCTCTACCTCATGTATGTTTCTGTCCTCAGGTGGGGCAGCAGTCTCTATGATAAACTCATTATTTGCATTCCTTCCTACATGTACTTGCTTCTTCAATTTCTTCGCTGGCATGTCTTGAGGGACATGATCAAATTCTGTGAAGTCAAGCTGGTAGGACAACCTTTTCCTCTTCCTTCCTAGGAGACCCTCAAGCTAGATTGAATCCTGACTAGCCTCGCTAGAAGGAGGAATGTTAGGCCCTTGAATTCTTGATGAATGAGGTTGTGTTGTAGCGATGTCTCACGGTGGAGAGTCCAAGTCGATGGGGACTTGTGACTGCTGTGATGGTGGTGAAGTAGGTTGCTCTGTTGCTATTACAGGCACTATATCCGTTGCAATTGCTTCCGCTATGGGCTCTGTCTCTGCTGTGATTATCTCAATCACTGGCTCGGCTGCAACATTCTCTACTATCTCAGGAATGTGTGTGGTTGTCTCCACATATAACCCTTGTTCTCTTTCCCTCATGTGCCCTGACATCCGCATCCCTTTGGGAGGATTGCTCCACTGCTTCTACCTGGGCATCTTCCTTGAAGTGGAAGGTAGTGAAGATTGAACTGGTGGCGGCTCTGTACGGGGAAGTACTACCTTCCTTGTCCTCTTGCTGTCTAGGTAGAGTTGATTGTTTTTGACAACTCTACTCGTTCTTTCCTCTATAGATGTGTTTTCCTTTGCATACCAATCCACTCTTCTGAGTGGTTGTGAGTCTACTTGATCCATGAAGAATGAGGGGAGAATGACTTCCCCTTCATCATCAGATAGGCCCTCAAACTCATCATCACAGTTGACCCAGTAATCTTCTATGGAAGACTTGTGTGATGAGCGTTGCTCAAGGTGAATTACATAAAGGCCTCTTGGATCATATGACCTTCTCTCAATGAGATATTTGAGATTGAGTCTCACCATCTCTTGGCACGTCAATTTGGCATCAGCTGCTATTTTACATCTATAGAGTCCCATCTTGATGGGAAAGCTTGTGGCTGGCTTCTTCTTAAGGCGTAGGTGAGAGTGAACTTTGGCCAACTGTTGTAGGAACTTCGTGAAAACTACCCTATCTGAAGGGTAGCGTGGCATCATGGCGGGGTGACCATTATATCCATACACGCGTATGTAGGTAAAGGTGGGGAATTGGATAAACCAATTCGCCCATTCCACCATTACCTCCTTGGCTGTTGGTGCTATATGCACGTGCATCTCATGGTCGAGGTCTTGTACGGTGTGCATAATGAAGAGGTCACTTATCCGCTTGAAATGTCGTTCTGCTTGTGTAAACTCAAGACGCGAAAAGTATTCATGGACCTTCTACACACCTAAGGTTCCCACAGTGTTTAGTGTCCTGAACTCGCCTTGGAAGGCAATCAGGTATACAAGGTAGGAACACATGGAACCTATGAGCCTCTAGAAACCCGGTAATTTGTTGGTGGAGTGTGTCACTGATTAGGGTGGCCCAGTCGTAATGCTCTCTTTTGCTCTAGCACTGGTGTGCAATAAGCCGAGATTGGAACATTTTCTTTGCTATTCCATAACTTGTCTTATTGTTTAAATAAAGCATCAGATTCTTGATGGTATTTGTGATCTCTGACAACTGCAGAGCCTTTTTCTTTCAGTGTGTATATCCTCTTTCTAAGATTTCTTGGCCCTGCATTGGTGTGCAATAAGCCAAAATTAGAATATTTTCTTTGCTATTACATAACCTGTCTTATTGTTTAAATAAGGCATCAGATTCTTGAGGTTGTAGTATCTGACAGCTACAAAGCCCTTTCATTTTCAGTGAGGAAAATATTCTCTTTCTAAGCTTTCTTTGCCTTGCACAAGTGTGGAATAAGCCTTGATATTAGAGTATTTTCTTTGCTATTCCACAACTGTCATTTTCTTTCTATGAGACATTAGATTCTTGATGGTATTTGTGATCTCTGATAGCATTTCTAAATAGGACTGATGGCTGAAACCCTATTTTCTTTGCATGCAGCTGTATAAATCTTAGGAGGTCCTCTTTGGATATCTTGTGTGTTTACCGAGTACTGTTTCGCTGTTGATTGTGATGTTTTCAGATGCTAGTTATATTCCGGGTGTATATCTAATCTTATTACTAATGAGATTGAGAGAAAATTGTGAAAGATGCATTGAAAAAAACTTGCAGAGGCCTGTGTACATTGATGAAATCAATATGGTCTAAATGGTTTGGAGTCATCATTTATTTTGAAGCAAAACTAGCTGCTTTTACCTAGGTACTAAAAAAGTTACAGTTATACTAGATGTAAAGTAACAATTTGGTGTCATCATTTATTTCGTAAGTAGCTCATTGCATCATATTCAAGTTGGAGATAAAATCTAGCTTCTTTTACCTATGTACCAAAAAATTTCAAGAGCATCGGAAGCTCATTTCTATGAGATACAGGTCACTGTTGCTTTAATAGATTATTGAATTGAATGCCTTCCTCTGTGACTTTGTCAGTATACACTCCTTGACTACGGTAAATCACAAATGTCTTTCATCAGAAAAGATGAGTGAACTAATTTTATTAAATGTTTTAAATAACAATTTTCCTTGTTTGGAGTAGAAGTTGCCTTTTCAATATAATGGAGGAGGTTCTGTTGAGCACTGTATTACTAGTATTAGTGTGGTAATGGTATGTTCTTATAATATGGTATTATATTTAGTAATGCTAATTTATTTTAACCATTTTATGTTAGTAAGTACCACACATATTTGTGCGGATTAAAATGTTCTAGATATGAATGGTGCCAGTTGTTTGAGTGTCCTTTTCTATAAAGCATTCACTTTCTTCTTAGGTGCAAACTGCAAAGACATGCATTCCCTAGCAAATTTTATCCACATGTATTGTAGCCCTGAAATAGAAGTTGTGAGGATCTTTAAGAAAACTTCGATCTTGCTCTCTTAGCCCACTTTGTAAGACTAGGAAGAAAATCGCATCCCTTATTTGCAAAGTAATATGGAATTTCAATGATTCATAAATATTAAATACAAATAACAATAGTAATCACAATAGCACTACCTGCCAGACAATAAATTAAGCATACACCATGTATATAGGTCATATTCTTAGGATGCATCTGTTAAGTGGCTTATTTATAAAATTTGTTGAGGTATGTAAGTTTTCATTTCTATTTTTGACTTAAAGGAAGTAATATTTAATTTATTGCTAGTTTGCATATCTTGCAATTTCTAACAATGTCTAATGTTATAACATCGCATCCCTTATTTGCAAAGTAATATAGAATTTCAATGATTCATAAATACAAATAACAATAGTAATCACAATAGCACTACCTGCCAGACAATAAATTAAGCATACAACATGTATATAAGTCATTTTCTTAGGATGCATCTGTTAAGTGGCTTATTTACAAAATTTGTTGAGGTAAGTAAGTTTTCATTTCTATTTTTGACTTAAAGGAAGTAATGTTTATTGCTAGTTTGCAAATATTCAAATTTCTAACAATATCTAATGTTACAACATCAATTATATTTTCACATCTTTAGATGAATCCTACAAACTATATCTTCACATTTTAAAGATATTTCTACTTTCTTACAACATTCAATTTCTCAACTAGGTTTTGTATACCCCTAGGAATTAGCTGCTTCATATCCACGCCTATTGCAGATGTGATTGGATTATTTAAATGTTTCATTTTCCCTCAGTTGAGAAAGGTAGAGCAAGAAGTACAAACTCTACTTAATAGTCACATTGAGGAATCCCTGAAAGTTAGCAAGGACTTGGAGAGTCAAATGAATGCAATGGAGGAAAGTTGCAAAGAATTAAAACAGTGAGAAGCTCAGAGTGATTTGGAGAAAAGACAAAATTTAATGGATATACAGTATTTGTAAGAAAAAGAGGATTTGTGAGAATAGGTATATAGTATTTACTATCTCTATTATTTCAACTTTAATGGATATGGAGTGATGGAGGATTAATCATTCTTTTTGTATGCTTTTTCAGGTTTATAGCAGGAAAGAGAATTTGAAAAGGGCCAAAGAAATTACACCACCATGCTTGCTTTATGTTATGTCTTTTCAGGTTTGCAGTTGCAAAGAAAATTTGAAAAGGGCCAGTGAACTGAAGAGGACACGAGCAGAAGCAGATAAAAATGAGGTTGTGACCATCTACTAGAAGACAATATGGAAATTAGTTCTTCTGGTGAAATAAATCATTAATTGACGAATTTCTTCAGGCATTACTCAAGTTCATGGTTCTTCCCAATTAATTTACACATACGAGGGATCATAATTTTTGTTTAACTTTTGCAATATCTTGTTCTGCAGAAACAAAAAAGGGACTTATGTATCCAACTCCATTAACTAACAAAAAAGTCAACAGAAAGACGAAAAATAGAATTGGAGATCGAATGTCTTGAGGCATCAATGGAAACAATTAAGCAAGTAAAAGATTTGAGCAATTGAGACCATTTAAAGAAGATTAAAGATTTACAAAATGATCTAAAGGACAAAAATGATGAAACGGAAAGTCCTCAGGGTGAATCAGCAGCTGCTCAAAAAATGCCAAGCAAATGATGAACTGCAAGATTTTAGAAACACGGTTATTCAGGTACCGAGTTTAACTCAATGCCCAATGTAAATAGTAGTTGTTCTCTTTTGTATATATATTTAAATTCTTGTTCTTGCTACAAATTTTCTATCTAATAAATTTTGGGGTTTGTTGATGCAATTTGTTTCTTTAGATGAAAATGTAAATTGGGTATGTTGCTATGGAGTGTGGATGGAATATTATAGCTTAGACATTGATTAAATAGGGTACAAGAGTTATTGGAATTAGATTAAAGTTAGTGATTAGTAAAGTTAATTTTTTTCTTTTATGCAAAGAAATGTTCCCAGCCAATCTGTCTTAAGCCCCACTTCTGAAGGGTTGTGTTCCCTCAATGATGGCATTGCCACTGAAGTGGAGAGAGTTTCTGAGGTATGCTTAGCGCAATTTTTACTACTAATTTTATTGCCTAGGAGTTAGCCATTGCCTACACTCGTGAGGAGAGTATTGCCTACACTCACCAGGAGAGTATTGCCTACACTCACGAGGAGAGTTCTTGCTGGGATTTCTAGGGGATAAATTTAGTAAGACAGGAATGCAAGTGGCCCTTCAGAAGGGCTATAAGCATACCAATACTGTATGTGCTACATTTGAAGATTCACAAGTTAGCAGTTGACGTTTTGGCAAACTACTAATTGATATTTGTCAAATCAGCACATAATTGCCTTAATTCATATTTTGCCTGTTTAGTTTGTAATATTTTGTAATTAGCTTCTGAAGCCGATGGTCCGATGAAGCTGGAATGGAATGCCGTGAATACAAAATTAATAAATAAACATCATTTCCCTCCATTTTTTCCTTGGTGGGAATCTAAATTTCAGATGTGTGACAAGTGGTAGAAAAAATTCCTAAGCTGGTGGGGCAATTTCTTGCCCCACCCCAATCTCACCAGCTGAAATCTTCAGTCCTAAAAGGTAGTGGCTGCTATTTTTCAGGAAAAGATTCCAATTATTCCTGTAGCATAATTTTTTTTTCCCCATGAGACTTCCTGCTCCATGAAAATTGATGCCCAAGCCCCCCCATGAGACCATATTGTTATTCAGGTTTAGAAAGAATGCTAATTTGTGTGTAATGGACCTTTACAAGGAGCCTTTGGGGGTAGAATGGTATCTTTTACAATTGGATATGCAAGAAGATAATGGTATTTTGAATTTAGTTTTTGTTTTTAGGTTGTAAAGGTGTATATTTATGATTTTTAGATATATTTTTTGTGTGAATGTATCGAGAGCCTACCTAATGCCAAATTTTTTTCCTATGAACATGTACCCACATACCCATGCCTACACCCATATTTGTATTTGATTCCAACTTGGCAACTTGGGTTTAATCTCAATTCTTGATGTTAATGTTGCCAAATATATGTGAGCTTGTATGACTCATGCTATAAACACAAGAAACAACACAAGTTGTATACTCCCTTGTTAGCACCAACAAAAGCTTTGGGAGTCAATCTCCAAGCATGGCTAGAGATTTACCAAAAGCCATAATGCTAGAGATTGCAAAGCTTTATTTCCATTGAATATGAGTTTACTAGATGTCTGACTACGTTTAGAGAATCATTTGCTCTAGGATGGATACACATTCAAGACGGTTAAATAAATGAAAGTGATTGATTGAATGATAATGCATCCATATTTCCAAACATAAGGATTGGAAGAGCTTTCTTTACATTTAACACAACAATGAAGGTTTACACAATTGTATATTTTGGGGTTTAAGGCTCTTTTGAAAAAGGGTAACAAAGTCTTTATAGTAAATAAAAAAACATAAAACTAAATGCTCTATTTTTATTGCCTTACAAGATCAAACAATAACAAACAAATGAGTTCTTAGGAAATCCAAGTAGTACATGGCCGATATCGTCAATACAAGTTTAGTTTTCTTAGCAAATCAAAGTTTAGTTGAAACTACAAAGATTGAACACAATTAGAAGCTTGCTATTGACCAGTAAGGGCATCCCCTCTCCCCAAAATATCAAATGAAAAAAAGGTTAGCAAAATCCAAGATGGAGGAGGGTCAAGTCGTTTACTAACCAACCTTGCTTGGATTTTTCATCTCCACTAGTGGTTTTTCAACACCATCTACCACCAAACAGGGTCCTTGCCCCCACAAAGGAAGTACCAATAAGAGAAGAGGCTACAAAGGAAGTTCCCAACAAGAGAAGAAGGCTCTTCAAAAATATAAGAGGTAATGAGGTCTTTTAGGACAACCAAAGTCCTTAGTCTCTTTATCTCTTATAATAGTCTCTTAAATTTAATGAGTTAGCACTTAAAGAACCATCATCCAAGGGGTCTTCAATGCTACAAGGACTTTGGACTCCTTATTTAAAACCCTAACATCTCATTATTCTTCAACAAGTTGCTACTTATGGAAAAAATATTCCTTACGTATGGCCAACTAGTCAGATAATTGAGCTTTTGTAGTAAACTGGAAGTTGTTGTGGTAAGGGCTTAAACTTTTTTTTCCAGAGCAAGAGAGCTTAATAATGTGGTGTTTGGGAATGAGCAATCTAAAATGAATAGTTTTATTCTCCTCGAGTAATTATTGCTCTCTTGCTCCCCCTTCCTCTTGAACTTCCCCCTTTCCCCTTCCTTCTAAATCTAGAGAAGGCACTGGCACCTCATTCATGAAAGAGATGATGACGACAACTATCTCCCTCCCACCCACCCATCGATGCGTCCAGTCATTGATGTGATTTGCCTGTCTATATATCAAGCTAGGGGCCAAGATCGAGGGGTGGGTGGGTGGAAGGTAGGGACCGACCCTATAGTTTCTCCCCATCCTGCAATAGTTCTGAGTGGGAGGCCCTAAAGAAAGCATGTTATGTAGAAATATTTCTTAGAACCCAATTTTAGAACCAACGACAAAGAAATAAAAAGATATTTTAAGGTCAATATGTGTGATGTATAACGAACAAGAAGAGATTTATGCTAAGTATGTGTGATACTATAATCAACAATTAACAATTTAATTTCAAGATATGTGATGCTACAATCAACAAGAAGAGATTTAAGCTAAGTATGTCTTTCAACCAAAAATAGAGATAGAAGTGTATTATGTTTAATCCTTCAACCAACAACCAACAATCAAGAAATAAAAAAATATTTAAGCTTAATGTGTGATAGTACATATTGAAATGAGAGAAAAAAATGAGATTGCTCTCAAATCAAAATACAGTCATTCACATTACACCAAAAATCTATTACACAGTATTGCCTTTATAGGGCCATTATTCCCGTATAAAACTAGTTACGGGAATATAACTTCCAAAACCAATTTTATTTATTAAATTAACAATAGCATGTTAATTTATTTATTATTAACTAATCTATGTTAAGCACTAATTTCTAACACCCCCTTTAGTGCTAACATAGGAACCTTTATTCTATGCTGTAACATATCGATGGTTGGCCTTGGCTTTTTTTAATTTTTTCTTTTGAATATTGGATTGAATAATCATTTATCTCACCTGATAGCTTCAACTAGTCTTGTAATGAATATAGAAGCCTCCTCCTGAGTGAATATGATTTTGGCATAGATTACCGACAAAGACAAATATAGTTAAATCGCCCAATTCGTGTGTTAAATTCCTGTATAGACCGCAAATAGAGAGTGACGATTGCCAACAATGAACTCATTGACCACTTTTTATATGCCAATCGCTTCCAAATATAGAGACGTTGATTGCGCTAGCAATAATCGGATAAAACTTCAGACTTGTATATTTCCATCCTTCATATTATGAAAATTGGCAATATCGTGACACACTTCAATCATCCGATGACCATACATGAACTTCATGGTTTAACTGGATGTCTTGAACGACACAAATGAGTATTCTGGTTAATACCTGGGATGCATGGAACATGATAGGTAGTTATGTCGTTATCAGATAACTCCCAAACATTTGCCTCTAGTCGACCAAACTCCAATCTTCCTGTCCTAATGAAGATGCGATTTACATTTGACAGTATATTGAATTTCTCCAATAATGTGAATTGCTCTAATAAGAAGAATTTGCTTCTGCATCAATATTTTATTCCGTCTACTCTTGAAATACTCCTATATTCATTAAGAATATTACTACAAGGATTTGCCTAATCCAATCCGAGCAGGTGAAGGAAATTATATGGTTACAGAACAATGGCTGGCATGAAGAGAATAATGGTTCAGGGAAACCAAATAGAAACTTATAGGCTTTTGTAGGACAGCAACCGAAAAACTAAATATTCATTTTTGAAATTTTCAGTTGGTTTCTAACACCCGAATATAATCACACTTCTGCTATAGATCGGGGGATAAAAATCTTAAATTTTAAATTTTTGAAATGACAACAATGAATAGAGCGAGGTGTTAAACAATGGAAAGAATGAACATGGCGGAGATAAAGAGAAGAAATGCAGATGAATGATGGAGTCAAAAAGGGTTTTGCACATGGTCTACATTGCTCACATGTTGACGAATGCAAGAATGGTAGAAAACAATAGTAGTTGCACGTGGTCTTCACTGCAGTACCATTGTAAACACCGCTATGAGAAAAACTAATGAATGGGGATAGATCAGAGAGAGCTCCAAGAAGAAACCCGCTTTGATACCATATTGAAATGAGAGAAAAAAAGGAGATTGCTCTTGAATCAAAAAAACGTCATTCACAGTACACCAAAAATCTATTACATAGTATTTCCTTTAGAAGGACATTATTCCCGTATAAAACTAATTACGGGAATTAACTTCCAAAACCAATTTTATTTTGTTAAATTAACAATAGCATGCTAATTTATTTATTATTAACTAATCTATGTTAAGCACTAATTTCTAACAGTACAATCAACAAGTAGAGATGGTACTATAATTAATAACCAATAGTTTCTTTTTAAAATATGTGATGGTACAATCAACTAGAGTAAATTTAAGCTCAATATGTGTGATCCTTCAGCTAAGAAAAATAGATTGAAGTAAAATATGTGTATCTTTCAACCAACTACCATCAACCAAGAAACACGACATTTAAGTTCAATATGCGTGATAGTACAACCAACAATAAGAGATTTAATCTTAGTATGTGTAATACTATGATGACCAACTAACAATTTAGTTTCAAAAATATGTGGTGCTACAACCACACAAAGATATTTAAGCTCAATGTCTAATCTTTCAATCAAGAAAAGATTTTGAAGTGAAATATGTGCAATCATTCAAGAAACAACCAACTAAGAAACAAGAAGAATATTTACGCTCAACATGTTGATTATACAACCAACAAGAGGAGATTTAAACTGATTATGAGGGATACTATAATTAACAACTAACAATTTATTTTTGGAGATATGTGATGGTACAACCAACAAGAAATGGATTTAATCTCAATATGTGTGATCCTTGAATGAAGAAAAAGAGATTCAATCAAAATGTGTAATTCTTTGAGCAATAGCCAACAATTAACAACCAAGAAACAAGAATATATTTAAGATTAATATGTGCAATAGTATAACCAATAGGAAAATATTTAATCTTATGTGTGATATTATAATCAAAAACTAATAGTTTAATTTTAGGATATTTGATGCTACAACCAACAAGAATAGATTTAAGCTCAATATGTGTGATCCTTCTACCGAGAAAAATAGGTTGAAGCGAAATATGTGCAATCCTTCAACCAACAATCAACAACAAAAAAAATGAAGATATTTAAGCAAGTATGTGGGGTACTGTCATGTCCCCATCTTAGTCAGCACAGACTGGTGATGAGGTTAGCCTATCATTTCGATCCTCGTAGGCTGACAGGAGTGTTCAGAGGATCATCTGGGGCCGTTGCTCAGTGTTTGGTGGCTCCAGTTTGCAGTTGTATCAGGTTGGGCCTTCGCAGAATCTTCCAGTGAGCATTTTCAGGAACTTTCTATTTTTAGAAAGTTAGGTCAGGCGGAAGCTGCTATTTCAGGCAGGGCACCTGGTTCAGCCTTTCAGCTCAGAATCGACCCAGTTCAGCAGTTGGTTGATTAGACGGAGAAATAAGGAGTATTTAATGGATTATTTAAATATTTAATTATTTGGCTTAATTATAAAGTATTTATTATACTTTATAATAAATTATTAAATGATGACTTAATGAATATTTTATATTCATTAAAAGAGGGGCGCCAATAATTTATTAATTCTCCTAAGTTTAAAAGTGCAAATTAAATCATTTATTTAAATGATTTATTAAAAAGGAGAATGGGTCGAATTTTTCTTCAAGGCAATATATACCTTCTCAAGGCAAAATCGAACTATCCTGTTTATTATTCAATTTTGTCTTTATTGCTCTGAGCATTGGAGTTTGCAAATCCTAGGGTTTCTGGCAGACGATCGTTTCTGAAGAATGAAAACTCTTCAGAGATCAGGCAGACTGAGGCTGTGCAATACCAGCTGAAGCTTGCACTCGGTGGTTTCATACAGAGATCACAGATTAGATTTATCGAGACAGTTATTCAGTGTTAGCAGAGAATCTTCATCAGTTCAAGAAGGCGACTTCATCAGAGGACATTTTCCTGAGATCTGGCAACATTTCTTGGAGGCCGTACTTCATCATTTATTGCTGTCAGCCGTACTTTTCTGTACCTTTTCTGGCCGTACTTTCACATCTCCAGTGGAACGCCTTATTTCATCAGCTTCTGGTGTTTGGACATTGGGCGCCTTGGTCTACTGAGGTTGTGCATTGATTTACGAGCTCAGAGATTCTTCATTTATTTGGCCGTACCATCTTTCATATTGCTGCAGCCGCCACCCAGGTTCTTTAATAAAAATTCATTGTATTTCATTTCTACCCAGATTTTTGTATTAAAAAAGCTCTGGAAAATATATATACTGGTGCGCCTTTGTTATCTGAGCATTTCTGAGTATATTGCATGAGTTTTAGATTTCATTTGAATTTATTAGGATTTTATTAGAAAAATCGCAGCCTTCATTATTTTGTCAAAAAACCTCAAAATCACAAAAAAACAGAAAATTGCAAAAAACAAACAGAAATCAATTAGGGTTTCAATTTGAGAACCACCAGGTTTCTGACACTTGGTTGGAGTTCAAAAGAGTTGATCTCCACGTCCCGCCTTTAGAGTAGATCATAACATTTCTAATCCGTGCAGCCATTCAATTCAGTATTTTTCTGGTTAGTTTAGGAAACCTGTGCTCCATTGCCAAATCTTTCGAAGCTTGTAAAAACTTCTTTCCCTTCGATCTCCAGCTGAACAATTACGTAAGTCCCCCTTGTGATACTAGCAAATCACAACGAACCAACTGAACCTATTCCACTGCATAAAAGGAACCTTGGAGTTGAACGCATGAACTTTCTTGCAATCTTAGCATGCTGGATACTTTGATCAAGAGAGAATAGATTAGCCGTTGGAAACTTTATTCTGCTGTTTGGTGTGGTCATAAAAAACACATCAACACATTGTACATTACTTCAGAGAGCAAAATAGTTACTTTGGTCTAGGTATATGGTTTCAATGAAAGTCTTGGTTTAATGTAATATCCCCCCCCTCTCTAATGGATATTTGCTAACGGTAAACTGCCTGAATATTTTTGCTTGGGTTTTGATTTTCAATGATGTTTAAATATAGTTTGCCAGGTAGTGCTAGATAGTAACTCAAATGCAAGATAAATAATATCGACGAACTATTATAAATGAAATCAACTGCTTAAGCAAATCTTTCATATATTTATTCAAATCTGATTTAACAAAGCTTCACAAATACAATGTATTTCAATATTCAAATGAGACTTTTATTCTCTTGCAAATTTCATACAATGATACCCGGGAAACAAAGAAGACTCTTGAAATCTGATATTTATAATCTGCAACAGCAAACCTTCAAGATTCCAAAGGCAAGAAGCACATTGATATTATATGCAGGTCTGAAACTCCACAACAACAATTTCTGGGAATGAGTAACAGCAGCAGCAAACCCTCTTCCTATGGACACCAAGAATGATATATGAGTTTCTCCAGCTTCTAAAAGTCTTGCAATGACTGATATCACCCAGCCGCCCCCAATGGAAGAGATTTGAGGTAGAAATCTTAGGCGTTTCAGCCTAGAAATGATATGCCCTTGCTGAGGTACAGTATGGCCTGGCAATGTACAGCTGGTACGGCCTGGAGATTGCAGCAGTACAGCCCAGAAATGTTCATCTAACAATGAATGCAATCAGCAAGCAATGTCCTTCAGATTTTCAACAATAATCTCTTCAATCCCTTCAAGAAACTTTGCAAATTAGCACCAATGTGACTACTGGTTGCAGCCACCTGTATGAACAACCTTCAGATGGTCTCTCACACCCTTAGGAAGCTGGAACAATGAAGAAGCTACGCTCTCTATTGCCCAAGAATTCAGAAACCCTGGTTTCCTCTTCTGCCAAAGCAAAGCTTTCAAAATGCACAAGTGTCGTGAATGAAAAAGAATAATTAATTTGCTTTTGATGAGTGCTTATATACTTCTCATAAAGAGCTCAACCCCCAAGATAACTATTTTGACTTTACTATATATTTTATATTTGCTTTTGATTTTGACTTCATTAATCTCATTAAATGGGCGCCCACTTCAATGCACTTTTATAATTTAATTTAGACCATTAAATGGCCCAACTTTAATAAAGTCAAAATATATCATTATGATGCACTTTTAATAATTAATTATTATTAAAGCTTACCTTTAATAATAATTAAAAATAACATATCTTTCTCATTAATCATCATTTCTTGATTCCATCTGAACCTGTAATGTCCCCATTTTGGCCATACACTCTTCTTTTGGATTTAGCCTATTTCCGGAAATCCGTAGGCTAAGCTGAAGTAGAGAACTAGGGTTTCCTCTTTCAGATACTGCTCAGTTGGCGTTCAGAGGATGTTGTGCAGACTTACTATTTATAGCAGTTTGCTATTTTTAGCAAGTCTATCTTTTTGCAGTATCTATCTAGCAGCAATTCAATCCTTTGCAGCTCAATGTTCAGTTTGGCTTTCTGATGGTTTTGAAGTTAACTTACTATTTTTCAGTGTTCCACAAGGTTTCGGGGACGGGGGGACGGGGGGGACGCGTTTCGTGGGCGCGGGGACGGGGGGTCTAAGTTTGGGGGCGGCGGGGGGACGGCAGGGGGATGGCGGCGAGGGGGCGGCAGGGTGCTGAAAAACATATAGTACTTGAAAAAATAGTTATAAAAAGATGTATAAGTATAAGAATTATAGATCTTGGAGACAACTAGGAGTCCCCTAGACGTCTTAAGGACACCCTAGCATCCTCGAAGTCCTAGTGGCATCTTGGAGATAGTGACACTGGTGGTGGGATGGTGGCGCGGTGGTGGCTCTGTGGGGACGCCCCAAGTCCTGCCCCAGACGCCCCCAGGAAACGCTGCTGCCTTGGGGGACGCTGGGCCCCTGAACACCGCTATTTTGGCATTTACTATTTTTTAGTAAGTTCATTTTTGGCATAAGCATCATCATCAATTTGCTTTAGTTTGGCATTTGTCAGTTTGCTATTTTTAGCAATTCATTAGTTGCAGCTTGGGCCTTGTATTTGGTTATCTCCTTGGATTGAGTTTCAGACTTAGTCAATTTTCATGTCTTGAAGTTGTACCCCATGCCTAGGCTTGATGACTTCAAGTTGTTTTAAAGAAGGGGACATAAAGGGGTCAAGTGAGCATTTAATTATTTGACAAATGCTTTATTGTTGCAATATGAAATGGTTGCCTAAAAGGGAAGTTGGAATGGATATTTAATATTTCAAAAAAGTGAAATGCTTTGGAAGTATGCCTTTGAAGTTGAAGTGATTCAACTTTGGAATTTTGAAATACAGCTCTTGTTGCTTCATTTGCCAATTGAAACTTCTTATATATTGCTGCTTGAAGCCGATTATCCGTGGAATTTATGCTGTTATGTCAAGCCGAAATGACAACTTGGTTTTTACTTCGAGGGATGCTTACCTCCTAGTTTCAATCCAATTTCGTGTTTGAAATACAACACCTAGTTGGTTTTCATTGCTGCTTCTCATCTAGACTAGCAGATTGAGCTCAACAGTTGAAGTTTTTAATGATATTTCCAGTTTTGAAGTTGCCGATGCAGTCACAGCTGAAAGTGGTTTTTGCATACAGCTTTTTGTGTGAATTTAATTTGCTTGTGGGTACTTTTCCAATCCATTCCTACACCCAAGGCGACCATCTTTGGAGAGTTTCAGATTTTAATTTTGAGTTGTTGATTTTACTTGTCAAAATCGCCCCTCATGAAGGCCGTACCATTCTTGCTGCATTGGGATTCGTGTAAGAATTAAATTATGAGTTTTTATTGCTGTTTCTTCATCTAATGTTGGGCGCCTATCTTCCAGCAGCTCATTGGTTTTTGTTTCACACAAAACAGAGGTATTTTGAGTGAGTTGTGAATATTTCTTTGAATTTCGCAGTTGCTGATCAGAATTTCCAGAATTGTTATTTTACATCAGACTTGTTTAAGTTTGAATCTTCAGTCCTTTCCTCATCATTTATTGTTGATGTCTAACATGGAATCATCCAGTATCATGGTACATTGAATCTATTGTAATTTTCATGTAATTTGCAGCTCTTTTTCCATATTGTAAGACTATAAACAGTAGTACTGTTCCAGTCCTTTATTGCTGCAATTCTTTCTTTAATTTCACATTAGTACCCCTGGATGGTTTACCGCCAGTGTGGATAATTGGATTTGTATTACTCTTGTACCCACTCTCAAGTGGTGAATCCCCACTCATAAGTGGATGCCTGCCGCAGCAGACGAAGTGTTTTAATTGTAGTCTTTTCCCCCCACTGTTTGGTGGTAGCGTGGAAATTCTCTTATGGCTGGTTATCCGCCTATTAGTTTTCAGTTTTCAATCAATCACTCCGTCATATGTTAGCACTTCACCCTCAGTGGGATCTTGAGTGCACATTCTTGACGTTGAGTTTGTTCCATTTTCAAGTATTGTTAATTAGTTGCTCCACCATATGACAACACCTTTCCTTCATTGGGATTGAGTGTGCATTCTTGGCGTTGAGTTTCTTTTAAGCTTGGTTTTCAGTTTGATGCTAACGCTAATCCAGTTGGCTAGTGCTGGTTTATGTTGTGTAATTCTATCGAAAAAAATTGGTTAGCTTATTTCAGAACCACGAGGTCAACCACTGCATCCACTATGCATCTAGGTGCCTTTCCAAAAATAGTAACACTGGACTCTGACGATCGGGTGACTTACTATAATAGTAAGTGAGCACAAACTGAGTCCAAAACAACCGCCAAAGGAAAAACTTGAATGATATCAAACTCCAAAGAAGAAAACACCACAAAAGTGCCAGCAGAGAATCTGACAACTGCCACATTGGACCCTCTAACCAACATTATTAGCCTCCAAGGGTTAGAAGATAGGCTAATCCACGAAACTCCGATGCTCACGAAAAAGGGGACATTACAGTCCGCCCTCCTTGAAATTGCTTGTTCCCAAGCAATTGCAACTGAATATGAAACACCACTCCAATAGAAGCCTAAGGGAAGAACTGTGGAATGGCTCACATATCTCCAAATAACTCTAGCAGCACCAGTATAAGCACAACTGCGCAAGGATAAACATCACACCAACTATTCAACTCATGCACACAAGATTCGTGCATCGAAATCAGCTCATGTACATGTGGAACGAAGGTGAAACTGTATGCAATCAACACAATGTACATGCTGCAATACTCATCAGTAAACTTTGACTGGAACCCTTATGCACAAGAAGGATCCCATAGCAAACTGTAGAGTGTCCAACAATATATCCACTGTGTCCACAAGGTAGCAACCAAACTATGCTCAACATTACTACAGGTAACCACCCCAATGTAGGACAATCTACCAATCACAAAATCAGTGCATAATATCCCTGGATCCCAAACCTAGAATGGGAGTCTGCCATGCATAACATCCTCTGACTCCCGTTGCACTATTATGATACCAACTTCACCATGTTAAAGAGTGGTGAAGTAACCCAATGGGACCCATCCGAACCATAGTGCCAATCCTGTCACCACTTGGATCCCAACTCAACTGAAACTCACATCTATTAGTCACGAGGAGGTAAAAATATCTGCAAGTGTTTGCAACACATCTCTCTCCATCCTCCGCTAAACACCCATTTTGCAACACATTTCTCTCCATCCTCTGTTAAACACCCATAGATGTATTGGCTATCCATCATAGGTGCTGGAAGATATGTAACTACTCCTCCCAAATCGAGGGAATGATAAAACTCTCCTCCTTCAACGCTGTAAAAACTAAAATGCCATCATGCCTACTGCCACTATAAGCTCCTTGAAACCATGTCTCCAATGAAATTTTTTGAGACCAAGGAGTTGCAAACTTTGTCTAATACATATGAGCATGATGGTAATCTGATCTCTGACCTTGCAAGTAATCCTCTGAATATAATTGAGTCAGACACCTGCAATCTCTAGTTCCATCTTCTAAAGATGGCAACACTTCATCCCACAATGGATGACATAACTCCCAAGCCAAACCACACCTATGCATCATCAAATCATTTGGGTGTGGACTAAAGGAGAAGTGATGAGCACTCCTAACTATGCAGTCAAGGTAGAATGCACCTGCCTTTGTCAAGGGTTGATCGTTATAGTCATGGGGAACACACTCCTCATCACTCTCATTACTGGAATCAGGAGATGGCTCACGTCTCCGATTCTGAGGGGCTAGCTGGGTAGGTACTCTGCAAGACCTCTTTGCAAACCTAATTGCAAAATCCCTGTTAGATAGCAACTGAAGGTAATCTGACTTAATTCCCTCCAAAGTGCACACTATAGTCTACAGACTAGATATGGAAGTACCAACTACTACCCCCTGTCTGCCTTTCCTCCCGTTGTGCCATCCACAAGAGGTACTTCACAAACTTGTGTGTGCTGTTGAAACGAGATAAGGTTTGGACAACCCTATTCTCAGTAACTATCAACTACTCCTTGAGTCCTGGTGACTCAATAGGCTCATGCCTACCATCCACCTCAACTAAGGTATTACTTGTATTGCCGGTAAAAGTAGGTGGCATGCTCTCACTAGTAGATGCCCCGCAATCCTCATGGACATAAGATGGGACAATGTGATGAGTCAACACGCTAGTCACACAAGACTCTGCCTCCTCAACACAAGACTCGCCAATAGAAGTCTCTACTTTGCCAATGTAGAGACTAGTACCCCTATCATGTGCAGATGCAAGCACCCCACTGCTAGATGGTTCATAGGGTGTATGCGCCTTTGCCATTGTCATATCTGTATCCTGGGCCCTCACCCCCAAAGTAGCACTCCCATCCATGGATGTCATGGCAGCCCTGGAAGATTGAATTTCCATTGTGGATGATGTTGAACGAGCCAAATTCACTTCCTCACAAAGCTCGACAATCTGAATCTGTGCCTCTCGAAGAGTCTTCTGAGTGCTCTTCAAGGAATTCTCCACGACCATAAGCTCATCAATAAGCTTATCCACTTCCCTTTTTTTCCCCTCAAGTGCATCATAGCAGATCTCACCAAGCTAAAGTAGGTGATCTCTATCTGAAAGTGTAGCTGCATGTAATTAGTCTTTGTTTTCATCAACGCCTCTCTGAGTGCATGGTAACCTGGAAGGGAAAGACCTCCTTCAGGATTATTCTGTATTCCTGGAATCCTCCAGCAATACTTGTCCAACAGCTGAAGAATGTCATCATACTGTCCAATGGCTGCAACAATTTGCTCTTCATTCACCATCAGTTGTTCTACTAGATGATGGGACCCCTGAGACTCATCAATCTCATGTACTTTTTCTGATATGCTCCCATCTCCTATGGTCTAATATACAAAATCAGAATTGTTGTGACATGAATCCACAAGACCTAATGCATCAATAATACCCAAATCTCGAGTATCAACATTGGGTAACCCCACACAACCATCATCCTCATGAGTAATGGCTGTTATCACATGCTGATGTGAGGAAGTCTGACTGCTGCTACAAAAATCAGAACTGTTATGGTTTGAGTCCTCCATGCATTTCTCAATTTCGACACTTATATCTCACATGCTAACATTAGAAGATTCTTCCACAACATTTCCCTCATGTGCCATAGCATCTAACTCATGGTTATGCTCAGTAGTATGACTGCTGTCATAAAAATCAGAATTGTTATTAGGGCTGATAACAACTTCTTGAGCGCTGAAAGTATCATCAACGAGTTTTGTCAACTTACTATCAAGATGTATGGTCTTCTCATCATCATCCGCTTCTAATCTTACACTCTTTTCTTGCACCTGCTCTTCAACGAATAAGAAGGGCCTTAACTTACCCTCACACTGTTCGAAGATACTATGCATCAAATCACTTGCAGCTGGAGATAACTCCTGTTCTTGCTTACAAACAGCTAGGAGTAAGGACAAGATAGGCTGATAAATATCATCACCCTCATTGATAATAGAAGTCATAATAGTCCTCATGTAGTCTAGGATAGATTTGCCATGACTCTCAATGATAGAATCCAAGAAGAGATGGAACATCCACATAACCAGATCATAACAATCATAATCGATCATGACAATGCATGATCACACCCGTGGCATCAACTCAAGGATCTTGATCTTCCTTCGAAAAGTAGGACTACTAACATCTCCTATTCCAACCAAACTGTCAACAATCAGCTGCAAAACTTCCCTCATTGTGCCAACATCATAGGGAACCCGAGGAGCTGTGATCGTCATAATCTGACTAATGCAAAGGGCAACTGTGAGCCTAATCTCATTGTCGCTGTGTCTCAAATACTTAAGCTCACCCAACGTAGTCACTACTGGAGTCATAGCAATCTGTAATAATGAAGAAGGTGACTGCCCAACCAGACTTAAGCATTCTTCCACTCGTTTCAATGTGACCAACGTATCATACACAGATTTAGGTTGTCTGCCAAGTTTGGTACCTTGTTCATAAAGAATTCTAGCCAACCACTTTCTATCTCCTGATACTAATTCTATGTCATTGTCTGAATCCATAATTAAAACTGACTAGAAAAACAATGAAACTGAAAACAAAGAGTGCTGATCACTCAAATGATGCCAGATGTGTACTCACTGAATATTGTTTAAACCCAACAGGATGGCAAAGAACCGCTCTGATACCATTGTAATATACCCCTCCCCCCACCCCTTTAATGGATATCTGCTAATGGTAAACTGCCTGAATATTTTTGCCTGGGTTTTGATTTTCAATGATGTTTAAATATAGTTTGCCAGGTAGTGCTAGATAGTAACTCAAATGCAAGATAACTAATATCGACGAACTATTATAAATGAAATCAACTGCTGAAGCAAATCTTTCATATATTTATTCAAATCTGATTTAACAAAGCTTCACAAATACAATGTATTTAAATATTCAAATCAGACTTTTATTCTCTTGCAAATGTCATACAATCATACCCGGGAAGCAAAGAAGACTCTTGAAATCTGATATTTATAATCAGCAACAGCAAACCTTCAAGATTCCAATGCCAAGAAGCACATTGACATCATATGCAGTTTGATTTCTGGGAATGAGTAACAGCAGCAGCAAACCCTCTTCCTATGGACGCCAACAATGATATATGAGTTTCTCCACCTTCTAAAAGTCTTGCAATGACTGATATCACCCAGCCGCCCCCAATGGAAGAGATTTGAGGCAGAAATCTTAGGCGTTTCAGCCTAGAAATGATACACCCTTGCTGAGGTACAGTATGGCCTGGCTATGTACAGCTGGTACAGCCTGGAGATTGCAGCAGTACGATCCAGCAATGTTCATCTAACAATGAATGCAATCAGCAAGCAATGTCCTTCAGATTTTCAACAATAATCTCTTCAATCCCTTCAAGAAACTTCACAAATTAGCACCAATGTGACTACTGGTTGCAGCCACCTGTATGAGCAACCTTCAGATGGTCTCTCACACTCTCAGGAAGCTGAAACAATGAAGAAGCTACGCTCTCCAATGCCCAAGAATTCAGAAACCTTGGTTTCCTCTTTTTCCAAAGCAAAGCTTTCAAAATGCACAAGTATCATGAATGAAAAAGAATAATTAATTTGCTTTTGTTGAGTGCTTATATACTTCTCATAAAGAGCTCGACCCCCAAGATAGCTTTTTTGACTTTAATATATATTTTATATTTGCTTTTGATTTTGACTTCATTAATCTCATTGAATGGGCACCCACTTCAATGCATTTTTATAATTTAATTTATATCATTAAATGGCCCCACTTTAATAAAGTCAAAATATATCATTATGATGCACTTTTAATAATTAATTATTATTTAAGCTTACCTTTAATAATAATTAAAAATAACATAGCCCGCATGGGTAGTAGAGTTGGCTTGAGCAGTGGGTTTGCTCCCCATTGGTCTCGGGCTCGACTCCGCTCCCGGGTTTAAGAGGTGGGACTTCTTGTGGGCAGCGGATCTCAGCTCCATGAGAACTAATCTAGCCTTTTTAAGATCTGGGCATGCTGAAAGCAGCTGGAAGCTGGGTCATGAGACACCATAAAAATAAATATTAAAAATAACATATCTTTCTCAGTGTCATCATTTCTTGGTCCCAAATGCAGACTTGAGGAGGTCAACCAGCATCACTATGCATTGGGTGTCTACCACAAGAAATAGCAACACTAGGTATTGTGATGGTGACCTATAAATAATGCGTGAGCACAAACTCAATCCAGAAGAAACAACACCAAAGAAAACAGACCAGTATCAAACTCCGAAGAAGAAAACACCACAAAAGTGCCACCAGAGAATCTGACAACTGCCACATTGGACCCTCTAACCAACATTATTAGCCTACGAGGGTCAGAAGATAGGCTAATCCACGAAACTCTGATGCTCACGAAAAAGGGGACGTTACACTTAAAGAGGTTAGAAAAGATAACATCTGAACATGTGCTGATCCAGAATTGAGTTGAGTGGTTTGGATTGGGATGGTTCTTAAGTTGGGCATGTTTATTGAGCAGTGTTTCAGGGGTTGACAAAATGCTTTTAGTTGTTGATGAAGTTTTGCTGAAGGTGATGAGGTGCTGTTGAAGAGTATCCTTTGGCTGATGAAGATGGCAATTATTATCCTTTGGTTGATGAAGATAACAGTTATTATTCTTGGCTGATGAAGTTGGTGCTGGCTGTAGAAGTCCTGGGGATGCTGATGAAGTTTCTAGTAGCTGCAGAAGAGAGCAAGAGGCTACTGCAGTTTGTCTTATTACAGAAGTTGGTGCCATGTTGATGTAGTGCACACTTTGTTTGTTGGAGTTGCTGAAGTGGCGAAGGTTGGTTATGTGTTTCCTATCCACGTGGACAACACATGCACACAAATAAAAGATGTCGTAGATGGTTAGCAAGAAAAGGCTTTAGACATAGGCATGTCAAACAGTTGACAGTAGTGATGTTCTTTGCATGATTGATATAACAGTTAGATGCACGATCGGTGCCAAGATGACAGTTACATAGCTGGACTGTTTCTTGGAAGGCGATTGGCCATGAGGCAGTTTGTTTGGTTTGCCAAGAAGTGCAGAGGTTTGAAAAATAATTGAATGCTCTGTTTGGGGTTTGACTGGGTGTGTACACAATACTCTTTGTAGCAATGTTTTTGATAAACAGACAGTGAGTATTAGAGTGCTAGAGAGTGAGTTGTGGAAAGTGGAAACAAGATAGTTGCACATAGGTTTGTGTAGATCTGAGAACTGATAGATTTGGCTAAGGTTTTCGTGTAATAAGCATTGAATAGTGAATGAGATGCTGAGTGCATTCTATTGTAGGGGTTTTTCACCCTTTCAGATTTTCTCTATGGAAATTATAGTGTCATGCATTTTTTCTTGCATGTGCTCTGTTTTGTAAATTTTATTTACTGCTGTTTTCGTTTATTGTTTCAGCATCTAATACTGTTGTAGGCTGGAAAGAACCTGTTAGGTTAGGGAATTAAGAGTATAGAGTAGTGTCAGTGGTTAGTATCCATTGTTGATGGACCACAACAATTATCAACCTAGTGAGTTATGGATCATATATGTGGTTAGTATCCATTGTTGATGGACCACAACAATTATCAACCTAGTGAGTTATGGATCATATATCCTAAGAGGCAATAATTCCACACCTAAATAGAAATGCTTGAATTCAGGTTTGACAACGAAAGCCAAGTTTTGCTTAAATATTTGTAATTTCCCTAAGCTGAGAGGGCAAGGTTTCTCATCAAAATTGTTGTGCCACAAATTCCATAGGAATCTAGTGGCAGTCCGCCAAAATGTGTACTATGATTTTTAGAAGATTTTATGTTGGTTTTTTGTTCAGTTTTCATAATGGCATGGATGGAAAATTTGGAGGGAATTATTTTAGTGGTTAAGACGACCTATTCACAAGCCAAAAGGTTGATTGCCTGGGCTTATAGACAATGAGCATGGCCATTGCTTTAAGTACGGCAAATCTTGTAGATAGCAGTTGATTGTAACGATAGATGTATCATGTTTTTTTGGCACAACATAAAGATTTAGATGGGAAGTTAAAGATCGATTAGCAAGAGATTCCAAGTTAGACATAACTGGATCAAATCTAAGCTGGAATTTAAAAAACTCCATTGTAGATGTTCACTTGTTACATATAGTGCCTGAAAAGTGGGATAGAAAATGAGCATTTAATATATTTTTCTTTTTTCTTATTAGCACAATTATCTTTGATAAAATAGTCATTGATGTTGGGGTTATCTGTTATTTCCAATTTCAATGCAAATAAACTTTAACAGTCATGCACCGATGAAAGCCTCCTAATTTGAATTGTTTAAGTTGAACACCAAGATCGTTTAGATTTTGATACTAGGATTAACTGTTATTAACTAGGATTATGAATAGGAACTATGTGAGGCAACAAGATAAATGATATTTAAATTGGAGAAATTATTATGGACACCAGTTTCACATTCATGATAATAACAGATTAAAGAAATGCCACCTCGTGTCTAAAGCCAATGGTGATGGACATGCCATTTAAACTAGACATCTTTGTAATATTAAAACTAGCATAAGTGTGTTGAGAGGAGCATGCCAGAAAGTCATATGCATTGTAATAGTAGGTAGAAACATGACAGTTGAGTAGAATGATTTGTCGTAACATGAACTTTACAATATGAGATTTGTTGATGAACTGATGCCTTAAACAACAAAAAACCTATCATAAGGATTTTTTATTAACCATTACAGGTAACCTACAAAAGTTAGTCTAGAATGAGAAGAAAATGCATTTTATATCAACAAATTCATTTTTTGCCTGGTGATTTAAGAGTGACCAGCAAAGAATGTGAAGGAATTACGCTTGGTTTGTTAAATAATAAATAATAACCAAAATAATTGATGATTGGAGAGAAAATGAAATGAAAGGTTGAGCAAAGTGATCATCAGATGTTCAAAGATTTGCCTTAATAGGCACATTTTGCAATAGCTACATATGTGGGGGATTATCTTTCCAAAGAAAACAAAAGCATTATCAAAGTGCTATATGGTTCAACTGTTCAAGCATATTGAACTGAGGATGTAGTCTGGATTTGCATGGAAACTTATTCTTGCATGCATACACCTGTCTCCACTGTGTGCTATGCTGGTTGTCTGGTGGATTTTATGAGTAGCAGAACAAACATTGAGATCATGGATATAAAAGACATCACAAAAGTTAATTAGCATCACAAATACCTGCGTTAATTGCTTAATATAGAAGAATACCAAAAATATCAATATTGAGGCTCTCTTTTTCATTGGCCCCTTTGAAGGATTACCAAGTATTTTAGGAATACAAATCTAGTTGCCATCCATAAAGAGCTACCTTGTAATATCATAGAAAGTTGTCTAATCTGGTATTTGTTCACCCTTAATTTATTCTTATCATCTGATCACCTAATTATTTGGTCATTTACAAATCATGTGTATCATCTGGATGCTTTCAATGTTATATTTCACTTAGATCCAAATATTTCTTTCACCTCTCTTCCTGTTATGAGCAATAATTGTATTTGAGTCTCGATTTTCCTCCAAGTTTCACACATTGTGAGTATGAAAATCTAAAACAAACTTTTCTCTAATTGAAAACTCAAAAGGTGCATGCGTGTATTGAAAGATACAATTTACTTAGTCTCCATAACTTAGTATCTTAAATATTAAGGTCAATGTGTGTAATCTAGTACATGTCTAATAAGACGTTATCAGATACAATCTAAATGTTTTTTGTTCATGGGATCTTACTGGGGTTTCATATTTCTATCATTTAAGTGTTTACTTATTACTGATTATAATGTCCTCAGGTAGAGATTATTCACGATTGTAGCATTTTAGCAGCTGTTGGGCAACGCATGGCAAGTACACCTGGAGTTAGTGCTACTCTTTTTAATGCACTGGCAAAGGTATATCTGTTTATGAAATAAGCAGCACCAGGTGCCTTTATCATTACATATTTGATGTCTTTGTAGAGAAACAAAGAATGTAGTACCATATAAATGAGATTCATCCTTATAATCGGTTTAGAAGTAGAACTGTAATTCCTAATTCTTGGCAGATTTCTCTATACAGACCTTAACAAATCAAAGAAATATCCAGGAGTATGCTTATATTGCGATGGATCTTACATTGTTTTCTTGACTAAACTAGTATTTCACTTCACTAATTTTTTGTATATAAATAAATAGCATTTATTGCACATATTTCAGTTCATAACAATTGTATTGACATTTTTACAGGCGAACATCAACATCCGGGCTATTGCCCAAGGTTGCTCTGAGTACAATATCACAGTGGTTGTGAAGAGAGAAGACTCAATTAAGGCCTTGAGAGCTGTCCACTCACGGTTCTATCTTTCAAAGACAGCATTGGCTGTAGGCATAATTGGGCCAGGGCTAATTGGAGGAACTCTTCTGGATCAGCTTAGAGATCAGGTACCTTTGGAAAATTTCTGGCCTTATTATGTTTTTGTTTCCTTGCCCTGGCATGTTTTCTCTTTTTCCCATGTTGGATATTCTTGGATTTGTGAGGGAGACGGGATCATATTCGATGCAGAGGTTATTCAGGATTGGATTCTATACTGCAGAATGCAATTATGATCACATACTCATGGAATGATCCAGCCAACAATTTCAATATTCACTCTATCCATCATGATGGAACCATTGTGTCCAGTAATTCGAGCTTGGAGGATGTGAATACAACCATAAGTTGATTACTAAGTCTGAGCCCCAAGCAATCTGTCATCCCACCAAGTAACATCAAAGCTGTAGCTAGTCAATTATTTGTGAGAAATCATGGAGACAAATGTTTGGACTATTTTCCTGGTGCATGGACATCATTTCTAGGACCTCCATGGGTTTCAAGTCTCTCTTGTTGAGTCTCCTGCCTTTTTAAAGGTAGAAGGAGTGTCTGCAACTGTAGTCTGTAAGAGTTTTATTGGGGTTTCGTGGTGGTGAAACTATCATTCTTGGCAATGACTGCCAAGAGAGAAAGTATATTAATTTATGTGAGTGATCAAAATAGGCCTGCAGGATTTTCTTATGGACCTAGGGATATGATATTATAATGTATAGGAGTGGGTAGAGATGCAGACATGTGGCACACATATCATACTCTTCCCATCTCCTTACAATGATATACACCTTTATATGGATCTCCTCCTAATAACATAATGAGAGGTAAACCATTGAACCCATGTAGGCCTCCTAATTACCTATTCTGATTCATGACTCAATACAACTACTTTATATGAATTAAGGGATGTATGCCACATCTTGGCATCTCCATCCACTTATATACATAATAATAACATATCCCTAGGGACATAACAGATTTAAAATTACAACCTGCAAAGCAGGATTTAGAAAAATAATGTAAGCTTTAGAATGGAAGTAAACACTACAGAATGCATGTGAACGAGGTTGTGGTAAATTGGTAGGACCACTTGGTTCTCATGTTGGAGACCAAAGTTCAAATCTCCCCAAGGACATTATAGTGTTGGAATGGTGTGCTGAACATGTAGTCCTGCTTTATTTGAGAGCGTATACGGTAAGCCCACAGGTGACGCTGGAGGAGAAGACGATGGAGTGATAAGGAGGATGCCCTGCAGGAGGAAATAGGAGGTGTGACATTGAGAGATGTGGTGGGCCCACAGGCTATGCTAGAGGACATTGGAGCAATAAGGACGAGTATGCTTTGTAAGAGGATATGTGAGAAGAAGGAGAAGGCGTTCAAGTTGTAGGACTGCAACAGGAGGAGGAGGATATTGTAATTGTAACAATAACTCCTGCTGCTAGAGAGTTAGATAAATTATTAAATGGTACCTTGAAAATGAATTGAATGGGATGTGAGTCTTGTGAACAAATCCACAATTCAAATGTTGGGGTTGGAATAGAAACCTTAAAAAACACTACTGAATGCATGGCATCCACAATCTTCATTTAATTCCCTACCACTGGTGTATGAAGAGATACTCACATGGAAGAGGTACTAAAGCTACAGAATAAGTATGTTGAAATATTTGGTGCTCATCACCATCAGACGGTTTAGCAGTTTATCAACCAAGAATGAGTTTGATGACATCATCTTGATGAGCTGACATGAACCAACAGAGAACTATTTGTTTGGGAAACAATTACAACCCTGCTCAAGATCCACATTAATTTTTTTTTTTCTTTCTTTTTGGGTTATTTCATATTTGTAGTGGTAGTAAGCTTCACAAGGTTCTATTTTTTCAGCCAAAGTTAGCAAGTTCTAGCACAATTGTGATCAAACCCCAAAACTCTTATTTTGGACAAATTGGTTTGGACTGAAACATATGGTTTTACTTCTTAAAATAAGACAGTTTGCAACATGAAAATACAAAAGAATATTGAAAAGAGGCCTGCGCCTCACCCACAAGGTCAAATCTAGCATATAAAGACAAAGACCTTAGGTCTGAAGTATTTAATTATAATGTCATTTGTTCACCCTAAATATTTTAGATGCCTTGGCTAGTGAGATTTGTAGTAATCAGATTTCAAAAGAATGGTGGAATACATGAACTTAAGCTACTTCAAAGCAAGCTAGGAGATATTCTCACATGAAGATGTTTCACTATGAGAAACACCGCATGACACAACACCACTGGGTGGTAATAAATATGAGAGGAAGCAAAAATCACAGAAATTGTTTCACATGAATTCTAGAACTCTGACTCACCAACAGAATCTCATGTTCGAAATTCTAAAACACTTTTCGCATTCATTCATAAGTGTGAATGATATGCCAACCCCTCCCTTTGCATGTATATCGGGTAATTCTATAATGGATATGTAGGCAATACGCACCAACAAAGGCACTTTCTATTGTGTTACATTGGGATTTGGGAACGTGGCCATTTGTGTCGTATTTGGTTGAAAATAATTTTATGGACAGGTTTATGATTTCAGATCTTTGTTGGTTTTGGCCCGAATGTGTACTTTGTAGGCTTCTTCTCGATTGGAATGAATGGTCTTCTCTTGCTTTAAGCCTATAATGTCCTTGGGTAGTGCATTGAAAAGGCTTTATGCTTGGCTAGGGTTTGCTGTGGGGAGAGGTCTATTGGTGGTTTTGTTGGTCTCTCATTAGCCTTTGTATTTAATGATGAACTTTTCATGGCATTAAGGATGGAGGAGGTATGCATGAAGGAGGCTCAACATTGGCAAAGGTTAGTGACAAAACAGAAAATCATCTGTAGCATTTTGGAGCTTCCTTATTGAGAAAGTGTTAAAATCCTTAAAGCCAAAAAGGAAAATTGAAGGGATTGTGCTGGAAAGGCTTACAATATGTGCTTATGAAATCCAAATAAATGCAATTACACATTATAAATTTAGTGCGACTTGTACATCTACCACTAGTTATAATATATCACATACTATGTGGAATAAAATTTATTGCTATACTACTTTATTAACTATGTAAGTATGGTACCATTTCTATTTTATTAAAATTAATTATACTTAATTAGTATATTTATCTTTAGAAAAATCTACCTTAAATATGTAGATAGGTATCCTTATCGAGGCATTGATTATACTAGTGTATGACAAAACGATTCAAAGTAGGTATCTTGAGAAGGAATCTCTGGGTCTATAGGTATGCTAGAGCTCGAGTTGTAAGATGTTAACGTCATTTCAATAGTAAAATAATATAAACTATGCCTATCCACTAATATTGTTGTTCTCGAGTTGTAAGATGTTAAACAACATTATCTCAAATAGTAAAATAATATAAACTCTGCCTATTTACTAATATTGTTGTTCTTTTTTTTGTTATAGATAAATTCATTATATACCAATAAATCATTAAAAAAAACTAGGTATATAAATTGTAAAAGACACCAACAAAAGATGACAGAGAAATGTAGGAAGAGAAGCTAGACAATTATTCTTCTCTTATATATGAAATATAAATGACGTAGTCGATTACTTAAGAAATCTGCAAAGATTCCAAGAATATATAAGAGTTTAGAAATTCAAAACAATTTCTTTTTCACTAGGCAAAACTCTGTTTTATGTGATAACTATTAAAATCCTAATTGCCAAAGGACTTTGTACTATAGGTGAAGGTTCAATGAAAGAGCACTTCCTTTCAACAGCATAGTGTATATGCATTTATTTTGATTGTACCAATCCAAAGCCTTTTTGAAAACTCTAGCCTCTATTAAAACACACACACACACACACACACACACATTACTCTCATATGTATATAAAAGAGTAATATTGCTTATTAATTTGTAATGTCCCCTTTCTAGTGGAAGCACTTAAACCTGAATCTTGCATTCAAAGTGTTCCTCAAAGAGACATTAGAAGCGTTGGAGATTCATAAATTTCATTGATAATATCCAATAAGATAAAAGATGATATAAATGTTACATTCTTCATTGGATGAAGTAATAGGGCTATCGGAAATATGATCTTTTTATTCAATATCCCCTTGTACTAAAGATGGAATTCTATCATAATGCATGAATAAAGATATTCATATCACAAATCGGAATTACCATTATATGGTATCCTTGTTCATCATTGTGAGATCATAGGTATGTATACATCAGTTCAATTATGAATAGAGAAGATATCTCATTATAAATTATAACATGATATGCTAATAACATAATCTGAATAATAGTAATTATCATGTGCATACTACATTAACCATGATCTATGTAATTGAAGTGCATACTAGGCTAACACATACCTGATTAGTGGTGGGTCTGTAGACTTGTATGAGTATTATATATACTCTTCTTAATTCTATATTTTCTATCTTCCTTCTTGTTATGCTCAGTTATATATCTATACTAAGAAATGTGTATCTTTCTTTCTTACTTACTGAATATCTCCCTTAGACTATGCATACATTGTAGGAATCAGGAATATCTCGTATCCTCTATATTCCCTCTTCTCCATATATTTTAAGTGCAATTCTCCACTCAGAAATATATATATATAAATAATTACCACACATATCTGTTAAGTCTACATGTCAGTCCTACTAATTGTTAAATCCTTCACTTTCGTTTATTTTTATTGGATTGTCTTTAACTGACTTTAAGGCATATTCTCATTACCAAGTGCTGAAACTAGAAGACACTTTCTGAGTCAGCCTGCTAATGTAGACCAATCTGTCCCTTTATCCTCCCAGCGTTGACTTCTTCCTCCAGCCATGGGTGATGATTTCCCCTGTTTCTATTCGATGTCTTCCCCTTAAATATCTGATATGTTGTGAGGAGACGTGCTCCTCCACCTAAGCGCTGTCTTGGACAGACCTACACTGATGCCTTTTGGATGCATGTCTTCACTTTTTGGTGATCGCATCCTTAATCTTTAGTTATCGCTGGTTTTAGGAATTGTGCCTCTTTCAATAGTCTTGGTCAGAATTACTAAAGTCTTTAATATTTATTTATGTTTTATTATTTTTTGATAGTAACAATATTACAATAGATTTCTTTTATATTGATAATTATGTTTATGATTTTTGTATTGGTTTTCTTCTTTTATCTTTTTAGTAATTACATATTATAATGATTATGATTATAATGATATTCAATATTCATTTTGTATTATCAATTTTATATTTGTAATTTATTTCATTTATAATTTGTATATTATATTTATAATAATTATAATATTATCAATGATAATTATAATTATATTTTAAATCGTAAGTACTTATGTTAGGATTTTGACATTTATTTGTCTTTAGCCGTTTTATAGCTTAGTGTTACAAATTCGGGGGACATGACATAATTACATTATTACATATTTCCAAATTATATATAGTCACAATAAATTCATATAATATTACATATTATAATACTATGTATTATAATTAATGACATAAGGGGCAGATAAGCTATATAAAAAAATGGCGGATGAGATTAATGGATGCTTTTTTAAGAGATAAATTAACTTTGAATTAAATAAAATAAATTCTTATTCTTATAATTTATATAAAAGTATTTTTCTATATTCTCTATTAATATGGAAGTTTCTTAATGTCATCCTACTTTTTAAATATATTATTATATAATATGAATTTATTTTGAATATACCAAATGAAGTCTTTTTGAAAATTTAGTGGTTCTAATATATTTATATAAGTAATATGTATAACTTATATAAATAATGTATATCATAATATTACTTTTATTTATATATATTATATATAAGAGTTTTATTATTTTTATATATAAATAATTTTACTCTTATAGATATGAGAGTAATATTACTTTCATATATATATATATATATATATATATAAGTAATGTTATTTATATATATTTATTTATATAATAATATAAGTATTATTTATTTATTTTGTTTGATTGATGAATTGCAACCATTAGGGTTGCCCCCTATATATTATCAAACAAAGAAAATCATTGTAGAGTTCAAGTTAAAGCCCTATGGACTAACAGGGCCATAAAATACTAGATATATATCATAGACCTAGCTATCTCTAGCTTACACTAACAGACAATACTTCCCTAAACAACAATTTCTATACATTATTAGAGCTGAAGTCTCCAAGTAGAAAACAAAAGCTTGAAGATATAAACCACTGCCTATACATATTAACCATATACAAAACAACACACCAAACTTAGGCCACCAAATGAGAGTCCATCAAACTGTTGATTAGAGTTGTCAACCGTTCCACCCCTTTCGTGGGAATCATCCCCAACACCTTCTTTAGAAATCAACGTTTTTCAAGGCTTCCCTTTTGCACAGAACACTTGAGCTAGGGCGAGAGCAGATGACAAAAGGGTGCCAATCCACCAAATCCCCCCTTGCACGAAGTTTGTCAAAATCAACCTGAAGAGGGACACCATTAGCACAACAAGCAACTTCAAACACCACCACCAAGCCACAAAAAGGTGTTTCTCTATGATCTTCTCTGCTAATATCTTTATTGTTTCCTTCGACTCACCTAGATCCGACAACATAGCCACAAACATGGATGCAATGTTAGAATTGACTTTATATTTATGCTTGGCGACCAAGAATTTGTTGCTAAGGAACCACTGAATCACCATCAAAATAACACCACTACAGGTCTTGAAAACACTTTGCAAGCGTTTTTCGGACACTAGCCCAAGAAAAGCCATTTGTCGTTGGGAGTAGAGCAAGGGTATAGGTGTCCCCATTTCCTTTGGAAGCATATGATTTAGTGCTAGGATCCATTACCAAGAAATAATCGTTGTCCAAATTAACATGTATGCTTGAAGTAGGCAGAAGGAGAGGCAATATACATTGTCATTATTTGATTTCACTTGAACTAGTATACTTACCTCAATTGATCCCCATTGCAGTACCACTTCATGATTGTTTTGATCAAATGTACTCACTCGTCGCTGCTATGCCATTATGAGATGACATAGGAGCATGAGACACGTATATCATATCAATTACTAGCTCCTCATCAAGATCCATTGCCTGATTGGCCAAATGATCAACATCCATATTGGCCTCCTTGTAAACGTGGTTTAGAGTATAGCCTTCCAAATTCTCCAAGAAGGGAAGCAAATTGCACAAAAGGGAGTTGAGCGTCCAGTTGGGGAAATATTTGGATCTTGTAGCATTGATAACAATTGTCAAAGCCCCATCAATAGCTATCTTTTTGATAGTCATCTTGGAACATAACTGTAAAACTAAGGAGAGAGCTTGAAACACGACCTCGTTATTAGTTCCCGACTTAAGTTTCCTAGAAGCAAAGAACATAATCTTCCCAGATCAATTGGGGATAACACAACCTGCACCCGACACACTTGGATTTCCTTTAGATGCCCCATCAAAATTCAGTTTGAGCCACCTAGTAGGAGGGGGCTCCCACCTTGCTTCCAATCGCTTTTACGAGACTCAACTCTTGTAGCCCCATTAATGGGAGAATAATATAAGTTTTATTACTTGTAGTTATGAAATACATATATATATATATATATATATTTCATACCTATAAGTAATATTACTCTTATATATAAAAGAGTAATATTGTAATTTTATTTACATATATAATATATATAAAAATAATATTACTTACATATCTATACATTATATATCTAATATATATTTACTTAAAAGTCATTTTATTTTATTTACATTGTTTTAAAGATACTCTTTGATATGTAAACATAATACTATTTATCTATGAAAATAATAATATTTCAAGTAATATTACTTTTTTTTTGTTACAACAGGGTGTCCCCGCGGCCCCCCGCCCAGCGTCACCTAGAGGCGAGCGGGGGGGCGAGACTAGTCCCTGCGAGTGTTTGCAGCGCCGGCCACCACATTCACCAGGTAAGTACCGAGAGCGGAGTCGAACTCGAGACCATGAGGAGCCATCCCACAGCCTCAAGCCAATCCCGCTACCCAAGCCGGCTTCAAGTAATATTACTTTAATTAATATATAAAATAATGATTTTACAACTAATATTACTTTTATATATATATATATAATTTTTTTTGTTTTTGTTTTGTTTTTACTAACTTACTTATTTAATATTTTACATAAGATCTATTTTATTATTAAATAATGACTAATATTATGTTTATTGATAACTATTTATATTAATATTTTCATGTGTAAATAATTATAAAAAATAAAACTTTATAATTTCATGAGGCCTCATTTGTGCCACTGTAAAATGTCTTTGTATAACAAAGCATGTAATATAAATATGATTGTATCCAACTGTATCCATATTAAGGGGTCTTAGAAAAGCCATTGGATACTGTACGTGTGTGTGTGTGTGTATATATATGATTGCTTTATTGTATTTATATTAAGGGTCTTTAAAAAAGTCATTCTTGTATTGATACATATAATTAGTTTTACAAGACTTGCTTGGACTTGCCAAGACTTGGTTAGTGACCTTGATTGAGTCCTGAGTACTCAAGACTTGGGTACTCAACGAGTCTCGTAGGCTAGACTTGGTTGTAGTTGGGGAAGAATAAGTTAAATAAAAAAAAAATATAAAGTGTTAATTCGACATTTTAGCTATGTTAAAAAAACCTTACAACCTTTCAATGCTTCTTTGGTTTATGACATGCCCATCTAGGATTTACAAAAAAATGTGAAAATAGTGTGCACCTTGAAGGTTTGTATGATTTTGAAGGTCTTCATTTAGGCTTGGTGGGGGGAGCTTTGCCCCTCAACCCCACCTTGTATCGTGATAGGGAACCCTGCAAGGGGCATTGCCCCTTGACCTTGTTGAGGGTGTTGTCCCTAGACCTTTGCAAGGGGTGTTGCCTCTTGACCTCGTTGGGGGCGTTTACCCCAAACCCTTGTAAAACTATAAGTCTAACCAAGTAATAGACCAATGATGAACCATGATCACAAAGTCTACAAAATATATATCCCTTGTTGCAAATCTTTGCATCTTCATAGTCAAAGCCCCAATCAAGGATCATCTTGTTTCATACATTGGAAAACTTGTTTAGTATACAAGGACTGCCATAGACAAAGTTGGCATGCTATAGTCATTATATTGTTGAATATGAGTTAAGTCATAGTTGGCAGGAAATGCCATTTTCAATACAATAATGTATCGATCATGACAAATATCATAGCTGCATCATCACCAGGACCTATCTTAGATGCTAGTGCATGACTTGCCTTGATGTTGGGATTATTTATAATTTTAAATTTATATATCTAACAATGTTGTTTTCTCAAGCTAAAACTTAAAATTTGTTTTTATACTCATATTATTGATGTATATTGTGTATATGGTCAAAGTAGCTTCTATTTGATTAGTTTATTTTGTCTTTAAAGTTTATTTATTAAAGGGTGCATGAAACAAGTTTTAAATCCTTAAAAATCTCTACATCTCATGAAATTTTCAATTTGCCGAGTCTTTGCGAGTTTGGGTATCAAGTTCGAGTTCAAGTGAAAAGTCAGCTTGCTGAGTACGTGGTGAATCCAAGTCTTGTAACTATGCATATGATGATATATTTTATATATATGATTGCTGTATCCAACTGTATCCATAATTAAGGGGTCTTAAAAATACCATTGGATACCATGCATATATATATGATTGCTGTATTGTATTTATATCAAGGGGTCTTTAAAAAAGCCATTCCTGTTTGGATACTGTATCCATGTTCATACAACTCTGTTCATAAGTTCGTAACAATCCCCTGTGATCCCAAGTTTGATAAACATTCCCTTTTCAAAGCTACAAAACTTTTTAAATCTGGTAACTTTACTTTCAGCCAAGATGTAAATCTTGTTCTCCCAAATGTCTTTTTAAATGCAGCTTGATTTTTAAACTGGAGAGAGAGAAAGAGAACTGATGGGGTATGTGTAGAGGCTGGTACAGTCAGATATTTGTGTTAATCTATTAGACTATTTCTATTTTCTATTTTGTGTTTATATTTGTATACTACTGCAATTTTCAGTTGCTCCGTACTCATAATATACATGCATCTAAAGTACATATTTTGACTGCGGTGAAACCTCTCAGTGGAATTTAATGCATTATGATCTATGTTATTCACAGAAAGCTGTCCTTAAGGAGGAGTTTAACATTGATTTGCGAGTAATGGGGATTATTGGTTCTACAAAAATGGTTCTCAGTGACCGGTAAGTGATGATTAATATGTTTGTTTCACACAATTCAGGTCACTATTCTCTTATCATCATAGATGCCTCTAGACATAATTCCCTTCGTGGTGTATTTTTTGGTTTCCCAATAACATTAAATGTCTGTAATTAGAGTGATTATCCTTGTCCAAGCTTTCATGTCTCACTGTGTGTATATGGAAGAGCTCCTAGAATAGTTTTCCAGCATGTGTTGTTTGATCCAGATACTATCTGTTTTTAATAGGGGCATGGATTTGCAAACATGGAGAGAGCTTCGGAAAGAAAAAGGCGATGTTGCTAATCTAGACAAATTTATTCAGCATCTACATGGCAACAACTTTATACCAAATATTGTCATTGTAGATTGTACAGCAGATTCAGAGGTCGCTAAGAATTACTACCAATGGTTGCGAAAAGGAATGCACATAGTGACTCCAAACAAGAAAGCAAATTCAGGACCACTGGATCAAGTAAGTATCTTAGGATGCATATTATCTACTTATTTGGACAATTTGGCACTTAGGATATTTTCCTGAAATCTAAAAGGAAGGATGAACAAGTTTCTGAAGTTTTAGTGAGTAGTCCTTCTGGTTCATATTAGTTACATTTATTTGATGCTTGCTTTATTCCCCAATATCAGATAAGGACATAAAACATGTTACAAGGTCATGTTTTTTTTTCTATATGTGATAAGTCTTAAAGTATGCAAGACTTGGTGTGGAGCATCAATATTTGATGATGCGGGAATACATGGAATTCATTACTGTGCAATCACTGATGTAGGGTTGAAGAACTGAAGATAACTAATAAATCTTGTTTGAATACCATGTCTTCTCTTTCAGTTCATTCAACTCCCAAAATATTGGGAAAAACTTGAGTAGCTCTGCATTTAAGCCAGACAGCTGAAGGTTTATTTCCTCAAAGATATCATTTAAAAATCAAGTGTCCAATTCCATCATGTTTGATGCATACACATACTACAGAATCTTCACTGTGCTTATCTTTGATAAAAACGTATTCCCCAACAAAGGTGTTCACCTTAACAGTTTAGGTTTAGATCTTTAGACAAGTAAGTAAAGATTTTATTTATTGAGGAGCTATACACTAGCATAGTGATTATTAAAATTGTCCTGCAGATAACTTAATGATTCTAAAAAATAACCTTGGTTGTTATTGTGTGCTCTATGTACTTTGTTAACAAATAATTAATCAAGCCTAATTATCCAAAGTATTTGAATTACTGCTTTAAGACCAACTTTTGCTGCTGGGATTTACATGGATTGATAGGTCCCATTGATCAATCTGCTCTAAAATAAAAGTCATAATCATCCGCATGCATGCTCATGCTCACACACATTGCCACCCGCAAAATAGAAAAAAATTGCAAATTGGAAAACTATGATGGTGTGAAATAAACATGATTGTTCAATTGTAGCGAAGAGAAACATTTCTTGTCTTATAATCTTTAGAGAAGAAACATTTAGAAAGTGCTCTCATCCACATTAAATTTATAGTGTTTGGACTAAAGGAAAGTTCATAACCATGGAGAAAATGTTGTTTACTCGCTAAGGGTTAATTGCAATATTGAGTAAACTAAGTACAAAATAATCATTGAAAGCATAAAACTAGTCTCATAACAATTGCACAAAAATATGTTTCAGATTCTTATTCATATGGCTGCAATATTACAATGCATTACATCTATGCTAGTCCCCGATTACAACACATTTGGCACTATAAATAGTTAGCCGACGTTTGTTGAGAATACCAACCCTCGGCAACTACTTGAGTACAAACTATTAATGAGGACTAATTCCCGACAAAACATGTATTATTTTAGTTTATTTATTCTATTTGCTTTTTAACTAATTATGTTGATTACATCATCCCCCCCTCAGAATAAAGTTGTCTTTCTAGACGAGATACAAAAACTGGGAGACGCTACAAAGAAATTCAGTGGGAGGAGGGTTGAGAGGACGTCCTTGGCGGTTAGGGGGCCGATGAAGTGGCTGATCGAGTGGTTAGTTGCCTCAACCGGTACACCTCCTCGGTTCGCTGTTGCAGGTGGCGAGTGGCCTTCAGCTCCTTCTCTCGTGTAGTCTTCACCAAATGTATTGCCTCCTTCAGGTGCTTGTTGGCCTTTTCTAATTCCTTATCCTTCACTTCCAACTGCCTGGCCATCTCTTCCTCGAGTGCTTTTATTGTCATGTCTTTATCCAGTATTGTTGCCTCTAGAGCGATCACCTTCATTTTCTCCTCTTCCAGAAGGCGAGTTTGCTGCTGAAGGAGAGTGATATAAAATGCAGCCGGACCACCTATAGTGGAAGGGGAGGATGTAACGTGGTACCAACAGTACAGAGGAAGATATGTCAACAACAACTTTAAAGGCATCGGTCTTGCCCCCCTACTTGATAAATGGTTTGATGTAAAGTATATGGGTACGTGTTGTAAGGAAGAATGTTACAAGAGGCCCCCGTACACATGCAAGTGGCACTACGCCTCAGGATTGAGGGTGAGAAAATGCAAAGAAGTTAGAGGGATGAAGAAAAAAGATGAGAGAGAAGAGAGAGTTGATAAAAGTCAGAAAAAACAAAAAGTGGAGAGAGAAGAGAGAGAAGATGAGAAAGGTGAGAAAAAACAAAAAATGAAGAGAGAGGAGAGAGAGTGAAAAAATAATAAAGGAGAGAAGATAAAAAAAAAAAGGGAAAAAATTAAATATTGCAAAAGCTGTGAAGTTGGGGGAATGAGAAAAAATAAAAAAAATAAAAGAAGAGAAAGGATACAAAGAAAATTTTCAAAGATGGCAAAAGTGGAAAAAGTGAAATGAGGAAAAATAGAAAAAATGCACAAGAAAAATTAAATTTTTTCAAACAATCAGGAAATGAAGAAAAAACATGTGGAAGGCGAAGTTTTAAATTAAAGTCGAAGAAGTTAAAAATAAAACCAATTCTAAAGCCACCATAAGGACCAAGAAGAACCTTAATCGTACGACAACATCAGAGGGATAGACAAAGTAGAGAAAGCACGACGCACGACTTACTTCAAAACATTGGCACCGTACGAAAGAAGGAACCTGTACAGAAAGGGGCAGTTAGCACTCGTCAAAAGATTCAAGGCATCGTACGGCATCTTGTTGAGCACTTAAGAAGGACTGTACGAAGGCACTCAGAGCATTCACAGTCCAACATACAAGTTGGGAACTAGAAGACAATTGTACGCAGTGAGAAGCAGAAGGATTTCATACGCATTGGGAGACAAAAGGAAGCCGTATGCACTAGGGGCACAAGACCACTGTACGGTTTAGCACACATCCGTACACTCTTGTATGACAAATTGAAGATTCCTGGAGGACGGGACTTGGAAAGAGTTTCGTACCAGGTATTGACTGGAGCTCCAAGGAATAAAAAACAGTTACATTCAAATCATGCCAAACTCGGAAGAAGACAACTACCGTACCATATATTGACTGGAGGAGTTGGAGGCTGTTGATACCAAGAGAAATCATTTTCAAATCAAAGCACTGCCGTTTTCACAAGTGGAAGAAAATGGATGCCAACACTAGTGGAAAAGGGAAGAGGATAATAGTTAGAGCTAAGGTTGCTAGAGGCAAGGCGGACAAAGGAAAAACGGACAACATGACAGTAGACTCTCTAACCTGGGAGAGCCTTACAGGCACAGAGTGCAAAACATGGTGGCAAGAGACAGTGCCAAACTACCCCATTAAGCGATCACTTGCTCTGGCACAAGTTGACAAGGTAGCCTAGTGTCCTTTCTTTAATGCAAGAGATTTTGAAAATTATTTTAAGGCCATCGTAGCAAATTACAACCAACATACTCACTGAAGCACAATCGAGTATGAGGGTTTTCCAATTACCGTCGCTTTTTACCACACTGATTTTAGGAGAGTTTTTGGCATACCTGCGTTTGGGCAGGTGGTTGCCAAACCAACCACAAAGATGACGACACGGCAGAAGGAGATGATCATCAAACGCATTTGCAGACTCGACATAACCACAAAAGAAAAGGAAACAATCTGGAATGCTGTAATGAACCGGACCATTTTTTTTTATTTTCAATGATAGTTACAAAGCAACATGCACCCGTTAAGGTTAGCTCTAAACCAAAACGATGCTGGAAGCAACTCTAACCAGAATGTACACCAGGATCCCGATGTGGGCAAGGTGTGAGCATTGGTCAGAGGGTCTAATGCGGATGCAATTGAAAAGGAACTCTAACCAAGAATGCGTCTGGGCAGACGAGCCTATGGTCAGAGGATCAATGCATGATGAACTAAAGTAACCCTAACCAAGAATGGCGCCGAGTGATGGCGAGCATATGGTCAGAGGGTCCCTACAACTACTAACTGAAAGTAATTAGGCGGCAAGCCAGCCTCTTCCACTTATTTAGTGGGAAATACAAAAGAGTAAATGAGAGATAAAGAGATGAATGGCTGATAGTACTACTAATCAGCTTACAATATGTCAGAATGTTTAGCTAAAGCCCTGTTTTCAAGTTCTTCATTGCTGCAACTGTAAAGTATGTCTTCCCAATACCAAATGTAACTTCCAATGCTTAATCCCAACCCAAAGGACAACTTTCTTAATTCTGATATATCAGACCTGCAACAAGAAATGAAGAAATCTGCAACCTAACACTCATTCAAATGCTTGTATTTTGCTCAAATCTTACTCTAATGACATGAAACCAAGTGCAGATTGCTCTAAGGATGATGGCACCCAAAATGAATGCCTAAAACCTCACCAAACAGCCTCCATTTATTTTGCACAAATCCCAAAGCATTCCTAGAATGGTACGGCCCAGCTGCAAGGGCGATTTTGCTCTATAAAATCAGGGACACTTCAATAAAATCTGCAAATTAGCTAGAATGGTCGCCCCTCATAAACAAAAAGATAGAAACAATACCCATAACAATAGCATTTTTATTTCACGAGCTATGAGCAAATCTTACATTCCTCAATGACATTCAGCAACTCCAAAAATGAGACAGAAAATGCAAACTAGAACTCCAAAATGCAAATACTCAACTGAAAATGCAAATCAAACCTATTACAAGCTAACTCTCAACTAGTTGCTATCTTTCAAGCAAGAAGATGAGCCATTGCTAGGAGGTGTGCTTTCCTCGAAGCGAGTGCCTGAAAACAATTCAATAGCATAATGGTGTAGTAGACAAAAGATGATCAATTGAAGAGAAGAGGTCTCCTTTTATAAGCTTGAAGAGAATCTCCAGAAGTCTCTAGAAGGTGCGCCAAAAACAGAAGTCAAGGCAATTCAAAATTTAGTTGACTCTTTTCCCTCCAAGGTAGCGTTCATTTTCAAAGAGCAATAATATTTACTTTTTAATAAAATAATCCTCCCTTCAAGTTGGCGTCCAACTCTCCTTAAGCAAATTGAACCTTAGATTTATTTAAACTTCTCCTGATGAGGCCTTTACCCATAATGTCCCCTTTTTAAAAACAACATAAAGTTATAATGCTAGGCCAAGGGGTATAATATTAAAATATAACATTATAATATGAAATTAACTTATCCCTCCGTAGAAATGCATCAGAATGCCCGAAACAACAATACCAATTGAAATGCCTGAAGGAGAAGACCAACTGAACTGAAATCAACCCGTCCACTGTCAGAAATAGAATTTACTAAAAATAGTAAATTCATGAAGTTGCTCGAAACACCAAACTGACCATACCACTGCGAAGCTCTCTGAAAACCTAGAAAGAAACCTCAATCCAATTTCCAAACTTCAAGCAACAACCACCTCAAAAATAGGAAACCCTAATTTCACCATCCGAGTAGCCTACGGGTCTCCGGAATAGGCCAACGGTCAACTGAAAAGATCACATTTGAGAAGGGGACATTACAAATGCAGGAGCTCGAGGGTTGAGGAAACACATGCTGGTGAATTACGACTGGAAGTGTATAATGGATCTCATAAAATGCAAGTTGACAGGAGCCAATCAAGCCTCAGACATAGTGACCTGGATGGTGGATTGTATGTTCGGATTGAGCGTAAGACAGGTATACAATTGGGCGCTCTACTTGTCGGAGAGGATCAGGGAGTTTCTGGAATGCAAGCATAAGGCATTCTACATGACCTAGCACCTGATAGCCTTATTTCTGGACGCAGTGTACAACCAGGTGCCAGAGGGCAAGCTAGGGAAATTACAACCGACAAGTGACTACAACAGTTCTTGGCCAATGGTTTTCAAGTGGACAACTTTGGACGCTAGAGGAAGAGGAGAGGAACCCATAATGGTAAAGAGGAAGTGGAAGCAAGAAAGTAGCGATGACTATGAGCAAATAGCGTTATCTTCATCAACAGCGAGCACCACACTTGTAGGTGTCTACTCAGTAGAAGTCAACCCTCGAGTGATGGCACTAGTCAACTAGTAGGAGTTGGCTGAGGGGAGAGTGGTTGAAGGAGAGGAAGTTGCCGAGGGTGGAGCGGTCAAGGGTGCACTAGCAGATCAACATGAGTTGGTCGAAATTGCCCCAGGAGAACAGTATGAGTTGGTCGAAGGAGAGGGAGTGGCCGAGGCAGGAGTGACTGAGGGTACAACATTGGTCGACATGTTGGAAGAGACGAACACCATATCCGTAGCATTGCCAGGAGGGACACCGCATGTGGATGGGTGGTTGTAGTTATTGGGGTCCCCTATTAGGGTGGAAAACATTTCTCCAATACATTCACTTAGCCAGATGGAGATAGAGACAGGGAGAGAGCAGTAGGAAGCTGGAGCAGTCGAGAGCACTCGGCCGAGCGGAGCAATAGAGAGCACTCAATCGGCAGTAACCATGCCAGCTAGCGAGTAGCCAACAGTCGCTATGGGAGTGAAATATACCGAACCAATTTTTTTTTTAATTTTTGATTACAATAAGCAATGCAACACACATCCGTTAGGGTTAGCACTTAAACCAAAATGATGCGGAATTCAACTCTAACCAAGGATGTACACCAGGATCCTGAGATGGGCAAGGTGTGAGCATATGGTCAGAGGATCTCAATGCAATGCTGAGCTGAATAACTCTAACCAAGAATGCGCCAGATGACAGCGAGCATATGGTCAGAGGATCCCTACCGACTACTATGCTGAAAGTAAACTCGACGCCAAGAATGTGCTTTCCAACCCAAGATGGGAATGGAGCTACCATATGGCGGAGATTCTAATGAGCTACAATGCAATACTCAAAATGTAAGATAGGCGGCAAGCCAACCTCTTCCACTTATCCACCGGGTATTACAATGAAACATAAGAGAAGAAGAAAGATTGCTGACAGTACTACTGTTCAGCTTACAATAATTAGAGATTGACTGCCAATAACATAGAATAAGAAAGTCTAACAATGCTGCAGTAAAGTATAATGTCTTCTCAAAGCTCACTATGACTTCCCACCCAAACCCAACTCAAATGATGGACTTTATGCAAACTGATATGACTGAACATGGACTGAAATTACTTAACCAGCAATACAGAACCCTATTGAAATGCTCACAACTCACTCAATCCTCAACCTAAAGACCTCAAATCAAATGCATTATCTCCCTAACATGATGGCGCCCAAGTAAGAACCATTAAATGACCCCAAACTGCTGTATTTTTTTGCACGGATTTCAATGCAAGTACAGAATGGTACGGCCCTAGTGGAAGGGCAATTTCTTTCTACAAAAATCAGTTCTTGATAATAAAATCTAAAACTTGCCAAGATTGGTCGCATCAAGCCTAGGAACTCAAGGGGTCAATACCCAGAACGAGAATAATTTTATTATGAAAGCTATGAAAGAAACTTACAATCAGCCATGATGAACAACAACTCCAGAATTTGATAGAATATGCAGTATTCAACTCCAACATGCAAATAAACCACTACAATGCAAAATCTCACTACAAAATCACTCAACTACAACTATCTCACCACTAGTTGCTATCTTTCAAGCAAGAAGCAATGCCAAGGCTAGGAGGCATTCATTCTTCGAAGCAATCCCAGTACCATTCCGGCAGAGTAACATTACTATAGACATAAGATCTGAAATCAAGACTCAAGGCTCCCTTTTATAATTTTGAGAAGACCCTCTAGAAGCTTCTAGAAGGTGCGCCCAAACTTCAAGATACTTTTAGGTTTTGACTTTGACCATTGACCAAGCATAAAGGTGGCGTCCCATTTCAAGTGAGATATAAATCATTTTTAAATAAAATATCAAGCTCTCCAAGGATGGCGTACTTTTCTTCTTGAGCATTTTTTGACCTTAGAACATCAAATATTTCTTAATGAAATAAGCACCCCTCAAAAGTCCCTCTTTTAAAAACAACATAAAGTTGTCTCCTTAGGCCAAGGGGTCCCAATATTAAATTATAACATTTTTCTGATTAAATTCACTTATCTCAAAAAATGCATCAAAGGCCAAAACCAAACATACCAACTGAACTGATAGCTGAGGGAAGCCAACTGAACTGGAACCAACCTGTCCACTGCCAAAAATAGAATTTACTAAAAATAGTAAATTCCAGAAAGTGCTCGGAACGCAAAGCAAGTCACACCACTGCGAAGCTCTCTGAAAACCCAGAAAGAATCCGCAATTCAATCACCAAATTTCGAGCAACAACAACCTCCAAAACAAGAAACCCTAATTTTCACCTTCCGAGTAGCCTACGGGTCTCCGGAATAGGCCAACGGTCAACTGAAAAGATCATGCTCGAGAAGGGGACATTACAGGGAGAACCTGCACAACAGGTAGTGCATCATCTGTTGGATTAGGAGCCCCACACTATGCCACAACCAACCGTACTAACATCCACAGGAATAGGGGAGGAGTCCAATGACACTAATGCAGCCTTGTCGGAGGGAATTGTTGTTGTAATCCCCAAGCCAAACCGAGAGGATCCAGTGGGGACTATTGAGAGATACATTCATAGCTTGGAGCCCATTGCGCTTGTAATAAAGGAGGTATTAGATATTGCTAAAACATTACACCAATATCTGACAAGAGTGTACGGATGTGTGCTAGACCGTATGGTGGTCCAACTGCCTGGCCATCTCTTCCTCGAGTGCTTTTATTGCCGTGTCTTTATCTAGTACTGCTGCCTCTAGAGCGATCACCTTCATTTTCTTCTCTTCCAAAAGGCGAGTCTGTTGCTGAAGTTCTTTGAGTTTTAGGGATTGAGAGGTCAATATCAAGGGTTGGAAATTTTTTCTTGAATTTTGGGGATGGTGGGGCGACAACTATTAAAATATACACAAAAATTAAAATTTGAAAAATTGATTACAAAAACAGTAAAAGAAGTTGTAGTCTATTATTTATGTAAACCATAGTTGGTAGGCTTTGACTCGGCAGACCCAAATTTTGCAACTCAGCTAGAACTTGGTAAAAAACTTGATAGCTTAAAAAATTGCTTTTATATATATATTTATTAGGCGATATATAATTTTCTTTTAAGAGGGGTAAACGCTTTTGACTCAAAGCTATGAACCAGTGAGGTCACAAATGGGGGACCTCATACCCAATATAAATTCTCAACAATTACAATCCAATGGGGTTTGAACCTTGATGGCAAGAATAACAATATAACAACTTAACCATCACACCATGCCACTATTGGCAATTGCTTAAATATCTTTAAAAACACTTCTTTTTTTTGTAAAATTCAATGGAAAAATGCATTCAATGAGTCCATAAATGAGTACAAAAGTGTTTTTCTGTTAAATTTGATTTATTTGAATACAGATTGAGTACCAAATCACATCATGTTGTGGAATCTTGATACAATAGTAAGCTAGCAACTATTATGAATTTATGATGATTGCCTTTGAAAATCATCATCATAATTCATAAATTGCATATTACAACATTTTACATCTTCCTTAATCTAGTGAAAACTTGGGAGAGGTTCTAATTCTTGCACTTCATTGTGGTTCCTCACTTAGCATAGAAGGCTATGTTTGTGGCTTTGGCTCAACCTCCATCATGCTACTAGATGGCAATGACTCCTCTACCTCATCAATGTCACCCAATGATAATTTAGTAGCTCCTACTATAGCCACATTCTTCATTTGCAGTAAACAATGGGGTCACCTCATCTTGCCTTAGCCAATCACTATAAGGATCAATGTCATCCAAATCAATGACCTTTGATTTGTCCTCTACCTTTCTTATGTGAAGTCAAAGGTTGTATTATACAAAGACAAGGTCAATGAGCCGTTTTTTAGTTAATTTGTTCTGCTTCTTTGTGTGAATGGCCTCAAACAAACTCTGATTGTGCTTACAACAAGAAGCACTACAAGGTGACACAAAATGCAAAAGGCTAATCTTTGAAGATTTTGAGTATTTGCACCCTAATTTTCCTACCCAAAACTTGCAAAATAAGATATTCAAGAGTTAGTAAGAAAACCAATTTTTATCAATAGTTGTTAATTTGAAATTATAACTAGTAAGATGCATTTAAAGACTCCAAATTTTGTTACCTAGTGACTAATTGGTTCTTCCTCGGATAACTAGTGATGAAGAAAAGAGCTTCCCCCTACCAGTCCTGTAATTATGCAATTTTTGAACAATGAGGTCTCTCACCTCAACCTCAGGTGTCATCTTCTCCATGCATGTTGTGAGGACCTTCAAAACCTCTTCATTATGATCAACAAAGCTATTCGAATAGAAAAAAACTAAGGTTGAGGAAGTACCCTACAATATGAATGGGTTGGTGGAGTTGATTGTTCCACCTTTGATCAATGATCTCCCAAATGGGATCAAATTTAAGTTTGCCCTCTTTGTTATAGTTTTAGATGGACTCTTTGGCCCTCTCTATGGTCTCATAAATGTGCCCCATTGGGTTTTGATCCACATCTACTAATTTCAAAACTCTAACCAAGGGCTTGGACACCTACAAATACAAACAAATTAAAGTTACAAATTTATAATGAAAAATAAAAAGATTCAATTTGAAATTTAAATAAAAGTTTCGAGGTTACTTTGATGATCTCTATAGCTCTTTGTGCAAAGATATTATCAAAGACTCTTTGCGATTCTCTTTTCTTTAGGTTCCTTTGAATATGACAAGTCTAGCCATGCTTGACTTACATACTTTTGTTTCAAAAAAGTCAACAAACCAATAATTATTTGCAATGTTAGGAAGATTGTTGCAAACTTTGTGACACTCGATCGCACTAGCTCTTTTCCCTTGGTGTGATCTCATCAAACTAAGAAGCCATGAGTGATTATAAATAAACTTTGTTATAATTCTTGCATCTTATACAACTAGTCTCACCCAATCAATTTTGCCTATGTCCTTCAAAAGAAGGTCAAGGCAATGTGCTACATAAGGGGTCTAAAGGGGTGACCAATGCCTCTCGTGGAGCAATCTCTCAGTTACTCATACATTGCTACATTGTTAGTGTTGATGTGTTTTTCGTGACCGCACCAACACAGTATAAAGTTCACCAACGGCTACTCTATCCTCTCTTGAACAAAATCTCCTGCATGCTAAGATTGCTAGAAAGATCATGCATTCAACTCCAAGGTTCCTTCATGCAGTGGATAGTCTCAGTTGGCTCGATGTAATTTGTTGGTATTTCAAGGGGACTTACAAAATTGTTCAATAGCGGAGAAGGGAATTTGAATGCTCGAAAGGCTTGTCTATAAAGCTCTTGTTTCCTAAACTAACCAGAAAGTACTGAATTCAAATGGTTGCAGGGATAAGAAGGCTCTAATCTACTCTAAGGCGTGGGACATGGCGATCAATTCTCGCAGACTTCAACCAGGCTTTGCTTTGCCTCTCTCTGGACAACTTCCACAAAACCGGTGCAATCTTCAGAGGAGTAATCAAAGGTATTCAGATCATAATTCAACATGAAGACACCGTCACAACGACGCATACCAACATATGAATTATAAACGAAGTTAAGTTCGCAATGTTCCAGTTGACCACACAAGGCGAATTCACCATCAACGAACACACTAGTGGTATGGATAGACGAAGTTTGCTCGAATCAAACACCACATTCCACTACTAGCATCTACTTGCATGAAATAAAATTTATTCTACTATAAGATTCTACTTGAATCGGAAGGACGAAGAAATCTTGCTAGCTACTCACAACAAAAGACGAGATCATCATCAATGAAAACTCTTTTTATTGAGAGAGTGTTCACAACAATTTCTTACAAAGTTTTCAAAGGAAAAACCTTCATTCTTCTTCAAACTATCCTACCAATCTACGCTACACTATCAATCTCTCTGCTATTCTATGATCCTAATCTAATGAGGTACAAATGAGGGGGGATGCCCCTTTTATAGTTGGCCCAGTCCAATGGACGGCTCAGATTCAATTACAATGAAGGGCTCAGATTGAGCCACATAAACCCTAACCCTAAAATCCGCCACCAAGAAGAGTGGAGTGATAAATGAGCAATTAATGTCCACCATCTTCTAGAAGATTCCTGTTTGTAAATGCGTTCACATTGTTCTTCTTCCTGACTGCAAACTCTATGAATTTGGCCAACATAGCTTCAATCAGCATGGCACACACGTTCTCAACCTGAAACTCCAAGACTACAACTTCTTTCTCTTGTTTGATGGTGATTTTTCTCCTTGCTACCGCTGCATCTTAGGTATACTTTAGTACCTAAGGATGATCTTCAATGCTTGGTACTTCATCTTTTCTTTCATCCCAATCTTGAAGGATTTTCCGGTCTTGAACTCAAGCATTTCTTCACCTGAGTTGGGCACATTCAGATCCATGTGGAGGAGTTTCAACACTTAGCCATTTCTTCCAACATCTTCCTTCATGTTTTGGGTGCAACTGAGATCTCGTGGAGGAGCTCGAAACACATAACTTTATCTCCTTTCAAGGTTGTAATATCATCTTGGATTACTTGCTTCATTGCTTCAAGTCATCGTGCCCTGGCCTCGGCGTTCATCCTGCAAAACAGATAAAGAGAGGAGCATCAGAACGCTTTATAGTATAAATTCATTCCACTTACCTAATCCCGACATTTTGATTTCCAAGGTCTGATTGGCCTCATTCATCATTTTCTCCCGCAGACTTTGCCTTCTTTACAACCTTTCATCATGGGTGGATTTGATGGGCTCTGCAAATTTCTTCATCTTGATGGTGCGATTGGGATGGTGGTGTTTCATTTCTCCCTTAGAAAACCTCTCACCTTGATGTCTCTTCCTTGAAGATATTTCTCTACCCCTCAACCTTCCTAGGGCGCATTTGACACTGTGCACTTTCATTTTCAAACACTTAGAAAAATTTCTTGATATCTCCAGTTGATAGGGAACATTTAGGTGTGTCTTCTTCTAGTTTCATTACTTAGAAAATTTTCAAAGCATCTCTCTTCACTCTGGGCGCATTTGAGGGGTCTAACTTTCATTTTTCTACGCCTTAGAAACTTTTCAATTTCACCTCTTGACTTAGGCGCATTTCCACCCGTACACTTTCAATTTTCAACACTTAGAAAAGTTTTCATTGCCTCAGGTTGCTAAGGCACATTTAAGGACCTCTACTTCCATTTTGTGAAACTTAGAATATTTTCTATCTCCACCTCTTGATTTAGGCACATCTTCACCATTGAGCTTTCAATTTTCAACACTTAGGCGTTTTCTTACCTCCCTCTCAAGCTTGGGCACATTTAGGAGGTTGTACTTCTAGTTTCATTGCCTTAGACAAATTTATTCTTCACCTTGTCATCTTGGGCGCTTCTAGGGGGTCATACTTTCATTTGTCAACACTTAGACATTTCTCCAAGCTCTCCATGCAAGTTGGGCGCATTTAGCTAGGCCTACTTCAAGTTTCAACACTTAAACTTTTTCCTCCCCTAGCCTTCTTAGCTCTTGGGTGCATTTGGCTAGCTGAGCTTCAAGTTTCAAACACTGAGAAGAATTTCGAGGCCCCTCTTCTCCTTGGGCGCATTTGACAGGGGGTGAAGGAATTTTTCATGCCTTAGAATAAAATCCAAGTCCCATCCCCAACATGGGCGCATTTAGCTAGGTGAGGAGGAATTCTCACACTTAGAAATTTTTTAAACATCCTCCATGACAAGGTGGGCGCATTTGAGGGGTCAAGGGGGAATTTCAACATTTAGAATTGTTTTTGAAGCCACCACCTCTACTTCCAACATGGGCGCATTTAGGCTAGGTAACAGGAACTTTTAAACACTTAGAATATTTTTCATCCTTTAGCCAGCTTCACCTCTGGTGCATTTCAAGGGTCATGGAGGAACTTTTTTAGATTTAGAAATTTTCAGGCTTTCTCCTTGATGATGGTGCATTTGGAGGCTGGAGCAGGAATTTCACAAGACTTAGAAAATTTTCCTTAGCCTACCTCCAAGCTGGGTGCATTTGGGAGGGTCCTCAAGGAATTCCTCATACTTAGGCGTTTTTCTCAAAGCCAGTCTCTTGAGGGCGCATTTGAGGGGGGTAGGAGGAACTTTTCCCGCCTTAGCCATTTTGCTCGCCCCTGTTTACTATTTTTAGTAAGCCTATTGGTTCTCATACTTCCGTAGCGTGGATTGATTTGGAATTTACACCATAGGATCCTCATGTTCTAATTGACCTGTTCACATTGCCATCTTGTGTCGACCTGCTATTTATAGCTTGTTTCTGGAGGTGACTTACTATTTATAGTAACTGCTCGATTTGAGGACTTCTGTAACTTTGTTTGACGTGGAATTTGTTCCATGGGGTCCTCGTGGGTTAACTGACTTGTTCACACGGGTGCCTTGCGTTGACTTGCTATTTATAGCCTATTTGAGAAGTGACTTACTATAAATAGTAAGTGTTCAGATTGCGTTCAAATTTTACCGGTGGACTCCTTGAAAGATACTGATCGTAATGGGATGCATTAGTTTACAGAGATTTTGGTGTTTCACCCTTCATTTTGGTTCCCAAAGCTGGAAACCCTAATCTGACTTGCATGTCGATCAAATGATCTCTGTTTGACCCCGTTTCTATTGCATGTCGCTCTGTTCGTGATACTGAAGTGCTGGGGAGCTGTTGGAGTGATCCTGCTAAAAATAGTAAACGTCTGAAAAAGTGACCAATCAGCTGCTGGATGAGATTGCATGTCACACTGCCCGAGAGATCTCAAAAAACCCAGAAAAACCCAATAAATTGGTCCACATGCAAGCACTGGATAAAAATAGTAAGTTCCTAAAAAGTGATCAACTCTACTTGCATGTCACATCATTGTGAAGCTCTCGAAAAACCCATAAAGAATACCCAGACATGCGCTAAAGACTCCAACATGCAAACCCTAAAATAGCCTCCGAAGTTGGAATTGCTGAAAGTCATCATCTTAGCTTGCATGTTACACCATCGCGAAGGTCTTGAAAAACCCAGAAAGAGTATCCAGACATGCATTGGAACATCATACATGCAAAACCTAAAAACAACTTCCGAAGCTCGGACTACTAAAAATAGTAAGTGGTTAGATTCCACTCAAAATTCGCAGGCAGATTGCTTGAAGTGTTCTGGATGCAGTGTCAAGCTCAGATTTCAATTTGCTTACTCGAATCAACCTCAAATTGGCATGAAGAAAGCAAACCCTAATTTCTCAGACTTAGCCAAAATTTCAATTTAGACGGGCACATCCCCGGAAAGACAAACAAAACAAGAGAGAGACAATAGGAAAACCAACCAAAATCAAGCCAAAAGACCCAAACAAAGCAAAAATTAGGGGGTCCCCATTTGCAATGGGGCGATGTGTGAAAAGGTCACAACAGTTAGTTATAATTTGCACTACATTCTCTATGCCCACCTCTAAGAAAACTTCCTCCAACATTAGATTCAAAATTTCTGCATTTTTTACTTTGTTGGAGGCATTAACTGATTTAAAAAAAATTACCTCACCATTTGAAGCTACAAAAAAGTTGATAAGGGTGCGGTTCTTTCCATCCGTCCACCCATCTAAAAGAAAAGTGCAATCATACTTTTTCCATTGCTTCTTTTGTTCTTCCACAACTAACTTTGTACTTCCACAACTAACTTTGTATCTTCAACTACATCTATGAGCAACTTCCCACTTAAGTCTTTTCAAGAGGCTGCCTTGTAGCCTTTTCTTGCAACTATCAATGCAGTTACCAGATTCTCTTAGTATGGGCTGTTCACCACATTGAATGGAAGGTTGTTGAAATACCAAAAATTGACACATCTTATTTGCTTCTTAGTGCACCTCCTTGCTCCACCTTATACCTTCCAATGACAATTGTGCTCTAGGTATGTTTTTGGGTTTAAAAAAGCTATGTGGTGTTTGTGTAGGCACTCCACTCGAAGTAGATGAGGTGGATGTTGATGTGCTTTGTATGTGTGGACCATGAATGGAGCCCATTATGCCTTTGAATGTCGTATTGTCATTCATCTCTACTTGCAATTGAGGACCATGAGCACTAGCTATGGATGTTGCTATGGTTGCTCTTGTCTTTTCCTTTTGTAGTTTTTTTCTCTTCCATCAATGCAAGGTTTGCATCCATCTCTTGTTTTATCTTGTATGTGGTCTTGTCACAGGGCTTGGCATCACGACGAGTAATGCCTAGAAGATGGTATTCAAGGCAATTGATGCCTCCATTATAGGTTCTCCCATCTTATGCAAATGACTATCCTAGGTGTTGGTCTGTGTATGACATAATTTCAAGTGGAGTTTATGGCTTGATGAGTTCTAGTAATTGGTATCGATTGGGCTGAGCTTGAGCATGAGTCCGAGTCTGATGCGGAGTGGAAGCTTGAGGTAGAGGCCAATGGTGTTGCAAGGTGTGCGCCCTTGGTCTCCTTGTGCTGTGTAGCACAACGTTCGAGTTTGTGACATGTCTTAGTTGCCTCCTGTGGATTCATTAACTGTGGCGGTTGTATTGGGCATTAATTGGTTGATCTTTTGGTGCAATGATAACCGTCTTTGCAACAATTGGTATTAGAGCCTGGGTCACGTGTTCGAACCCCTCATTTGTGCTTGGGGGGGGGGGATTGTTGCAAGATGTACGCCCTTGGTCTCCTTGTGTTGTGCAGCGCAACACTTAGGTTCGTGACATGGCTTAACCGCCTCCCATGGATTCTTTAACTCTGGCGGTTGTATCAGGCATTAACAGGTCGATCTTTTGCAACGACAACCGTCTTTGCAACATTGTATCTAACCTACAAGTGCAAAATACAACTTATTTAATTTTTAAATACAAAAAAAACATAAATTACTATAAATCAACATAAATGAAGTATAACCTTGTGATTTTATTTCCAAAAAAATGTATAAATCAACAAAATAACTCGTTTATAGAAAAAAAAAATAGTGATTTCATTAAAAAAAAGTATAAATGAACAAAAAAATGCTCATAAATCCAAATTTTTTGGAGGTAAAATTGTAAATACCATAAATATTATGAAATTATGAATTGTTTACAATCTACATGCTAGATTTTAGCTGCTAAAATAAATTTAAATGCTTGGTAAAAATACATTGAAAATTTTCAAATCTGCCCTTCAAACTTGCCCCCAAATCCTTGCAATTAGCTCAAATGTATGCAAGGATGCTATGTGAGGAAGTGAGGGGGGTTTGTTGGCTTTTATAAGTAAAAAAAATGCAGATTTTGAGCTTTTTTGCACGTCTTAGGTGTGTCTTTTGTCCATGTTGTGTCTCGCGAATCAATGTATGGACTTGCCGAGTTTTTTCAAAAAATTGCCAAAAACTCAGCAAGTTATTGGGTAAGTTTCTTTCTAGGCCAAAAATTTGGTGAGTACTCGCCAAGTTTGCCACCTATGATGCAAACAATACAAGTAAAAGAAACTGAAATTTTTATGAAGTTTGACAATTTGACAATTAGTTGATCCAAATATTGATATTAGCCATCAAATATAAGATACAAAATACACTTACTAACCTAACTCATTGTTTAATGCAAATATGGTGGCATACTCCTCATTGCTAGAATTGCTAGACTCTTTTAGCTCTTGCAACTAGGCGCCAACCAACCTTGTATGTGCAACTTGAGTCTCATCAATTTGTATTGGCTCTTCAAGCTCTACATATCACCATGTTGTTGGATGCTTCTTGTACACAATCATATTGTGATCTATAAGACATTAGGAATTGCGTACAACCCCAAGCTTCTTTATGCTCCTAGAGGTAATCCTGGTCCTCTTGATAGAGTGGAGGAAGTTGTATGTAGACCAGTTCCCCTTAGTTAGAAAGGAATAATAAAACTTTGATAAGAGCTTATTGGCCAATGTAAAAATCAATGATGGAGGCTCATAATTTCCACTAACCTACTAGGTTCTCCTATGCTAAAATCTCTGCATATATTTTTGCCAAATTCATGTAACTCTTGAGTTTGGAAACTTGTTCCATTCATCTCAGATTAAGGCAACTTCTTTTGTATTGCACATCTTAATGGCCTTCATGAAGTCTCTCTTTGCCTCCATGCCATCTATGGGGTAAATTTGTTAGTGTTTTAATTTGTACCTTTCAATGCAACACAAAACAAAATAGATGTGTAGTAGAATTGCCTTTAGAATTAAAATGAGAAGTTGTTTGTAAAATAAAAATGAACATACTATGAACAATATATACTTGAAATTTACAATCTTTACAATGTTTATTTGGGGATTTCATGTTTAGACTAAATAAATTTTAAATGTGTATCTTTTTGTGTTTGCCTAATGCAAAAGGTTGAGATGCTCTTTCAACACAAGGCAAAGGGTTTTGTTTTTTTGACTAAAATAAATCTTTGGACTAGACAGTTGCACTACTCAATGAAAAATAGAGACTAAACAATGCAAGTAAACATAAGTATTAAATAGGATGAAACATATACACAAGATGATACAAGTTAAATATGATAGTTGCATTCAAAGCAACAACTATCAACCTAACACTTGTTGCAATACAAAGCTTTCAGTGAATATTAAGTTTTACCTTATAAAAGCACAATGATACAAAGCGAAAGCACTTCAACAATGATTTAGAAATGATATAGGCATGCTAAATTCTATTGGACGATGGATTTTGGATTTAACAATTACACTAAATACTTAGTAAATAACAACTTCAACAATATGTAGGTGTGAGAATTACTATTAGCCATCTAAGTGCAAATGACACTTATTTATACTATTGATGTATTGCCCCCTTTTCTATGGCCTTTCAAGTATCTATGGGAATCCCAACATTCTTGGAGAATGCTAACTTTCTGAACACTTTGGGATGTGGGGAAAAGTAATTAAATAAATAACTTAATTGTCTTAAAGTAACTTTATAATATTTTCCTAAAAGCAATTTATGTATTCTAAAGAAGGGTGGCCAATGTCATAAGTGTTTTTAAAAGAGGGCCAAAGTGATAATACTAGGAATGGGGTACAAAGTGATGATTTAAAAAATTGTTTTAAATGAAATATTAAAAATGACTTACAAAATAAAGATTAAAAGTATTATCAAATTAAAAGAGTTTGAAAAGTCACTTTATTTATTTTTTTTGTTCAGTAAATCACTGCTAAGGGGCAGCACCTTGAACGCTTTTGACTAGAGCTATGAACCAATGAGGCCACATTCGGGGGACCTCATCCCTGCCATTCCGAACTGCCACCACAATATCCACCACTGCCACCACCACCATATCCACTGCCGCCACTTCCTTTGTTGACCCCGCCGCAGCGCCCGCCAAACTCGACTATCATTCCACCCCCTCTCCTCGAGCGCTGAATGATGCCGCTTTCTCCCTGCGGCAATCCCACTATCCACCATGGGATTCAAACCTTAGACAGCCCAACTGCTGCCCTTGCAACTTAACCGTTGCACTGTGGGGTCAACACCAAAAGTCACTTTATTTTTATTATTGAGGGAAAAAGTGAAATAAAAGAGAGATTATTTAAGTTGCTCTAAAAGTGCCTATAAAAGGAGTTTTTGAAAAGAGAGGGCATTCTTGACATTTTTTTCATGCCTCAGCATTGTGATTGAGCATCTGTTCATTTTTTTTCTGCCTTAGGATGAAAACCTTTTACTTTTTAGCAAAGAATGGTTTCGAGGATGAAAACCCTCTTGGCCATTTGATTGGGTTCATCCAGAATTCACTCAAGTGTTGAACACTAGAAGCTTTGTGAAGATTTTCTAAGTTTTGGAGTCTGCTGCAGTAACTGTACTGTCGCTACAGTATTCCGTACGGTCTCTACAGTGTTATGTATTGCTACAGTGCCGTGCTATAGTTCCATGTTAATTTCAGTTGGGTTCGTAGGTTTTTCTGAAGGATTTAGTAGTCAAGGTTTAATATTCCTGCTGCTAGTTATTCTGTGCATATTTTGTCTTACCTTTTCCAAGGTTATATAGTCCAACTGCCCAGATTTTGAGGGTTTATGCCCTTATTTCAAGGTTGTACCTTCTTATATACACAGACGAAGAAGATCAAGGAAGGTGTGTAGGGTTTCAAAGGGAGTCACTGCTGAAAGGAACTCCTTACCGCTTTCTCCACTCTCAGTACAGCGTCTTCAAGCTTTGACAGATCTGCAATAAACATTATTTGTTTTGTGTATAAGGAATGAATCTTTGTGATTATCCGGGTGTCTGTAATGTTCTGAACAACTGTTGTATGTTTCCCATCAAGAACTTAGTGTTATAAACTCAGTCTACACACTAAAGCAAGGGTTTAATGACTGCCCAACTTCAGAGACAAGTTTAGAAGACATGAGGACAGTTTGCAGCCCCTGTACAATCACTCAGCAGACATCACACCTACCATATCAGTCCATTATCAGGGTTTGTAACAGCAAAGTTGTAATGTTAGGCCCATATCCACAAGGAAGAATTGCTTGGGTTTGAGGGTTAAGCTTGGTTTCATAATCTAGTTTATACCTAGTTTATACCTTCAGTAAATTCTGGGACAGTTAATTCAATGGGGAAAGTGCTAGTATGACAAGAGAAGATTGCAGTTTGGACATTTGGGTGAATACATAAAGATTTCAGACCTCGCAAGGACTGTATTAGTCACTGGGAAAGTCTGCATCAGCACATCAAGACAATAAAGTGAATAAAATCTCATTCTGGGCTGTTCATGTCCATCTGTTGATCATAATATCATACAGTTTTCATGCCCAGTCTGCTACAGGAGGTTACCATCAAGCATAATCAGCTCAAAATCAAGTAGACCAGCTATCTAGAGTGCTGCAGCACTATATGGAGACATCTTATATGTATGAGGAGCTGTTAACAGGACCCAGCTGCTAGTAGATTGGTTAGTCATTTGCATTTTGTAAATCAATATTTGTGTTGTAGAGCAATCCTAATATGCAAAATAATTTTATTTAAACAATCAGGTATTTCTCTTGAGAAAATTGTTCATCATAAGTGTGTTGCAAATCTTAGTACATTCCATATTACAAAATTGCTTGATGTGTTTTGTCAAACAAATATGCAATATTGTTGAAATATAGGTCAAACTCTATCTAGGTACAAAGAAATCAGTAAGGACGTTTTACAGTTTACAAAGGATTGCATGAAAAATAAATGAATTAAACTAACTCAAGTTCATCTCTAGGCTCTAGCTATGACTACCTATATGACGTGCTAGCTTTATTACAAATTATCTCATTCACTACTTCTAATAAGATAACATGTGACCACCAGTTGAATTGACGACTAAAATCATTACAATTTATCTCTTAATCTCACATCCCTTGCGTGATGAGCCAAGTGATCTAACAATAGCCAACTCTTCAAAAAGCTCCTTGCACTAAAACAAGTGCAAACTATAAATAGTTCTGGTTCTAGTAAAAAAATTGCAAACTCAAAATATGCTCTTGTTCTTGAACATGGTGATGGTTAGAGATATACTTTTTGGAAACACAATTTTGGATGATTTGATTCAAATGATGCTTTTTTTTTTGTTTGGACGAAGTCTTGGAAACCCTTTGATGAAATTTGGAAACTTTTGAAAATTTATGAATCTTGGTGACTTGAATCTGAAACCCTTTGCTTTGTAAATTTTTCCATAAACAACTCTTATCGATTTCTTTTTGATTTTGTTATACAAACCCTTTGACTCATAATCATAACTTTATGTGCTCTCTATCTTAACACTCTTTCTCCAACATGTCGACACCAACTAGTGTAGCTTGGCCTGTGGCAAGATAATCATTTCTTTATGTGTGTATTTGTGCTGTAGCTTGGCCTGTGGCAAGATAATCATTTTCTTTATATGCATATTTGTGCTGCCTTGCAATAGACTGCACACAAGCATCCATTATTTTGCTGATATTTACCATGTCATATTTTGTCTTGGTTTTTGGATTTAAATCCTGATGTGGAGTTTCCTCTTGCAAAGACTTAGTAGGATCAATAGTCTTGAATCCACTCTCTTCATCAGTCCCAATTGATGTGGGATCTTCCTTCATAGTAATTGATCCTTTTTTCTCTTAAGCTTTGTATTCAAATATTGATAGCTTAATCTTAAGCTTCATCACCTTTTTTATCATAGGATCTTTCAGATTAAACTGTAAAATATCCATTTGTGCCTTTGATTCTTAAACATAATGTTGAACCTTAGTGTCTTCGATAGCTTTTTGGCAAAGCTTTTTATTTAAAAATAACTAAACACTAAATATGACATTCAGCTTGTGTGAGTGACTTTTATTTCATGAATATCATAAGCAAATAATGAAATAAGGAGAGGTACACTTTTTTCTAGGCTGCGTACATTCTTTTCTAAATGCCAAATGTTTTGTAAAAGGTGTGCCTGCCTTTATTTCACACCTTTTAAACTTCAGGTGCAGTTTTAAAAAAAGTCATATGTTACAAGAACCTGAGCCTCATGCTAGAGGCACTTTTAAAAGATGCAAAGATTTAATAAAGGCGCACTCCGTTTAGTTTATTCGCTGCTGCTGCTTTTTTTTTCAGTCTTTTTTTATTTTTATCTTGGGTCGTTATTTTTTATAAGAGGGTAAGTACTTTGTATTTTGTAAAGAGGCAGCTGCCTTTTTATTTTTTATATTTTTATAATTTTAATTTTCTATTTTTAGTTTTATTTATTTTTAGATATCAATTATTAATTAATTTTTATTCAATTAATAATTTTTTTTCTCGGCAAACTGCTACCAGAGAGGGTAGCGCTCTTCTATTACTCCATAAAAACATTACAATTGTGAACCAATCCCTCAATCAATGAGAGAGATAACAATGATCATCTCAGTCCCCAAATTAGTTAACTGATTTTTATATCAGGAAGAGCCCTCATGTTTGCTTGCAGTTAAAACAAAACTGCCACCCTGAAGGCTTCCCCCAGCTCCATCTTGTTGATTTCTCTCGAACTGGACATGAAGAATCTAGAACCGCTTCCACCAACTAACCCCATCCCACCAGCAACCAAAAGCACCTGCACAAAGCAAAATCCTCCATGCAAATTTACATCTTGAAACAGATAAAGGAAGGATTAGAACAAACCAGACTTATAGCCCAGCGAGCAACCAGGCTCGAAGGAAGTTGCCCGTGGAAAAGTCCAAAGGAGTTCTGCATCTACAAATCACAATCTTCCCTTGCGCCAACCAAACATGGAAACATTCTCAACATGCAACAAACTGATGCTGGATGAGACGTCCTATCCAACAGGCTTTGCAGATCAAAAGGATCTACATTGAATAAAGCGCTTTCCTCTATAGCGCAAAAAGCCAGATTAGTGAGGATGTTCGGACCCCAAAGAGAAATTTTCCAATCCATAGCCTCGAGCCCTGACCAATTAACACCAAAAGGAAAGAGTACTTGTGAACATTAGCTTTTCAAATCCCCTTGAATCCAGTGCGCCAGCGTTTCCCAATTGAACACAGTAGCGGACTAACAGACTTCTTCCACTTGGTCAATGCCTTGATTTGAAAGATAATCAGCTACCATGTTCGCCTCCCTAAAAACATGAGTAATGGTGTAATCATCAATATGCCTCAATATATTCAAAGCTTGCTCTAGACTTGAAACGAGTTTCCAACTTTGAACTTTCCTTGCGAATAGCGCATTGATTACCACTTCAGAATCTCCCTCTATGTCAATGCATTTTATCCCGACATAGACGCAATGATTAAGCCCTTCCACAAGAGCACGCCACTTAGCAACGTTGTTTGTACCGTCAGGGAGCTTTTTTGATAAAGCCCAAACCAAATCACCCCTATCGTTTCTTATAACAACACCAGCACCTGAGGCCCCAGGGTTTCCACGCGAGGCCCCATCGAAGTTCATCTTCAGGCGGCCTTTGGGGGGTAGCAACCATTTGATTTTGCTTCGATCCACTTTTTTCTTCAACATGCAGATTCTTGGTGGATTAAGCAACGACCAGTTCTTCACCATTAATTGGTCCCACGATGAGACAAATTTGAACCGACGGTTGGCTGCCTTAGAATTAAGACGTTCATACACCCCCAATTCTATCTTTGAAAGCAGGCAACCAATAGACAGGCTTTTGCCTTTGAAAATTCTGGAATTTCTTTCCCGCCAAAGCTGCTAGATCACCATAGCTGGGACTTCTTGCCACAAGCCTTCCAATGCAGAGCCTTTATACAAGGCAGGCCATGAATCAAAAATGGCTTTTAGCGAATTTTGCAGAGGTCCACAGCATACCAACTTGGCACAAACAAAAGACCAACAAGATTGAGCAGTCCCACATTGAACCAACAAATGATCAAGAGTTTTTTCTTCCTGGCAACATAGCACGCATCTGTCGGGGCCCAAAATGCCAATACGATTCAACCTGTCGCTAGTGAGAATCCTTGCGTGCAAGGCTGTCCAAGCAAAGGTACTTGCCTGTGGCAGCACCAAATTTCCCAACATAAATCTTTTGGCCATGATGATGTTCCCAAATCTTTCTTTAAAATTGCGTATCCAGCTTTGGCCGAATACATCCTCGATTTAGCTGCACACCAAATTATTGTATCACTGCCTACACCAAGAAACCATCTGCGCTTTGGCAACTCTGCCTCCAAAACGGCCTTTGACTGAACATCCAAAAAATCAAAAGATTTCCATCTTTCTTCACCCTGGCCCCCTGAGTTCACTAAGTAATCAAAGACAAATTCTCCATAAAACAAACTTGAGGACGCCACAGCTGCCTCCAAACCTGGGCAACGATCTAGCTGTTCGAAACCATTCCATGAATCATGCCAAAAGGACGCCTTACTGCCGTCTTTCAAAAGCCACGTTATATGCTCAGTTATTACCGGCCGACATTTTAGGATGAAGTCCAAATCGCAGATCCACTTCTTGGGTTTGCAATTGTTAGGATGCGATCCACATCCATTGTATCCAAATACTTAGCCCTCAACAGATTACACCATTGTGCCTCTTCGTTACTGAATAACTCCCATACCAACTTCGCACCCAAAGCCTTATTGTGTAGGTTTAGATTTTTCACTCGTGTCCCACCTTCCTCCTTTGCCAACTCCACTGTGTTCCAAGCTATTGGTGGGATGCGCTTTCGATCATTCAAACCATCCCACAAAAATTTCCGTTGAATGCCCCTTAATTGTTTGCAAGTTTTTGAAGTAATTTCAATGCAGGACAACATATAAATTGGGATTGCTGCCAAAAAAACTTTCAACTTGGTTAATCGTCCTACCAAAGTGAGCCACTTACCACGCCAACTGTCCGCCCTCAACTTGCATTTTTTCACCGTTTCTTCCCAAAGCCAACCTTTAACCGCTCCGCAGAATAAAGGGACCCCCAGGTACTTAGAAGGCAAGTTCGCATTCTGAAACCTGAGTAGATGTATGGCCCTTTGCTGAAAGTGCTTCGGTGTATTGAAGAAGAAAATGTTTGATTTCTCCTTATTAACTAGCTGTCCTGCTTCAATACTAAGCAAATCTATTGTTTTCTTGATACTTTCAAGATCAAGATTAATAGGCTTACCATAAAGCAACGTATCATTAGCAAAAAGTTGATGAGTGAAAGGATTTAACGATTGGGTGATCGAAATACCTTTCCACAAACTGTCTTGTTGGGCTTTGTTTATGTGCCTGCTTATGGAATTTGCCATTATCACGAACAAAAAGGGTGACAACGGATCGCCTTGCCTTAATCCCCTTGCTGCTTGGAAAAAACCATAGGGCACTCCATTAATGACAACCGAATATCTTGGAGACGATATACATCCAAATACCCAATTCAACCATTTGGTCCCAAAACCAAACTTTGCCATTGCCTTCATCAGAAAATTCCACCGCACTCTATCGTAGGCTTTTCTTAGATCGATTTTAACGATCATCCTTGGTTTGTTCGATTTCTTCAAAGAATGAACAATCTCATGTGCTACAATGATACCATCAGTTATATGTCGTCCTGGGACAAACCTGCTTTATTGCAAAGAGATAATCTTTGGTAGAAGCTTCTTCAATCTATTCGCCATCACTTTTGGAATGACCTTATACACTGTATTGCACAGGGAAATCGATCTATACTCTTCAAAGCTATTGCACACCTCCTTTTTGGGAATGAGCACTATATTTGTGTTGTTCAGATCTTGAAGAATACGACCCTTCCTTCTCGATTCCTCCACCACCCTCCATAGATCCAGGCCAATAAAATCCCAACTAGATTGATAGAAAAGTGCTGAGAACCCATCTGGGCCAGGCGCCTTGTCTAGTGCTAATTGAAAAGTCGCCTCTTTTACTTCTTCCAAAGTGACTGGGGCCTCCAACATTCCATTATCAGCTTCATCTACTAGTGGAGTTATGTCATTTAAAATACTGCAATTTATATTCTCTGCTTCACCTACACCTCCCAGCAACGCTTCGAAGTATTGCACTCCCAATTTTGCGATTACCGCTTCATCCGTTTGAGGGCCTTCCAGAGACAAAATTTCCTCTATTCTGTTCAAGCTACGTCTCAACTTCGTTGAATTGTGAAAGTATTTTGTATTTAAATCACCTTCTGCGAGCCAGGTTTCCCGTGATTTTGATCTCCAATAGCTTTCTTCTCGTGCTAGGACGTCATTATATTCGGCCATTAGTTGCTTTTCTTTATCATACTCCACAAAAGTCATACTTGTTTTCAGCACATCCTCGCCTAAGGCTTCCAATTCACCTTCAATCCTTTCCTTCTCAAAAATATTTTTGAAACACACTTTGTTCCAATCCTTTAAGTGACCTTTCATTCATTGCAGTTTCTTCTGAAAAATAAACATCCTGGTACCTTGTAACTGAAATGGCTCTGTCCACCATGCTTTCATTAATTCCATCAAGTTTTCGCACCTCAACCACATCCTCTCAAATCGAAAATGACCTCTTGCCTGAGATTGACCTTCATTGACACACAATTCCACCGGAAAGTGATCAGAGATCGAAATTGTCCAAATCACTGCTTTTGGTAAAAGAGGTTCCTTCATCCAGTTCGCAGATAGCAAGAACCGATCTAACCGTTTTGTGATATATGAAAAGCCCCGCCTTCTATTGTTCCAGGTAAAAGTACCGTTTGAAGCTTTAATATCAATTGGATTATTTTGTTCAATAAACTTTTCAAAATCCTGCTGTGACTGGAAGGCCTTTCTTATGCCACCCGTTTTCTCATATATATTTTCTATAGTGTTAAAGTCCCCCCCCCTAAAATTATTTTGCCTTGTGTGTTTACCAGATTTTTGCTTAATTCTTCCCATAGAGTTCTTTTGTCCTCCGATTTTATAGGCCCATAAATGTTATAAAGCACATATTCATTTAGCGAAGAGAGCATTTGTATTCTTACCTTCATCCAATTGGGATATGATTCCAAATGAAAAGTTCTTGATCTGGAAGATCTCCATAACACCCCTAGCCCTCCAGAAGCACCTGTGGCGTCCACAAAGATACCTTCCCATTCTTTACAATACTTGCAGAATTGTTGAGATTCTTCGCTGGATAACTTCGTTTCTTGTAGTAAAACTATATCTATAGATTTGTTTTCAAGCTGGCATCTTACCAGCCTCTTTTTGTTAGGGGCGTTTATGCCCCTAACGTTCCATATTAAGATCTTCATCTCTCGCCAACGGAGGAGTTACCCCCCTTGGATCTCAGCAAGTATGTTTTAATTGAGAACTGTTCCCCGTTCAACGCCTCCTCTTCGCGCTTCTGTTTGTTTGTTTTTCGGCCAACCTTTGCACCCGAGGCCACCTTTGGTTTTGCTGCACTCTGAGATATTGTTCTTGGTGTCACAATATCAAGATCAGCCTCCAAATCTTCACCAATGATTTGACCTTCTTCTACTTCCACGTCCTTTGTTACGTTTATTTGAATTGCTTCCACCATTGAGAGCATTTCAGTGTCTTGCAAAGAGGCTTCCTCATGTGACGGCATTACTTGACAGTTATTAACAGTTTCCAACAAAGCAACCTTGGGAGATTTCCAAGGTAATGCCAGCCACCCTTTCGGGATTTCTAGTATTGACATTGTTTCATTGATTAGATCATCATTATGTTCAATAATGTGATCATCCTCCTTCTTTTGTTTTGCTCGCCATACATCTTTCTTCTTTGGTGGAAAACTTTTGCAATCTGGTTCAAAATGATTGCGACGTTTGCATTTCAGGCAAAAGTATTTTTGACTTTCTATCTCTATGCCTTGGCACCATTCCCTACCCCTTACAATTAATTTTATTTTATCAGGGATTTCTCTTATTGTTATTACCCTAATTCGGGCATAAATCAATGATTCACCATCTCTTAAGTCCACCTCCAAAGTCCTCCCAAAGGAGTTGCCTATCTTGGTTAGGCAATTGTCTAACCAGTATTCAAAAGGTAAGTTGTACATTCTCACCCAGACCGGTCCTTGCTTTGGTGAAAATATCAACGGATCGAAATTCCTCTCCCATCATTGCAAGTAGAGATAGCAATTTCCATGCTTCCACTCATCAATTGAAAGCATTTCCTCCCTCAATGCGTTTGTTGCAAATACTGCAACGAAGAAGCCTTTTGGCATGAAATTGATGATCGGATCGTGCTTCCAATTTTTGTACACCCATTCAGCGATCATCTTCCTTGGAAATCTCTTCCCCAGAAACCGGCAAATAACCGCTTTTTCCTCAAGGTTCCTTGCATCTGTCTCAATGGTATCTAAAAGATCAACTATTGGAATTTCTTCCTTTGTAACGTCAATATCATTCTCGACCAAGATTTCACCCACCTTATGCTTCTGGCCTAAATCGCCAGGTCCTTTGGTTTTCTGCAAATCTTCGCCCTCCTCTTGCGTTCCTTCCGCCATTTTTTTATTCAATTAATAATTAATTCTTATTTATTTATTTTGTTTTTAATAATAATTTTAATTAATGAACAATTAATAATTAAAATTAAAATTGATAGTCGATTTACAAACATTTTATGATTTGAAATTTTAGATTTTGACATGGTAATCTATAACATGATAAAAAATGACTATTACAAATTTAGTTTTGACTTATGTTAAATGGGTCTTAGGGATGGGCGAATGTGGGCAGGGTCATCGGGGACCAAGACCCTAGATTTATGGACGAGGGGGGATGATAATGCATAAGGAATAACAAATGAAACTTTAAAATACTCAAACATATTACATTGAACAATGAAAATGCCGAATATTAGTATATTTATATTTAATCAAAATGATGATTACATTCAAAATACAAAATTCAAATACAATTGGCCAATGGCCCAATGCCTTTTATCATCATTCATCCTCAAAGTCCATGACAAACACCTCATCACTTGAATTGCTGGACTTCTTAAGGTCAAGCTCCTCCAAACCAATACTAACCAACCCTATTTGAGCTGCATTCACCATCAACCTGTATTGGTTTGTCTAGCTCTACATCCCATCAAATTACTGGACTCTCCTTGTATGTAAGCTTCTTGCAATCAATAGGATGCAAGATGCTATGTATAACTACAAGCTTTTCCACCCTCTTAGAGGTAAGTTTGTTTCTTTTAATAGAGTAGATAAAATTACAAGTAGACTAGTTCCTCTAGCAATAGAAGAACTAGAAACCTAGGACAATAGGTGAATGGCTAGTGTGGTTGCCAAAAAATTAGGCCCATGCATATTCCACCATAGACTTGGATCCTTGTGTGCCATATTCTCTCTATTCACCCTAGCCACTTTTGGATATTGCCTAAGAGTGGCATTGTTGACTTAGTATGAATGATGTTGGCTTGTGTAGATTCATACGTCATTTGAAAAGCCTTCATGAATCCCGCCTTTACCTTAACATCTTGTATAAGGGTAACTCTACTAAGCCTTTTCATAAACCACTTTAGGTTTCATGCATAGGCAACCATGTGCAAGGGAGTGTTGAGCTTCTCCCATCAACAATGAATGATTGGTTGAATATGTTCATTGTAGAACTACAATGTGGGGTTTTTCTCTTGTACAATGGTGCTCGTTTGACCAAGCATAGTGTCAATGCACTCATTTACCCCTCTAACGCCAGGTGCATTAGGGTCCCCATATTTAATAACTTTGAAGACTCAAGTAATGACGGTAACAGTGTATCTTGCATCAACCAAAAAAGTGTCTCTTTTCACCGCCTCTTTCACCCTCCTCCGTTGCTTTGACTTAAATTAGGCCACTAATTCCACCTTGTTGACATGACCATTAGTTGCAATGCCTCTTGCAGCTCGAGTGTCCTCTCTAAGAAAATGAAGTACGATTCATATCTAGTCTCTTCAGGTTTCAAAAACTCCTTAGAGAAGGTCTTCAAGAGTGCATGTGAACTATGGTGGTTGTAAATAAATATTTGCACATTTTTAGCATCATTAAACACCTCTTCAATAAGGTCTTCAAGAGTGCATGTGAACTATGGTGGTTGTAAATAAACATTTGCACATCTTTAGCATCATTAGCCACCTCTTCAATCCAATTGATTTTACCTATGTCATTGAGTGCATTATTCATGGCATGCACACAACAAGGGATCCACCAAATATGCATGTAGACTGCATTAATCAATTCCCTACAACTTTGCATGCATATGTTGCATCTATCACTACTTGTGCCACATTCTCTAGCTTAATCTCCTCTATAATAGGTTTAAAGACTTGGAACTAAAACCTACATCCTTGTGATACCCTAAACAATCAATAGCCCTAAGGAAGTAGTGACCCTTTGTAGATGTGACCATGATGATGAGTTGATGATAGCTGATGTCTGTCCACCCATCCATGATTATGTTTCATCCACTAGTGATCCAAGTAGCCTTCGTTTCTCCATTAGAATATTAATCTTGGAATAGTTTTTATCCGAGATTGTTGTCCTCAATTTTGTCTCCCTTGGTGGCTCATATGATGGTCTTGCTCTTATGGGTTTTGCCACAACCTCCTTATTATAAGGAGAATGAGTCACATGGAATGCAATGGCATTGTCAAAGAACTTTGCCAGTGGCATCATTTCCCTCACCCCTACTTTTGACATTTAATAATCGTACCACTATGTTTGTAGCATCAATATTAGTCATTCTATTTTCCCCCTTAGGCACAACTATCCCTAAACTAGGTGGAAAATTATAAGTAAATTGAAGTTGAACTCATGGATCTTGGGAAATCCTAATATTAGTAGGAGTAGGGCCTCTCAATGGTAGAGTAGCAAGTACAAGTGTTTGGTCATCACCACAATCCCACTATCTACTTATTTCAACTCTTTTTTAAAGTGACAATTCCTTAGATTCTTACACTTTTTTCTGGTATGAAGAAGGTGTGCATTAACTCATGTTATACTGCCTTGAAATTCAAGTTGACAAAATGACATTTCCATAGCCTAGTGCTTCTCATTACCCTAATTCTTACTTGTACTTTGGTAGCAAATTGTCTTAAAAGGGATTTTTATTGAAGGGACACTTGGCAAATTCTTCTAATAACTTGGAAGGGCAATTAAAATTTGCACTTCCAATATAACTAATTGCCTCACACCCTGCACATCTATACTCAAAGTCTCAAATTCAACCCTCATAGGATTTTGTTGTCCCTCTTCATCACTCATGTTGTGAGATGTAGAACTTATAGTGACATTGCAAGAAATAAAATTTATGGCTATCATACATATACCATAATGTCATTAAATTATGCATGGGCTCAAGACAAAAGGATTTGTTTTTCTTTTTTCAGGTCACACAAAGCACTGAAACAAAGGATAAATGAACATATGAATCCTTGTTCTTCAACGTTCATCAAACAAATATTCCATTTTTGTTTTTTCTTACTTTAGATTGCATGAAGCACAAAAGCAAAGGATGCACAAAAGATGAAATCTTAATTTGAATTTTAAATTATAAATTTATAATCAAATAATTATGCAGATTTGTAAAAACATTTTAAAAAATGATTTAATAAATAAATCTAAATACCCAAATATTGTTGTTATAAAATTATAAATTGACAAAATTAAAATTTGTAAGGTTAAACTTTAAACTTAAAGTTACAACTAAAAAAATGTAATTAGTATTACTAATTTCATTTTTAAACTCTTAAATTAGTAATTTTTTTAAATTACTAAATTGAAAACAAAAAAAATATTCAAAAAAATTTGTTATATGATCATTAATTTCAGCTTTAAGAATAACGTATGAAGTTCCAAAACTTACCTTGAGGCTTGAAGAATGTGTATTGATTCAATGGTTGATTGATGAAGACTTCACACTTGCTCTTCCTCTTGCTCTTATTTTCATTGTCACTCTTCCCAATTCTCTCACTCAACCAATAAAGACTCGGCAAATGTTCACTCGTCTTGTTGCTCTCACTTGCAATTCTAATGCTCTCACTCTTGCAATCTTTCTCACTGAGTCACTCTTGCAGCTTGCTGTTGCAACTTCCAAGCTTGGTGTTGAAACCTAAGAGTGATTTGGACTGAGGCTTGGATGTTTATTAAAGTTTTTTTTGTGATTGCTTAGGGTGTGGGAGGGGTCCATTGACTATTAGGGTTAGGGTTACTAGCACGAGCATCATATTTTTTTTGGTTTTTAAAAATGCACATTTTGCTTGATTAATGTGGGGAGCGACTAGGTGTTTTCAGTGCATTTGGGAGGCACAACCAAGACCCCTAAGGGTCCCAAGGATGCCTTGACATTTCTATGCAGTCTTCCAAACAAGACATTTTATAAACGTCTTGAAAATGTTCCTTGACAAGCAACAATGCTGGTGGAATGGCAAGGGGACATTTCCTCAGAGTCCCATCCCAAAAAGTTAAATACATTTGGTTTTACGAGGTGGGTGTCCTTGTGGAACATTGGTTTTGACACACAAATGATTGATTTTCTAATGGTGGAGTATATCATGTAACACAATCGAGTTTCAAAATGGGGACAATAAAGTCTACTATACCCCTACATATATTGCTTTGAGTTCAGTGCATAGGTGACCATGTACAAGAATTATTGAGACTCTCCCACGTCTATTGTATGATAAGATGAATGTGCTCATTATAGAACTATAAGCCATTGTCTTTTCTGAAAAATGACTTTCATTTGGTCAAGCATGCTATTGATGTAGTTGAATATCTACCCAAGGATGGGAGTGTCAAAGTCCTCATATAATATCATTCTGAAAATTGGGGATATGATAGAGGTTATGTATTTTGCATTTCACAAAAAAATGTTACACTTCACCACTTTTTTCACCCTCAACACCTACTCTGTCTTTGGCTTGGTCCAATGAGTCCACTCTTTTGTCATGATCATTAGTTGTAAGGGCTCTTGCAACTCAATTATTCTCTCCAATCCAATAGAAATATATGCATTTTTTGGTTTTTTATGGGTTTGATAAATTCCTTTGAGAAGGATTGAAATTTTGCGTGTAACATTTGGTTATTGTAGATAAACATATGCACATTTCTTGCATTGGCTACAACTTGTTTGATCCTCTTAACTTTTTTGATGTCCTTGAGTGCATTGTTCATTGTATGCACACAAGAAGGGGTCCAATAGATATGCTTATAGGCATCTTCAATCAACTTCTTGACTACACTACACACGGATGTCAAATTTTGTCACAACCTGCACCATGTTGTTAGAGCCAATCTCCTCCATGGCATCTTTTAGGATTTGAAAGTAGAAATTTGTATCCTTGTGGTTCCTTGAACATTTAATTGTCCAAAGGAAGTAAGGGCCCTCCTTACATGTGAACATGAAATGTTGCACCTGTGTGTCCTTTGTTTTCTCCCTAAGTTACCAACTCATTGAAGGGAATTGTTGGGTTTGGGTCCAATCCATTTTGGATTCATATCCCAATATAGTGTGGGTGGGGGCGCATCTAGGGGACTGTTGATGTGATTTTTGTGACCGCTTTTGAAAATTCAAAGAAGTACCCATTGTTACCGCGCCGCTTATTGTGGGAACAGCATTATTGATGAATTTACCGTTATTTGGCGGTTGCAGGGGACTTACACAATTGTTCGTGCGACGAATGATAAGTGGAACGAGGAGCTTTCATGTAATTGGGATGGTGGTCAGTGTAAATTTCTAAGCCCAACCGAAATGAACTGAATTTAAAATGAGTGTGGGGCCTAGAGGTTTATGTTCCTATCTGGAGGGCCGGACACGTGGATCAATCTCGGCGATTTGACGGACTACTCCACCTCGTTGGACCTTACACAAAGTCGGTGCAATCTTCAAGGTGACAGAGGTTTTCAAGTGATACAACTCAACATGCAAGGCTGCATCCAGTATACACAAAACACATATAGATCCTGTCCAGTTAATTTGTAATGTTTCAGTTGGCCACACAAACAGAAGCCTGCCGTCCAACAACCGTGGTGGTATGGATAAAATGAAGTTGCCTCGTTAACACCACAAATCCCGACTAGCATCTACTTGCATAAAAGTAGAAACTACTCTACTTTTCACCTTTACTTCAAGATGCTTTCATTGAGTGGAAGGACGAAGCCTCGACAACTACTCATAACAAAGAGAAATCACCATCAATGAAAAAATTCTTTTATTATGGCATTTCACGACAACTGCCTATAAGTATTCAAAGGGAAGACTTTCCCTTCCTTTTCAATCTAAACTATATACTATCAAACTATTCTACACTCTATTCTATCAATTTCTCCCTATTCCTTCTCTTCTTCTAACTCTACTAATAATGTGTACAAATGGGGGGACTCCCCCCTTTTATGAATGGCGGTCCTTGGGGCCGGCTCGTGATTCTGTCGGTGGATGGCCCAGGGGGCATGCCACCTCGACCAGATTCACCCTAAAACCGCCCTACAAGAGGTGGGGCAATAAATGAGCAATTAATGGCCACCATCTTCTAGAAGATTCCTGTTTGTAAACGCGTTCACACTGTTCTTCTTTTTGGACTAGTATGGCAGGCAAGTTCTCGATCTGCAACTTCAAGTCGACAACCTCTTTTCCTGCTCGACGATGATTTTCCTCCTAGATGTTGTTCTTCAACCTTGAAGTACTTGAGGATCATTTCTAACCTTTGGGCCTTCATCTTTTCAAATCCTGGACTTGATCGCATTTCTCTTTGCCGCCTGAGCTGGGCACATGCTAAGTCTCAACACTTAGCCATTTTCTCCAAGTATTCGCTTCATCTCCCTAAGTCATCACCGTTTGACCTCAACGTTCCTCCTGCAAAACAAGCAAGGAGAAGAGCATCAAAACACCTCATAATATAAATTCACTTTACTTACCTGATTTTCATGCTTTAACTTCCAAAGGTTCATTGTTTTCCTCTAGCCAACTTCGCTTTCTTCATGATATTTCAACATCTATATGCTGGGGCATACAACACCTGTGCCTCAAATGCCTTAGACAAATTTCATCCTTCTCAAGGGCGTGCTTAAGAGATGCACTTTTAAAATCTTTTTCAAGAAATTCACTTTTTTGGCTGAGGCGTTGATATTCAATTTTATTCATCTCTGGCTCAAGAAGATTATATTCACGAAGAATTTGAGCAAATTCACCTAGGCAGTCAACTTCAAATTCATCATCCATAGCACTTTTCCTTTGAAAACACACTTTACTCATTTTGCCTTAGAAAATTTTTATTTATTTTTTTTCTTAGGAAAATTCCATAATTCAAGTGTCGATCAAATTCTCCATCTTTAAAGCCTTGGTGAAGTGCAAAGGACTTTGAAATCCACTCCTTGTCGAAGATCTTCAATACCCAGAAGAAAATTTCCTTCAGAAGGCGTCGAATCCATGGGTATACAACGAAGGGGTTTATTTAATTTTTTCTTGAATTTTAATTTTCGACAAATTTATTCTTGTTCTTCATTCCTGTGAGTATTTTCTTGCCCTGATTTGAAAATTTCCAATCAACCCTATGAAGCTGGCATCCACTGACTTCTCCACTGGCAATTTCATTCGTGTCTCAGGAAAATTTCATCACTACCTCAGCTTGGGCGTAATTTTCCTAAGGAAGAATTTTTTTTTTGCCTTAGAAGAATTTAAAATCACTTAGCACATTTTGAATTTTTCCATAGAAATTTTTTCATTCACCTTCAATCACTCTCCCTGTGAAGAAATTTTTATCAACTCACTTAGCACAATTTTCTCCAATGCCTTGGGCGCATTTTGGATGTCATGAGGGATATTTTTAATTTCAACGCCTAGCACTTTATCAGTTTCACCTTCCTTTGGCGTATTTGACACTTGAAGAGGATTTCTATTTCCACGCCTTAGCCATTTTATTTCATTTTATCATATCAACTTGGGCGCATATCACACAGGCAGGAGGATGAACTTCATTTCAACGCCTTAGAAATATTTTATTCCATGTCCCATTCAAATTATCATCACCTTACATTTTCAATGCCTTAACTCTTTTGTCTTCACTTGCCTTGATTTGGGCGCATTTTAGCATATGAGGAGGATGAAACACTTTCCAACGCTTTGACCTTTTGACTTGTTTTGTCCTTACATGCCTTCACTTGGGCGCATTTCCTATGTCATGAAGGATGGGCGCATTTTGCTTGTGTAGAGGGAGGAATCTTTTTCAACGCCATCTTTGACTTGTCTTTGACTTCTCCTTGAGCTTCTTAACATGGGCGCATTTAGGGGTATGAGGT